>JAKSZT010032012.1:17418719-17501740 GCA_026826555.1 Tolypeutes matacus
TTGTGGAGCTGGTCTGCCCCTAAGGGTGCTGGGAGGCCTTGTGGAGCCGGCTCTGCCCCTAAGGGTGCTGGGAGGCCATGTGGAGCAGGGTCTGCCCTAAGGGTGCTGGGAGGTCATGTGGAGCTGGTCTGCCCCTAAAGGTTCTGGGAGGCCTTGTGGAGCCGGCTCTGCCCCTAAGGGTGCTGGGAGGCCTTGTGGAGCTGGTCTGCCCCTAAGGGTGCTGGGAGGCCTTGTGGAGCCAGCTCTGCCCCTAAGGGTGCTGGGAGGCCTTGTGGAGCTGGGTCTGCCCTAAGGGTGCTGGGAGGCCTTGTGGAGCAGGGTCTGCCCTAAGGGTTCTGGGAGGCCTTGTGGAGCATGGTCTGCCCTAAGGGTGCTGGGAGGCCTTGTGGAGCTGGTCTGCCCCTAGCTGGGAGGCCTTGTGGAGCAGGGTCTGCCTTAAGGGTTCTAGGAGGCCTTGTGGAGCAGGGTCTGCCCTAAGGGTGCTGGGAGGAAAGAAAAGAAAAAAGAAAAAAAAGAAGAGGAAACTTGGACACAGACCAATAGGCAGAGAAGACAGTCATGTGGTGGAGGCATAGATTAAGTTAGGCCACAAGCCAAAGAATGCTGTGGATTGCTAGCAAGCCTTTGCCGGAACCCTACAGAATTCAGAGGAAGCATGGCCCTGCCACTACCTGCAGATTTTGGACTTCGAGCCTCCAGAATTGTAAGAATAAATTACTGTTGTTTTAAGCCACCCAGTTTGTGGAGTTTTGTCATGGCAGCCCTAGCAGACTAAGACACTCCCTTAGAAGATTCCTTCTGAATGAATTCCGCCATGCTAGGGTGTTGTTTTCCAGGGCCTTCTCAGCCACCTGAAAGCCCTGCAGACTTTTTCACAAAGCAGAAAATCAATCATGTAGCACAATAGGCTCAGACCATCCTGGATCTGATTCAGACTTTAACATTTAGGAGCATTTATGTCACCTCGGAGCCTCAGTTTCCTTACTGTTCACCATTCACTCCACAAATATTCTTTTTTTTTTTTTTTTTCTTTTTTAGAATAATTTTTTAAAAAATTTTATTTTAAAAGATGCTTAGATTACATAGATGTTACACAGAAATTACAAGGATTCCCATGTTCCCCACCTCCCACACCTCCCATAACACAAATATTCATTGACTGTCTACTATGCCTGCTTTCAGGACTGGGAATAATGACATTATTTCTCATTATATGGAGAGCCCCATACCTACCTCAAATGGTTCCTGAGAGGATTAAAGAGAAAAGGTAAAGATTTTAACAACTTATCAGTCTTAGATAAGCTGCAGTCGTTTTTCATTACATTAAATTTTAGCACACAACACTTTTCTCTGCTGTTTGTCAACTCTTTCTCGGTTGTTCCCATGGGTCCTGACTTGCTCAGTGAGAACCTGTCGTTTATCCTACTATCCTACGTCTGCATGATGGTGATGTGGAAGGTGACAAGGGGTGCTATCATCCCGGTAGGCAAGTCTGTTAGCTCCTCCTTGCCACATGCTCTTGCCTCTGCCCTCTTTCACTACAGATCAAGTCCTCCTTTCTTCCCTCCTGAGCCTTGTTCGGGATTTCTGTGCTCCAGGCTGTACTCCCTTCATGCTGCCAGAGCGGACTTCCTGAAACACCACTTCCGTCAGGTCCCACTCTTCTCCCAAACCTCCAAGTGTCCTTCTTTCTAAAGTGTGTGAACATTTCTGCTTTTACATTCTGCCTCCATTTTTTCGATTATAGCACCAACACATAATTTTGGGGACCCTGTGTAACCCAGCCTCCCTGCTTTTTGCACTCCCATCTGGGGAACAGCAAGTCTCCCTCCCATTCTGCAAAGGCATCTGGCTCACACCTGCCCCTGGCTTTTGTTCATGCCTGGCTTTCTGTCTGGAATCCTTCCTTCTCCCCACACACCCCATCCCCAAATGAGCTCTCAGATCCAGCTTGTATGTTCCATTCCCTGACCACTGTAGCCCTCTTTTCCTCTCATCCCCAAAACATTTACATTTTTACTGTGGAATTGAGTACTTAATTATATTCTGGCTTGCACTATACACTGAGGGTTCATCTGTGTCAGTTTCTGGCCAGCCCTATGCTGGGTAGCTGGAGGGCATTAAATAAATACTCCATGATTGACTTATAAAGTCTGGCATCCAATATTGTTTAGTGCTCTTAAAGCAGAAGATTAAAAAAAAAAGATAGGCAAGTCCCATCCCTCTTGCCCATAGAAGTAAAAAGTGGAAGCAGATGCTTACCCAGCACTGTCTTAATGTGAAAGTCATTGCATTAAAGGTTTCTTTCATTGCTGTCAAGGCAGACCCAGGGAACTTGTTCTAAGTAGATATTGCCTGGGATGCAATAGTCCCTTAGGACCTACCAAGGCATTTATGATGACTTACCAATGTTGACACAAACCCTGGAATTAAAAAATAAAAAATTCAAAACCAAGATAAGGAAAAGTGGTTGGCTTGTATGGGCATTTATTCCCAGTTTCCCCAGAGGTCCCGGCTGAGTCCTGCAGTGACACCCTCCAGGAAGTCATGGAGCCTGGTGTGGAATCCTGGGGCAGAGGATTTTGACTTTCAACGAAATCATTCCCATTATGTGTCAGTTTATCATAGGGCTCCAGCACATTTCCATTCTGTCTGAGATGTAATGACATGAAATTTGGGAAGTACATGGCACGTAGTGGCATTTAAAGGACCCTAGTTCCTCTCCTTTTTTGCCTTTTCCTCTGCTCCTCCTGTAACTGACTCTCTGATTGCCCTTTTCCCCCTAGCACATTCCCTTTGGGGTCTTACGGGCCATCTTTTTTCTCTCTACTTTCAGATGGCTCCCAGATCTCATGTTTCCCCCTCCATAGCATCTTCACACAGTAGGTTCCACCCCCTCCATTCCAAAAGCCTGTAATCTCTTTATCAGTTGTCCTTCTGATACCCCTTACCCCGCTTCCGCTTCTGCAGTTCCTTCTCTACCCCCAAGGTCTCACATATACCTGTTTGGTCCTCATTTTGAATTACAAGTTTTCACTCCCTGCCCTGGTAGGACAAGATCCACGGCCTGAGGGAGTGGGACCTCTTTAGCTCCATAATGACTAAATCACTTAGTGTCAGTCCCATGAGAAAAAAGTAATACAAGACAGGCCAGGGGAAGCGGCTGTGGCTCCATCAGTAGGGCTCCCGTTTACCATATGGGAGGCCCCGAGTTCGGTTCCCGGGGCCTCCTGGTGAAGGCAAGCCCGCCCGCACGGCGTGGTTAGCTGACCCAGCGAGCACGAGCAGCAAGGGGGGGATAAATGAATAAATAAATAAAATCTTTAAAAAAAAAAAAAAAAACAGGCCAGGATGAGTGTGTTCAGGCACGTCACAGCTGTACACCTGCTGAAGCCTGAAATCTGCAGCCCGTGGGTGTAGCTATCACCCTATGGTCTCTACAAGATTTGGTTAGAGTTCAGAGACACATAGGATAACATAGTAGCTAAAAAGACAGACTCAAACTGTATAACTTGGCAGGACAAAGCTGGACAAATCTTGGCTTTGTTATTTAGGTTCGGATATTAGCTGTTACTTACTAGCTGAGTGACAAGCTTGGGTAAATTTTGTAATGCCTCTGTGCCTCAGTTCTCATCTGTAAAAGGGGAAGATAATAGCATCTGCCCCTAGAACAGTACTCAGTACATAGTGAGAGGGGTCAGCTCTCATTACTATAATTGAGAGGAGGAGAGCATAGTAGTTAAGGGCAGGGTCCCTGGAGCTAGAATGCTTGGGTTCATATCCCTGCCTCACCATTTAAGTTAAGTATCTCTCTGGCCTGAATAAGTCACTCAGCATCTCTGTCACTGTTTTCTTATCTACAAAAATGGGAATGATAATGGTATCTACTTAATAGGTTGTTATGAGGATCAAATGCATTAATCATATTAAAGAAACATATTAAATGTTGTTGTTGTTGTTACAATACTAATTAGAAAGCAATTAGTCTTGACTTGTAGGTTTGGCTAACCAAAAAAAGGATATTTATAAAATATTAGTAGACACCTCTAAAGAAAAGCATTGTATTAGGAATGAAAAGGTCTTGATTCAAGTGCTAGTCCTGCCTCTTACTAGCAGTGAGATTTTGAGCAAGTCATTAAACTTCTCTGAGTTTCAGGTTCCTCTATACAGTGAGGATAGTAATAATTTTCCTGTCTTTGTTCACTGGGTTGTTCACCCATAGAATAAATCTAAGTCCTGGAGTTGTGCAATATACAATCATCCATGGTGGCCATTGTTTTACCAAATGGATGGGAAAGGGCTATATATTATGGTGCAATTATTATCACTTAAAGTGATGAGGATGCCCTTTTTTTTTTTTCAAGTCAGAGAACTTGCTCCAGGTCTTCTCTTTCTGGGGCTCAACCTGTGTGTTGGGACTTAAGGACTCTTGTGGCTTAGGTTTGCACAGGAAACATGCAGAAATAGTCCCATCCAGTCCACGGTCACCTGTTTTCATTCTTTCTCTCTCACCCTCTCTCCCATTTCCCACTGGGTTAAAAATATGCATATTTTGTGTAATCATAAGAAGGGACAGAAGGGTCCATTCTGAAATTCTGGTTAACTCCCCTTGGAGAACAAAAGACAGCAGAGTGAATGGCTTCTACTCACCTATGTATGTCTGGCTTTCATTGACGATTGCTTTGGCTGAGATGTTTACACTGCTGTTGGTGTAGACCTCGTCGAAGAGGTTGCAGTTGTTGCCGGAACTTTCCGAGCTGGCAGAAGAAAGCAGCAGCCCCAGGCACAGAAACAGCCCAAGTGGCAGCAGTGTGGGATGCAGGACGGCCATAGTCTCAGCCTGTGTGAGAAGCTCCAGTGCCTGTTGCTGAGTAAGACTGATAACTCACCCTCCGGTTTATATGTTATGGGGCTGGAGCTCCTTGCATGAGATCAGATATGCAAATTTCCTTCCCACCCTTCCCTAAAATGAACTGGCTTCAGAATTTGGCCCAAGGATATCACCAGGAATGAATCTCCTTGTACTTTTCTTCAGTGATCCCATACCAATACCAATTCTGCTCAAGAAAAGGAATACACTGATTATTATTTTGCATCTCACTCATCTCAGCAAATGCTGTTTGAAGAAGCCTGTGGAGAAGGGGTAAATACAGACAAATTGAAATTCAGAGTTGAATAATCCTTACATACCTGGTTGATTTAGAAGTGCTTCCTCTTTTTTTTTTTTTTTTCCCACCTGCAGGAATCATAGGTATAAAATCCTTCTTTTCCTGGAATATTAGGTATCCTTTTCCAACCTTTCTTTTTCTAACGTTTCTCTAACCTCCCGTTCATTTTGTAACTAGCTTAGAACTAGAAAAATAATGTGCTTCTGGATTTTTACCTATTTCTTTGGAAAGAAAAAGATTTGGTCTACCTTGCTCTTGACACTTTCTTCCATAGCATCATAACACAAGGAAACTACTTTAAAAAATCAGAAAATATGTTTTTTTTTTTCATTATCTCCCCTCTGATTTTTGTAATTTACTTGCTGAAGAAGTAAAGAAGAAGCATTTTATTATGTGAGTAGAAAGAAAACAAAAAACTTAGAACTGAATCAAGATAATACTTATAAATATTTCTTTAAGAGAAGCACTTCCAGAATGGTGAAGTGAGTTCCTTCAAAAATCACTGCTCTTTAACAACAATAAGAACACTAGAAAAAATGGTCAAAATTAACTTTCTCATAGAAAACTAACCAAAACCTTGCAACAATATGAGGAACATTTATTCAAGAAAAGTGACTGAATCTCATTAAAAACAGTGAGTTTTGTAGCATATTAACATGCCTTGTTCCCATCCCTCTCACCCCACTTCTGCAGTAGGCTTGGAAACCAACAACCTTGCAACTAGGGTAACAGTGAAGACCAACAGCTTTGCATCTGCTGGAAGGGGGAAAATGGGTTTTGAGCTTTCCAAAATGCCTCATCCCCAGAGAATTGTCACTATGTGAACTGCCTGGAAGTTCCTGAAAAGCTACATTCTCAGGCCTTCTCTTTATTTGACCTGGCTGAGAGCTTGCTCTTTGATAACAGCCCTATCTCCAGGGTGTTTATCACAAACAAACAATAGCAGGAGTAGATGTGTTTCAAGTGGTTGAGCTCCTGCTTCCCATATAGGAGGTCCCTGGGGGTTCGGGCCCAGTGCCTCCTAAAAATAAAAAAACAAAAAACAAACACAAACAAACAGCAAGCAAACAAATGAAACAACCAACTCAGGGGAGCCAATGTGGCCTAGTGGTTTTGCGCCGGCTTCGCACATACGAGGTCTGGAGTTCAATCCCCGGCCCTAGTACCTCAAAAACAAACAAATAAACAAACAAAGAACAAAACCAGTAGCAATTGTGTAATATTGCACCCTCCTGAGGCAGTGATTCCAGTTGGGACTAGAAAGAGGCTAACCAAAAAATGTAAAAGGAAAAATTGGAAAATGAAATGTCAATAGGGGGCTTTGTAAAGCTCCAATAAATTCCTGGGAATCTAGAAGACTGTATGCATGTACAGGCCTATGAAAATGCCCAGGGAAGACTTGAGAAGGTCCTAATTTCTTACTTCTGGCTGTCCTCGAGGCTTTGCACAAAAAGGAAGTGAAGGCTAAGACAAAATTTTAAACTGCCTGTCCTATTAATGAAGGTATGCACACACATAGAGCTCCTTGCAAATGCTGGGAAACTTATTGGCTCAAGGGATTTAATGAAATCTTTGTCTAATCATTACCTGACCACTAAGATAACTGAGCAGAGAATTCAGTGGTTGCATACAACAAAGAATACAGGCTTTACAGAACTAATCAAGGAAGGGCACTGTTAGTTTCCTAGGCTGCTTAAAGCAATATACCAAGAAAATGGGTTGGATTTTAACAATGGGAATTTATTAGCTTATGGTTTTGAGGCTGATAAAAATGTCCAAATCAAGTCATCATCAAGATGATACTTTCTTCCTGAAGACTGGCTGCCAGTGATCCCTGACTCTTCTGCCACATGGCAGGGCACATAATGGTGTCTGCTGGTCTTTCCCTTTTCTTCCAGGTTTTGTTGCTGTCAGCCTCTTGCTTCTGTATCTTTCTCTTTCTTTGTCTGAATTTCATTCTCTTGTAATGGACTCCAGTAAGTTGATTAAGATCCACCCTGGGCCATGCCTTAACTGAAGTAAACTCATAAAAAAAAAAAAAAAAAAAAAAAAAATGTTCTGCTTATAATAGGTTTACATCCACAGGAATGGATTAACTTTAAGAACATGATTTTCTGGGGTACATACAGTTTCAAACCACCATAGGCACTAAACAAACAGAGCAGCAACAACAAACAGCAACAACAGACAATGCAACAAACTAGTAACAATAATAACAAACCCAGGGAGGAAAATCTGATTTTTAAGGTTGTTTTAAATGCTCAGTGTTCAACAAAAAATTACGAGACACATAAAGAAACAGGAAAGTATGTCCCATATACAGGAAAACAAACAAACAAACATAAAAAGGAACCAGTCATAGAAACTGTCTCCAAGGAAGCTCAAATGTTGGACTTACTACTCAAAGATATTAAACCAGCTACTATACATATGTTGAAAGAACTAAAAGAAAACATGTCTAAAGAATTAAACGAAAGTATGAGAATGATGTCTCACTACATAAAGAATATTAATAAAGAGACAGAAATGATAAAAAAGAACCAAGTAGAAATTCTGTAGCTGAAAAGTACAATAACTGAAATGAAAACATTCATTAGATGGACTTAAAAGCTAATTTGAACTGACATAAAGAATGAATGAATTAGAAGATAGATCAATTAAATAAATTTAACAAAAGAAATGCAAGACTTGTATACTGAAAACTTTAAGACATTGTTAAAAGAAAGTAAAGAAGACCTAAGTGAATGGAAACACATTCTGTGGTAATAGATTGGAAGACTTAATATTGTTAAGATGACTATACCCTCCAAATTGATCTACAGATTCAATTCAAGCCCTATCAAAATTCTAGCTGCTGTTTTTTTACAGAATGCAACCAGCTGATCCTGTAATTTATATGGAAATTCAAGGGATCTAGAATAGTCAAAACCCTCTTGGAAACAAAGAGAAGAAAGTTGAAGGACTCACATTTTCCAATTTCAAAACTTACTTCAAAGCTACAGTAATCAGTACATAAGGATAGATATATAGATCAATGAAATAGAATTGAGAGTTCAGAAAGAAATCATACATTTGTTGATAGATTTTTGACAAAAATGCCAATAAAATTTAGTGTGGAAAGAATGGTCTTTTCAATAAATGGTGCAGTAACAATGGTATATCCACATGCCAAAGAATAAAATTGGATACCTACTGTAGCAGTTTGGCATTGTTTATAAATTCTAAAATAGTTATTGGATTATGTTTATAAGCTGGTTTGTAAGAGGTATCACTTTTAATTGCTTTAATTATGATTAGGACTTTGATTGGGCCACATCAGTAGGGCATGGTGGGTGGGGACTCAGAGAAAAGACATGGCAAAGGACAGAGTTGGGATGTTTTTTGAGCTGGATCCTGGGAAGTAAACACACAGGAGAAGAACACAGAGGAATAGAGATGGCTCCTTAGACACGGCAGAAGCCCCAGAGAGAGAGACAGAACTGTTTGCCTGATAGTCTCCAGCTAGTCTTGTGGAGAAAGCCCAGCAGCTGAGCCTGAAGAGAAACAGAGCCCTGGGAAGAGAGGTACCCAAGAAGCCTGAACTCTTGGCAGATGTTGGCAGCCATCTTGCCCCAACACGTGACAATAAACTTTGGTGAGGGAAGTAACTTATGTTTTATGGCCTGGCAACTGTAAGCTTCTACCCCCAATAAATACCCTTTATAAAAGCCAACAGATTTCTGGTATTTTGTATCAGCACCCCTTTGGCTGACTAATACACCTACCTTATACCAAATGTGAAAATTAACTCAAAGTGGGTCAAAGACCTAAATGTAAGAGTGAAAACTATAAACCTCTTAGAAGAAAATATAGGTGTAAATCTTCATTACTTTGGATTAGGCAACTGTTCATTTGTTAGGATACCTAAGCAAAAACAACCAATGGAAAAATAAATAAATTAGACTTCATCAAAACTCAAAGCTTTTATTCTTCAGAGGACATTATCAAGAAAGTGGAAAGACAACATAGAGAATGGGAGAAAATATTTGGAAACCATATATCTGATAAGGGTTCAAAATCCAGAATATATAAGGAACTTCTATCACTCAACAACTAGAAGACAAGTCTATTAAAAGATGGACAAAGATTTTGAATAGATATTTCTCCAAAGAAGATAACCACATGGTCAATACGCATGATAAGATTCTCAATATCATTGGTCATTAGGGGAATGTAACTCAAAACCTCAATGAGATACCACTTCTCAGCCACTAAGATGGCTATAATAAAAAAGATAATAGGGAGCAGATGTGGCTCAGGCAGTTGGGCACCCACCTCCCACATGGGAGGTCCTGGGTTTGGTTCCTGGTGCCTCCTAAAGAAGAAACAGCAATGAGCAGACAATGAGCAAAAACAACAAGCAACAGGCAAGGGAGCCATGGGGGTAAGGGGAGATAATAGCAAATGTTGGTGAAGTTATGGAAAAACTAGAACACTCATACTGATAGGAATGTGACATGATGCAGCTGCTTTGGAAAACAGTTTGGCAGTTCCTCAAAAAGTTAAACTTAGAGTTACTATATGACCCAGCAATTCTACTCTAAGTATATATCCAAGAGAACTGAAAACATATATCCACATAAAAACTTACACATGAATATTTATTGGAGCGTTATTCATAATAGCCCCAAAATGGAAACAACCCATATATCCATCAGTGGAGGAATGGATAAACAAAATGTGGTATATACATACAATAGAATATTATCCAGACATAAAAAGGAATGAAATATTGATACATGCTAGAAGATGGATGAATCTTGAAAACATACTACATGAAAGAAGCCACATAAGGCCACATATTGTATGATTTCATTTCTATGAAACGTTCAGAATAGGCAAATTCATAGAAAAAAGTGGTTGCCAGAGACTGGGGGAAGGAGGGAATGGGAAGTGACTGTTAATTGGTTTGGGGGTTCTTTTGAGGATGATAGAAATGCCCTGGAATTAGATAGTGGGAATGACTCTACAATTTTGTAATTATACTAAAAACTACTGAATGGTACACTTTAAAAGTGAGTTTTATTGTAGTTGCATGTCAATAAAAATTTTTATTTATATAATATGTTGTGTAGGCAAGTTAGGGTAGTAGAAAGAATGAGACAGGGCTTTAGTGTTAGATCTCATTTAGATTCTTGGCTTTGGGAGAGTTTTTAACATATATGAGCTTTAGGTTAAATGAGAAATGTAAAAAACTATTTTGGGGTCTGGGGTGGATCTGACAGACAGTAGGTGTTTAACACCCGTTAATTAGGCTTCCTCCCTCCTTCCCTTTGTTTTGAATTTTGTACCGCATTAAGCCAGTGATTTAGGAGAAAACAAAATATAGGAGTCCTGCTCTTAATGTGGAGAAAACAGTCTAAATCTCACCATGAATCAGGAGACAGAGCATTGGGGTGGGGTTGAGGAATAACTTGGAAGGGAAAACTCTAATTTAAGCAAAACTGTTCAATTCATTCACGGCTATGTGGAGCTCAGCTCAGGGGAAGCCCGTATCAAGACGCGGGCATTGCCTCTAGGGAGGAGGGAGCTGTCTGTTGGCTACAGGGACAACTGTTGACAAAACAAAGTTGTTCATGGATTCCAGCCTCAAAGTCCTGATTTTTCTTGAGGACAGGGGCCTAAAAGAAAACTATTTTTTTTAAACATACATATTTTTGGGGCCTCCCTCTTCTCTCCCACACTGCCCGACCCGCCCACCCCAGAATATTGGATTCTAGAGCTCAGAAGTCCACGCCTTTTTAAAGCTCCTTAAGTGATTCTAGAACAGTCATTTTCAAACTTTAATGGGCATTCAAATCACCTGGAGGATCTTATTTACATGCACGTTCTGATTCAGTAGTTCTGGGTGGACCTGAGAGTCCCCATTTCTAATCGGCTCCCCCGTGATGTCAGAGTGCTGCTGATCCACATATCGAGTAGCAAGGAGTTAGCTAATCTGAGTAAACCAGGTTGGGACTGAATGCCTGGCTAATTGTTAAACTTGGAAAAGCTAGGTTCTATGACTGCTGTGTACCCCAAATTTGCCTGCCTGCATGGAGACTTTATGCTGTGGAAGTTCTGGTGGGCACTAAAATACCATATTGGTCTCTCTCCGAGAGAGCTCAGAAGAGTGAGCAGCTGGTCTTTCCAAGGTGAGTGTCTAGAGGGAGGCTCACTTAAATTCACCAGACATGGCCACTGGGGAAGGCAGTTTGTCATGGGAGCCCTGGGGTTTTTGATCCAGCCTCTTGGATGTGTCGAAAATGTGAGGAAGCAGTATGGCAAACATGGGGAAAAGAACACAGGCTTTGAGTTAGAGGCCTCGATTTGAATCCAGTGTCTTATGTTGTAACCTTGTACCGTACTTAACCTGTCTGAGCCTTGGTTTTCTTGTTCACATTATGGATTGTTTCAAGGGTTAAAAGATATCATATATGTAGAACGCCTGCCACCGAGTAAGTGATGGCAGAGCAGGGAGAGAGAGGGGCCGAGGACTTTGGCTCTCATTTTGTTTGTCCACAATGAATGCTTTGGCCAACGCTTGTTGATTTATGGACTGATTGGGTTGCTCTTTGGTTCAGGGTAGTGGGTGTTATGCTTTTGAGGGACCCATAATCTAGTTGTCAGTTTTTTATAAGATGCAGACCATCCTCCTGATTCCCCAAGGCCTTACAAATTCTCTGAGAACACACTAGTATATATTACATTCAGATTTTTTTTTAAAGGATATACCGGGGTTGAACTCGTATGTGTAAAGCAGGCGCTTAACCACTGAGCTACAATGCTCTGCTACCTTCAGAATTTTAAAGGTAACCTGGCCCAAAGAGATAAGTTTCATTTGGCACCCTCATTTACACCTGAGAAAACCCAGGACAGAAAGATTAAACCACTTACCTAAGGTTAGAACCATTTATGGCAAAATCAAGGCTAGGCTTTCTTCCACCTGGCTAGTTTTTTTCTCCACTGTACGGCGCTACTATCTAGTTAATATATGTTTGCTCTACTTAGAATTTCAGATTAAGATAGGCAAAAGTCAAGATACACAGATACAGCGCATTTTAATTTTAATATGCTGGGTGTATACTTTGTAGTACGTTTGGGACTATAGTCTATTTGCATTTTATAGAGCCTGGAGAGAAGTTTACTATTGCTGTAGTTAATTGTTGCGTCTTTGCTCAAGACTTTTTGTTGAACACACCTGTGGTATCATTTAATCCTAAATCTTGTGTCAAGGGCACTGTAATGGAGATTTTTGAACAAGGTAACACTGATGGAAATCCCTAAGGCCCATAAAACCTGCTTAGACAATACCCCAGATGTGCATCCCGGCCTGATCCATCAGGCCACCACAGAATGGTCAAGACCACCCCTAGTAAAGATGAACCCAACCCCCTTAACGCCGATGCTAGCCGCAGACATCAGCTTCTGTAAAATTGCTTGCTTGCTTGCTCTGCTGGATACGGATAAAACAGATTTGCGTTTGAAGTGTACATTTGAAGCTGCCCATCACCCTTTCTGCCGCGAGAAAATTGATGCTTTGTTTTAATGAACTAATCCGGTATCTGAGCACGAAAAAAGTTGCTTAATCATGCTGACCCTGCTAAAATTCCCTATAAAAACCCACCGCAGAAAGCCGGGGTCGCTTCTCTCCCTACTGCTGGAGGAGGCCCCGGCCGGCCGGAAATAAAGGCTCCTCTCCTAATCACACTGTCTGGGCGCTGAGTTTCTCTCTGGATGAAGTGTTCCCCTTCAGCACCACTCCTCCTGCACAGTGCCTCAGTCACATTGCCCCTTGGCTTCCAGGGTGCTCAGTGCGCTGGGGTGGGGTTTGGCTGAACTGCTCAAGGTCACACAGCCTTGGAAGAAAATAACTCCTGCTCCACAACCAGTGGCGGCTAAACTCCAGGCGGGTGCCAATCTTGATTAACTGTTCACTTGTCATCTGTGGAATGAGAGAAATGAGGACAAAGAGATTTTTAAAAATAGAGCAAAAGTCATTCGATGCAGAGGCCTTCTTCTTATTCTGACAGTACAGCTTTTTGCAGGTAAATGTCCTTTCTTTTTATTAAATTATGGTCATTGTAGATTGTAAGAACTTTGTTTTTGTCTGTTTATTTTTTAAATTCCTTATGAGGTAGATGGGAAATCAGCACCCTACCTAGGTTCCTGAAATACCCAGTCTGGAAATCAGGGATTTATGAAGATCTGCTTTCCATCATAGTTTTCAGGAATGCTTTATGTTGCTGTGGGGAAAAAGCAAGGACTGCTGGCATTTAAGTTGGGGCTGGAAAGCTGTGTCTGAGGACAAGGTACAGGACTCCTTTCTCTTGAGTGGGGGTCAGAACTTTAAAGCTCCTATTCCTATTAGAATCCTTAGTCTCCCCAAATTGGGAATTGATTTCATTCACAGTTAGGCAGAGATAAAAATGTTGAGGGTGGTTTGTGGTTTTGTCAACAAGTGGGTTGGTGGATGAGGAAGTGAGAATGAGCCAAGAAGCGAGGTCAGGGCTCAGGCCTCCCAAAGTCCAGACAGAAGAGGAATCAGGAAAGGCGTCTCCAGCAGAGGGGGAGGAAGGTTTGGACACTCCCTGCCCCTGCCAGCGTGGGTTCCACCCTGGAGAAGCAGTCCCTGTGCCAGCGAGGAAGCATACTGCAGGGCCCCTGAAAAGAGTTTAGTGATCCCAGGTCAGTTACAGTAGAAGCAAGTGGTTTAAATGTCACTGGAGGGCTAAGCATTTTGTCAAGAAATTCAACTGCATGATCCCTACTGTTTAACTGGAGAGCTCAAAATGAAAAAAAAAAAAATGGGGCAATTTAATCAGTGGGGTATGAACTGGAACACCCAGAATGAGCTGTGGATTACTGTGGTGGTGTGACAAGGCTGTGATGGAGACGCCCCTCCAGGACAGAGTCACGACAAAAAGCTACTCCCGTGCATCCAGTTCTTTCAAAGAGTATTGACTTTCTAATGCCCTACTGTACCATTTTACATCGCTTGCAGAAATACATACAAGATTTAAAAAGTAAGATATTAAGGATATAGGAAAAATAAGGTTAGGAAAATAAGGTACAAAGAGGAAGCAGGGGTCGCTATTTAACAAATGTTTATGGAGTGTGCCTGTGTTTGTGGTTCTGTTGGAGGCACTGGAAGAACAAGACAGACAAAGCCCCTGTTTGCGTGGAGTCTCAGGAGTGGCCCCACTATTTACAAAAAGGCTACTGAAAATCAGTCTTGAATCCTGCTCCATACTTCTGCTTTCAATGTCATTAGATTACTTGAGTCTCAAGAATGTCCTTTAAATTGTTTATTTCCCTTCGATGCTACTAAGTTCTGCTATTAATCCCATACTGTAAACTTTGAGAAACACCGACTTAAGAAATTGGTCTTATTCTATGAAAATGTCCTTCAGTTGAGGATTAGCACTTCAAAGTTTTTTTTTTATAATGTGTAAAGCATATTTGAAAATTTAAATTAAAACACAAAATTTTAAAATTCTAATGGAACTTGGTTCTAAGAATGCAATAGACATCAGTTGGAGATATAATGATTTATATGACTTTAAATAATATATCGATTATCATATATTATCACCCTATTCTTAGAACTGATACAAATAATATTACTGTTTCATTTTTGGCATCAATAAAATTATATGAAAGATAATATATTGCCTTTATCATGAATCAATATTTGAATACTTACAATATATGCTTTCATGGCAGCACTTCTGATTTAGTTAGTGTGCAGTGGGGCCCAGCTATCAGCATTTTTTTGAGAGCGCCACAGGTGATTCTCAGGTGAAGCTAGGGTTGAGAACCCGCTCTGCCGGGTGGTGTGAGGAAAGGGAAATACATCAGGCATGCATGATGCTCTGGTGACAAGTGGGCATAGGGAGAAAGTGACTGTCAGTCTCCTTGAGCCAGTCCTTGCTTAATAGTTGCTTTCCGCTGTTTTGCATTGAATCCTCACACTGATCCTGTAGGCGAGGAACTTGCCTCTTTCCTTTACAGGAAACTGAGATACAGCAATAGTAAGTGAATTGACTGAAAGCTAGTAAGTAAAGGAGCAGAGATTTATGGTTTTTATCCTACTCCATCTTGTTCCAAAAGGCTGCTAGCTGGGATTTGAACCCAAGCCTCTTCGTCTGAAAAGCCTATGACATCCCACTCTGAAAGATTCTGTAAGCAGAATGTGATTTACTTCAGGCATAACAGGAAGATTATCTTGATCTTCTGAAATTGGTGCTCTGGGGCTTTTATTTCACAAGTAATTCTCAGGAACTCTCCTGTTTATTAACTATGAGTAATAAGAGTGCTGTTTTATGATAGGTAGAAATAAGCTTTCTTCTCTGAGGGAATAAGTGCCATCATTTTTATTTCCTTACTCTAGAGCAGTGATTCTCAACTGGGGGTGATTTTGCCACTCAGGAGACATTGGCAATGTCTGGAAGCATTTTTGATTGTCACAACTGTGGGGAGAGGGAATTTGCTACTGGCATCTAGTGGGTAGAGGCCAGGGATGCTGCTAAGCATCCTACAATGACAGGACAGCCCCCACCACAAAGAAATATCTGGCCCAAATGTCAGTAGTGCTGAGGGTGAGGTAGTGCTGTGTAAGAAAGGAATTACCTGGTATGTGAAATATTAATAATTTTAATAACTACCCCATTTATTATACACCCATGGTGTTTTTAAAAAACACCCCCATTTTGCTGTTTTTGTGTCCATTCGCTGGGCAATTCTCTGTGTCTGTTTACTGCCCTCTCTTCTCATCCTTCTCCTCCAGTCTTCACCGGGATTCGATCCAATGTGAGAGAGAGGCTTTCTGCCACCTGCACCACCTCAGTTTCTGGTCTTCGGAGCACCTCATCTTGGCTCTCTCCTGTTACATCATCATCGTGCTGTGTGGCTTGGCAGGGCCTGGCATGCCCGCGCTTGGGGCCTGGCGGCACGCATGCCTTCTATATATTTTTATTTTACCGGGAGGTCCTGGGGATTGAACCCAGGTCCCTCCATATGGCAGGCGGATGCCCAACCATTTGAGCCACATCCACCCCCCCCCCACCCATGGTGTTTTAACCACTTTAATTGGTCAGTCAGCATTTATGTTCTTGGTATCTGTGATGGTTAGGCTAATGTGTCAACTCGGCCAGGTAATTATGCCCAGTTGTTTGGTCAAGCAAGCACTGGGCAAATGGTAATACAAGGACATTTATGGACTTAAGTCACCAGTGAGTTTACTGCCTAGATAGCTGATTACATCTATGTCAATCAGGGAGATTGCTGTCAACAATGAGTGATGTTTTATCTAATCAGTTGAATGCCTTAAAAGGCATTCAGAGATTTCAGCATTCAGAGAGAATTTCCCAGCTGGTCTTTGGACAGTCAATGTCTCCCAGAAACTCATCAAGGACCTTCATTGGACTTCTATCAGAGCCCCTGGCTTGCAGACTGCCTGCGGAACCTGGACTTGTGCATCTCCACGGTCCCGTGAGAAACTCTTATAAAATCTCATATTATTGAAAGATATCTCCTATTGATTCTGTTTCCCTAGACTAATACAGTATCATTCCCAAAAGGGTATTCAAAATGATTCTCTCCCCTTAGGAAGCTTATAGTTCAATGGGAAACCAAGATAGTTCTGAAACTTCAGGCAGCTACCAAAAAGGAAAAATCATAGCCTGTACAATGCACAGCGGCAAGGAAGATGGTTCCTTCTGACTGGGTGGTTAGGAGCTCTGAAGTTGGGAAGAGAGATTTGTGTTCGTATCCTGCTTTTGCTACCTATGTGACCTCAGACCAATCACTGAACTGGTCTCTTTCCTCATCCATAAAATGGGCATATGGTTAGTACCCACCTCATAGGGTTGTTGGGAGCTTTTAATGAGAAACATGTAAAGCCTAGTGCCTGGCATGGAGAAAGCACTCAATGAATGCTCTCCTTGTTAGGATTAGTGGCGAGATCCCACTGAGGTGGGGCCTAGAAGCTGTTCCACACTTCCTCCAGCGGGGAAGTCCAAGATTCCCAGGCTTCTTTCCCTCCTTGAGGGATGGAAGGTGAATCAGGGTTATGTGAGCTACACTTGGGCTCTGGGCTGGAGGCTGAGGCCTGTGCAGCTGCTAACGAGCCCTGTTACAGCTGAGCTGGGGTGGAGCTGGGTGGCTAGCTAAGGGGAAGATGAAAAGGAGAGCAGCAGATGCCATTTTCCTTGTGAAACATTGTAAGCTCAAGGCTCTTATCTCAGGCTGCAGAACAGAAACGGAAGCAGGTATGTGTGATGAAGGTCTCCACTTGTGAATATAAACCACGATCAGAGCTGAAGCTGCTGGAAGTTTCTAGATGCTTTCTGCTCCAGGCCGGAAGGGAGCCCTCCAGTTCATAGAGCCCTTTAAGGGAGGTGATAGGTTGGCTTGTCTCCCAGAGATTCAGGTGAGGACAGAGGGCAGGGATGTTTCTTGCCAGATGGTCCACTAGTGAGTTGATTCCTGCTCTTCACCTTTGCTTGACATGGAGTTTACCAGAGCAGGGTACTATGTCTTTATCCTTTGGTATCTACACTCTCGCTTTATTCTCTTGTGTCCTGTAAACACAAGACGGTAGTTTTGGTTTTCTTTCACTGTTATTATTCCAACCCATTGTCCTTATGTCTTCCTGAAGTGGCCGCCTTCCGATTTAGCGTGTGTGCAGGGGAGGGCCGCGTTCTGATGCGCACAAGTGAGGGTGTTTGGCCACATCTTAACAGCCACCCCCCCCCAACGCCCCTGCTGCTGTCTCAGAATGTTTCCTTCATTCTGTGGCTACTAGGCCCGGGCCTCCCTTGGCTTGTCTCATGCCTCTGCCTTTTGGCCCCTTTTGTTTGCTGCCTTCTGCGTTTCAAGTTGTAGGGGAAGGGTGCTGAAGCCTGGGTGGGATAAAGGTCTCCCAGGAGACCCTGGGGGACATTGGCAGCTCTTTCTCACACAAGTCTATTTATTTTTCTTCTTTGGAAGTTTCCATGTCTTGATCTACAGTAGGAACTTTCTAGAGGCTGATGCCCAAGAGAGGTAGGGTCAGCTTGCTCGGCAAGCAGAGCTGGGTAAGTGCAGGACTCAGAGACAGTTGTGAAGCAGAGTCGTGGGTGTCTGTGGGGGCATTGGCTGCTGGAGCCCCATCATTCAGGTGTGTCTGGTGGCAGCTCAGGCCTGGCACTGCTGAGCACTTTATCATATCAGGACTCTACTTAGAACTGCCAACGCCCAGCGCCTCAGGTTCACAGCCTTCTGCCTCCAGAATCTTGCCCACCTTCATCTCCCAAGAGTCCTCACCCACACCAGTGTCCCCAGCCTGGCACCTTGACCTGTTGTTCTCATTTCCATCTCCATGCAGCACATGTTTTCCAGCATGTTCTTGAGAAACCACAGGCCACAGAGTCAGAGTTGGTTTCAAGTTGCTGCTGTACTATCTGCCAGCGTATGCCCTGCCAAGTATCTGAGTCTTCATTGGTAATACCTGCCTCATAGCCTTGCTGCGAGAATTAATAAATTCAATAATTATTTTTTGAGCACCTAATATGTTCCAGGTACTGTGCATTGGGGAAGGGGGCCAAAAGATCCCTGGTTTTGGATAGCTTTTAGATAAGTTTTGGGTGGTGGGCCCATTAACAGATAATTTCAACATAATGAAGTAAATGCTTAGAAAAGATAAGGTAAGCCCAGGAATCCTTAGGAGTACAAAGGAAAGGCAAGAATGCTTTTTTGGAGTAAATGGTGGATGACCAGGAGAGGTGGGAGATGTTGGAAGTGGGAGTTCCTGGAAGAGAGAATTGTGGAGGTATGAAAGAGCATGTGAGCAGGGAATTATTAAAATGCAGTGTTCAAGGCAAGGAGTGGCAGAGACTGATGCTGGAGAGGGAACAGGGGCCATGTCATGGGGGGCCTTAGGGGTTGTGCCAAGAATTTGGAATTTTATCCTGCAGGAGGCAGGGAAGTTTAGAAGGTTGCAAAGCAGGAGGGTGACACGGCCAGATTTGGGTTTAGATAGATCAGTCTAGTGATTAGGTGGGGAATGGGGGGTAGAGAAAAAAGTCTGGAATGAGGTGTCCAGTTAGGAGGTTGTTACAATTGCTGACGTGTGGCATTTCTGGCAAGGTTCCAGGAGTGTGGGCGGCTGTGCAGGGAGTGGACATGAAAGCCCCTGTGTGGAGATGACAGCTGCGAGGCTGCAGTGTTGGACGAGCTGTGGACATCTCCGTTACATAGCAAGATGGTGGAGGCGGACGAGAGAGAAAGCTGGTGGTCATCAGCCACTGAAGTTGGAGGCGGGTCACCATGAGGAGGCTGATATAACCACTTAGGCGAGCCTCAGAGGGGCAGAGGCTTCACAGGAAGGGGTGGATTGAAGGATTGGTTGTGAAGAGGAGGCCAGCGCCGGTGGCTGTGGGAGGATGAGCAGTCTCCATGGAGGTCACAAGGAGGTGGTTTGTGTACTATCCACGTGGGGGGGGGGCCTGGAATCCAGCCTGCCACCCTTTCACCAAGCTGCTGGTGTTCGGGGCTGGGCTAGGCAAAGGGGTACCCGGAGGCCCCACCTTTTTCTAATTTACCCAAGGCACTCTAGAGGTGAGGGGTTGTCCTGGGAAGAGGTGTCTTCAGCAGAGAGCTGGCTGTCATCCAAGGTCATGGGGTGCAGGAAAGGGTCTAAGGCAGAGGGGAGCTTATCAGGAAGTGGGGGTTTCAGATGGTACAGAGGAAGCTTTGTGAGTGAGGGAGAGAGGTAAGGGGGAGGGGGGGCAGTGTGGGAGGAGCATTCTGGGGAGGAGGCATGACTGGAGGGGCTTTCACTGGACAGTGCCTGTGGATGGTGGGCTCTGGGGCCTTCCTAGGCTGGCTGATCCCAAGGGCCCAAAGGAAAGCCACCAGCCTCCCAGGACCAGGCTGAGCTCCTGAACGACCTTGTGTGGTCCTTGGGCATCTACATCATTGTCACAGGATGTTTATTAAAAAATGCATGTTCCTGGGTCCCATCCCAGACCTAAGGAACCAGAACCTCTGTGTGCCATTTTCATCAGCTCCCAGAGTATGCACCCTGAAGTTTGAGAACCCTCGGCTGGGAGTCTTGGTGCCTGATGGCATTCAATGAACTCATGTAGATACAGTCCCTTGTACAGCTCCTACTTCTTCAATGATTGTTATCAGACACACCGCAACCCCTTGGTTCTGTCTGTGTCATGTGGGGGGTGTGGAAGTTCAGGCCATCACCAATGAGAGCATTTTGTTATCAGCTGATACACATGGCATCCAGAGGATGGGGTAAAATAGCTCCTCACATTCCTTTTCACATTACCTCTCGGTCACACCTCTGGGGAGCCCCTTCTTGTTCTGGGCTCCCTCTTTCCTCTTCCTCAGTCCTCTTAGTCTTTGGCATCTGCCGGCCCTCTTCCCAGGATGGGGCCATCTTGAGGCTCGTGTGTGCCTGGGGGAGTTCAGACCCTTCTAGGTCTTCAGAGTAGAAGCCTTCAACATGTTTTTTTTTTTTTTTTTTTTTTTTTTTGCTTCCAATCTAAGACTTGTCTCTGTCTTACCAAAGACTCCTCAGAAATGGATGAAGGAGAAAAGA
This sequence comes from Tolypeutes matacus, assembly GCA_026826555.1. Classification (NCBI taxonomy): domain Eukaryota; kingdom Metazoa; phylum Chordata; class Mammalia; order Cingulata; family Chlamyphoridae; genus Tolypeutes; species Tolypeutes matacus. The sequence goes on from JAKSZT010032012.1 coordinate 17,439,504, forward strand.
AAGGAAAGGGCTGAGGGAACAGAACTCCTCTTGCCCACATTATCATCTAAATTTTACATCTCACACTCCGGTTCAACTCCCACCTTTGGCAGCCAGCCCTTTCCATCTACTCCAGCCCACACCAACCTTCCAGCTCTGAAACTCCCCTGAAATTCTAATCTGTGACAAACTATTCAGAGCTTGAATTAAGCACATGTTTATTTAGCTTTGCTGGCCCTACATGCTTCAGGGGACAGATAAAATACATCAGTGAGTAGTAAATAGAAAATTCAGGGAACATCCATGGTGTTAGGAGAATGCCTTGGAGAAAAGAGAAAGGGGACCTTGCAGGGACTGAGTAGAGAATGGCTTTGAGTAGGGGAAAAGGGATAGAGCAGGAGAGAAGAGAGAGCTGGAAAAAAGCACAGAATAAAGAGCCATTGCAAGGGAAATGAGCCCACGGGTGAGCCACAGTCTCCTAAGCCATACACTCAGATGAGGCAACCAGGGCGGGCTAGAGCTCTGTGGTCCCAGAAGGGTGGGCAGGAGATGTGGATAGCAGTAAGTGAGGAGAGAGAGAGCAAACAAACAAATACCACCCTTGAATCCCTACATGTTCCTCTGTGGAAATGAGCTGAAAGATGATAGGAAGTCTGGCAGTTTAAGGGAGCATGGCTGGTTATTCAAGCAAACCAATAAACGAATGCTTTCCATGATAATTACATGTATACTCCTCTAACTCTGTCTATGAGGACCCGCTCTGTGTTTCTGATGCTATCAGACCCTCAGGGAAATAAAATGGGGGGCAGGAGGTGCATAGAGGACAAGTGGACTCACTACTATTTCACAGCACTGAATAGTTATGTAGGAGTTAGGAAGTAATTCACTGACATGACTGTGACGGGAATATGAGTAGGACACATCCCTGCCCTCTGGGCACTGGCAGGTGATGCAGGAAGAGGCTAGTGTGCCAGCAACAATGGTTAAGGGTTGACCCAATGAAACCATAGTGGAGATAGAAACTGAGGGTCATGAAACCACAGGGAAAGGAGGAATTCATTTCAAAACACCTTGTGTGTTGGTTTTTGTCTCCTCCCCAACTAGACTGCAAATTCTTGGAAGATAAACAGCCCTTCTCTGTATCTCCTATGACACCCAGCATGCCTGCCGTGGAGCATGGAGTAGGTGCTCAATATTTGCTTGCTCTTATTCATTTTAATGCCTGTGGGGCCTAATGCCGTGCTCTGCATGTGGTAGGAACTTGGGTTGTGTCAAATAAATAGAATTAATTTTCTCTTCCTTTTATCCCATTCCTTCATTTCCTTCTGTCGTCTGAGGAATGGTAGCTGTTCTTTGTATAATCAGCGATTAAACTGAACCCTGAAATGGTCAGTGACATTGGAATCATAACAATAAAAAATATCATTTATAAAATTAGCAAAGATTAATACAATTAAGATAATTCCTGACTAATGAGTTTGCAGTAAATGGAACTATTATAAGTCGTTAAGGGGAGAATAATCATTCCAGTTTTTTTGTAGGACAATTTGGCACTATTTGTCAATAGCCTTAAGAATGTACATACCCTTTGATTAAAGTGTTCAGCCTTTATGAATTTACCCTAAGGAAATAATTACTGAGTAGAAAGGATTGTATGGAAAGATGATACTCAGCATCGTCCCTGAGAGTGAAAATCTAAAACATCTGGAATGCGATAGTAAGGACTGGGTAAACAATTGTGTGCTTAATAAGTGGAAGCCACGTGTCATAATGTGGTAGGGAAACACTGTAAAAAAGGATAACATGTTAAAGATGAATTAAGCAAAAACAAAAACAAACGTGGTCCCCAAACAACATAAATATCCTCAGGAAGCTGGAACCCTGGGAATTCTGCTCTGGCACTTCCTGGTTATGTGACCTCAGGCAGGTTGCTTAACCTTTTTGTACTTCAGTTTTCTTTTCTGTAAAATGGGAACACTGGTCGCTCCCCTGCAGGGTTATTAAAAGAATTAGTGAGTGGAGCGGGTATAGCTCAGTGGCACATAGGAGATCCCAGGTTCAATCCCCGGTACCTCCTAAATACAAACAAACTAACTAACTAACAAAAAAACAAAATAAAACAATTGGTGATATATATGTCTAACACTTAGCCCTATGCTAGGCATCTATCAGACACTCAGTAGGAGATATTATTACCCAATTTCTGCTTTTGTTTTGTTTTTTAACATACATGTATATGCACAGAAAAAGAAAGACCAGCAGTAATTTCAGCTAAATGTTAGGAGTGTTATCTCTGACTGGTGATATTGTAGTATTTTTTATTTCCTTCTTGAGTTTTTCCCTTTTCCAAATTTTCTACAATGAACTTACATTAATATTAGAATCAGAAAAAAGTATTTAGAAAGGAAATGGGCCTGAATTAAAAAAAAAAAAAGAATTAAAAAGACAAATTACTGATTAATTTAGGTTAGAATTTTGAGACCTTAGGGATCACCCATTTAATTTCATTTTACAGTTGAGGAAACTGAAACACCAAGATGCCAAACGACTTGTCTTAAGTAGTAAATAAATTAGTGGCAGCTCTCACATCTCTTGAGCCAGCACTTTCTCCACTATGTGAGGCTGTCTTCAAAGACATGCAATATCATTGGAAATCCTTTGCAACCCAACCCACCCAGGCACCAGACCCACGCGTTCATCTGCACGTGATTTCCCGCAGGCACATCCAGCTCCACATGTCTAAGATGGAGCCATTATCTTCCCTCTCAAACCTGTTTTTCCCCGTGTTCTGCCTTGGAAAATGGCCATACCAGAAATCAGGCTGTCATCCCCATGCCTCCTCCTTCTAACCCCTACCAAATTTGTTATTAAGTCTCCTAGACGACTCTGGTTTCTCCTCTCTTTCTGCTCTTTCCACCTCTGTAAGTTTCCAGCACTTGGCATTTCTTGCTTATTCTATAGTGAAAGTCCCTTAGCTGGTCTTCCTGCCTCAGGTCTCTCCCTTTACTGATCCAGACTTGTTGCCAGATGATACACCCAGGAGATGCACTCAAAGACCAGTATCGAGACACAAGGATTTCAAAGAGAGAAAGCATCTTTACTGCATTGTGCAATAAGAATAGGAGAACATTCTCGGATTTTTTTCTCCTTGAACTGGAGAAAGTGGGTTTTTGTGAAATTCAAACAAAGGAGGGTGGAGATAGTGACATTGGGATGTTAGGGGTTATCGATTGATTTGCTTTATTGGAAGTGTGTAAGTGCAGGCCCCAGAGGCTGGCTGGAGTGAGCATCCGGCTATAGGTTACAAACTGGGTCATAAATTGGTTAATTAACATCTATTAGGAACTGACAAAGTTTGTCTGGGGTAATACATAAAGTTGTAAATTACCTAATTAACATGACTAAGCTAGACAAAGCAGGCCGTAAGAGAAGTGAATTCAAATGGGAGAGGGGCAGTTACAAGTTAAAGATTCCCACTTATAAAACATAATATTAGGCGTATAGCATGCCTGCAATCCATGTCTTGGGTTGTGTACTTATTTCTGGTTTTCTTGTTACTTAAACTTTATCCCCTTGCCTAAACAAACAAAAAAAACAAATAACACATAATATTAGAATCAAAGAAATAAGCTTCAGATATTTGTCTCCAGCTACTTTTAAATTAACATTCATCAAGGCCATGATTAGAGTGAGTGAGTCTTTCTACACTATACTGAAAGTAAGAAAACATCTATATAATAATTCAGTGACTCTAGTTATTTGTTAATTTTCAATACCCAGTTTCAGACTCAGAGTGAGAATCTAAAATACAAAGTAGATCTCACAGACCCAGACTTGGAATCCTTCTGTGGTTCTTCATTATCCGTAGGCTCAAATCCCTGGAACAGGGCATGAGTCCCTCCAGGATTAGCTCTTGTGGAGCTCTCCCAGCTACCAGGGATCTGCCCATACTCATCGCTCATCTCCCAGCTCAGGCATCTTTTCTCCCCCTTTTGCAAATGGGACAGCTTGGTCATAAGTCACACAGTGCTTGGTCAAGCATTGGAGAGAAGGATGCAGCCTGCTTTGTCTCATAAACTTTACCTAGTCCCAAGGACAACTGCCTTGGCCTCTCATCCTTGAGAGTTCTTCCAAACATAGAAGAAACACAGTCACATTCTGGGGCAGGAATTAAAAAAAGGAATATGTTAGCTTTCCGGTATCACTGAGTTGTCCTTCTGGGGAGAGCAGCTTCCTTGATCTCATTCCTGAGCAGCCTCTGCTTGTGTTTGTGAGTGGCCCCAAGTGCAATGTGATCCCCAGGAGTGTATTTCTTTAATATCCAGTATTTGCTTTAAGGTAAACAACTGGCAAAACCCAGGGTTCTGAATTGAGGATGCATGTTTCAAGTTTCCTGGTGTGGGTCAGGAGGCGAAAGGGGAGACGCTCTCTTGATGTTATCAAGCTTGAAAAATGTATAACATGCTGTGCTGCCTACTCTCCTAAAAGACATTCTTAGCAGCTAAATCTTGCCTTAGCAGTAACAGGGTGTGGCAGTTAAATGGTCTGCAAATGTTGAAAGAAGAGTGCTCTGGGGGACTGGGGCTTTGATGAAATGGTGGTGACCTCGGCTCAGTGGTAAAACCATAAACCGCATGGAATTCCTCATGGCTTGAAAAACGTGCCTTGAGCATTATGGACCCTCAGTCAGTCACGTACAGGATGAAGCAGAGGAAGCCTCAGGGTGGCAGAGCTGTGGAGGTCTGTGGGAGCTGGGTGCATGTGGATGATAGTGATTAATGGGGGGACCTCAGAACTCAGCAGAGGGCTTATCTGGAGACTCTGGATTTCTGGATGGCAGGGAGGTGGGGTAGTGGTGGGGTGAGTGGGTGGGAGAGGTGGGCAGGCAGGAAGATGATGGAGGCTGGTTTGAGAGGGCATTCACATCTGCCTGGCCCTGCTCCAGCCCAGCTCCGAGTTCTGAAGGACTGTAGCACAAGCTCCTCTGGCTCTGTTGCCTGAGATTCCCCCAGTTTCGCTTTGTCCCACTAACTCAGTTCAGTTGGCATGCCTTCAGAAATTCTTCCTGTATTAGCCAAAAGGGGTGCTGATGCAAAATACCAGAAATCGGTTGGTTTTTAAAAAGGGTATTTATTTGGGGTAGAAGCTTACAGTTACCAGGCCATAAAGCATAAGTTTCTTCCTTTACCAAAGTCCATTGCCATGTGTTGGAGCAAGACAGTTGCTTTGCCAGGGTTCGGGCTTCTTGGGTTCCTCTCTTCCTGGGGCTGCGTTTCTCTCTAGGCTCAGCTCCTCTGTTTCCTCCAGAAGGTCAGCTGTAGACTATGAGGCTCTCTAGGCTTTGTCGCTCTCCATAAGGCCAGCTGTAGACTCTCAGGAGAACGGCTCGTCACTTTTCCCGGGGCCTTCTCTCCTTCCTCATGACCAAGCTCTCTTACTTCCCGGGGCTCCAGCTCAAGACTCCAACATCAGAACTCCAACTCTAAACCCTCCAACTCTGTCCTTTACATGTCTTTTATCTTCGAGACCCCACCCACCAAGGCGCAGAGCTCAGCGCCCTACTGATGTCGCCCAATCAAATCCCTACTCATAACTTAATCATGCCCAGATGAAAAGACCAGTTTACAAGCATAATCCAATTTCTATTTTTGGAATTCATAACTATATCAAACTGCCAAACTGCTATACTTCCTAAGCACCTGCCCCAGTTCTCTGGGGTCAGACATGGCGCATCACTCTGCTCTGCACATAGTAGGTGTGTGGTAAGTATTTGCAGAGTGAATGAATGACTGGGCCTTTGCGGTGGACCTTTAGTCATGTAGTACCTCCTCTCTCATTCATCATCAAGTTTTAGCACAAGGCACTCTCCGTCTGGGAGGAAACACAAGCATGAATCAGACCTGTCCTTAAGAAGTACAGATTTGGGAGAGAGTTTAAGGGATGTAAATAGCAATTGTCAGCTAGGGAGTGATGGGCAACCAGAGCAAGGGACAGAGAATGGGTAGAGGATGTTGAGAGGAAGGCAGGATTGTTTTTAGTGGGGGGTTTGTAGAGGAGGAGGAGGTATTTGTTCTGCACCTTGAGGGAAGTGTAGGCTGTGGACCTGCAGAGAAGGGGAAGATAATGCCCTTCGTGCATGAAGGTCCAGGACCGAAAGCCCAGGGGAAGTTCAGGGGACAGTGAGGAAGGGAGTGTGAAGAGTAACAGTGGGAGGCAGCAGGGGGAAGGAGGCTGCTGTAGGGTTAGGGAAGGCCTTGACCGCAGGCACAGGACTCCTAACTGCATACTAAGGATCGGAGGGGTCAAAGATAGGAGCAACAGGGCCAAGAAGGGCTCCAAGGACATCATTTTCTCTCTCTGGGGCTGGTGGGAGAGAAGTGTAATTCATTCCATGAGCATGTTCCGTGGCCAGCATCGTGCTAGGTGGTGAGCAAAAAAGGTCCCCGCCCCCAGGGACCATCTGGTTTAGTGTGGAGACAATTAGACGGTGAGCAAATTGGTTGAAAATTATGCTGTGTGTAGGCAGAAGTGGGTAGACCAGGAAGCTAACGGTGTTTAACCTTCAAGGTACCTCACTTGCACAGGCCCTATTGGTTTTGAATTTGGGGTTTTGGAATCTTTTTTTGAAGAGGGCCCTCCATGTGGTATAAGCTTCAGGTCCCATAAAACCTGGACGTGCCTGGTGCTATGGGATAAAGAGTAAGGAGGCAGGGAGGGAGCCTACTCAGGTATCACCAAGAATCTCAAGCCTGTGCTGCTCAGCACATCCCTCCCCTGCAAACTCTGACCCTTGTCCCGTCTTCCTCTACACGCAGCAGCAGTGAGCCTCCCACTTCCTCTTGTGGGCCATGCTTCCCACTTTCTAATTCTTTCCAGCTAATTCTTTCCAGCTTAAGGCCTTCTCGCACACTCTTCCCTCCACTCGGAGTTCTGCCCTCAGCTCCTCACTTGGCAGGCTACAGGTTTTGAGCAGGGCGCGATGCGGTTGGCTTTGTTTTAAAATGGCCACTTCAGGGAGGCGGCTGTGGCTCAATCAGTGGGGCTCCCGTTTACCATATGGGAGGCTCCGGGTTCGGTTCCCGGGGCCTCCTGGTGGGGGCGGGCCCGCCCGCACGGCGTGGTTGGCTGACCCAGCGAGCACAGGCAGCAAGGGGGGGATAGATGAATAAATAAATAAAATCTTTAAAAAATAAAATAAAATAAAATAAAATGGCCACTTTGGCTCCTGTGTGGAGAGTCAAGTGTAAGGAGGCCAGAGGTCCATTAGGTGAGAGATGCTGGCCGCTTGGATTGTGGTGAGAAGTGGTCAGACTCGGAATGTTTAGAAGGTGAAAGAACATTTGCTGATGGATTGGATGTGGGGTGTTGTAACAGGATTTTGTCTAGGTTCTTGACTAAGTTGCAAGAAATGAATTTCAAGAGCACGTCGGGTTAGTTAGGCCAGTAATTTATTAAGGAACGGTGAGAAGAGAAATGGGAGAGAATAACAGATCATAGGTCCCAGGTAGAGAGGAAGGGGTTGAAGAGTGATAAAGAGGACTGATTTATAGAATACAATTTCCCATTATAGATAATAAATCCCCAGGTTTACCTGCATAGTGATCCAAGTGGGGGCGAAGAAGGCCAGAACAGGGGTCCAAAGGCAAGAGAGAGAGAGATTCGGCCTTTGCGCTTGCTTTTTAAACCATTAATTATTCCGCCCCTTTGCTAATGGCATGGGAGGCATCCCAGCTGTTTGCTGTTTTGATTGATTACCCCACCCATCAATCCCCCCTGGAAAGCCCAATGATAACGTCCCTGGAGAATATCCAGAGCTTCTCCTGACTTCCGGAGGAAATCTCATTCGTGAGGGTCTTCTAGCAGCCACCTCGGGGATATCAATGTCCACGTGGACTTCTTGCCAGGTTCTAGATCCATCTATCGATTCCCTGTCTAGCCTGCCTCAGTGTGAAAGAGAGGAATCCAGCAAACCTCCTCGCTGTTCCCTTCATTCTCTTCTTCTGAAATGCCTATTGGGTGTTTGCCATCTCAATGACTCTTTCACACCTTTATCTCTTGGTATCTCTGGCTGCATTCTGGGTGAATTCTGCAGTGTCTCCTTTTACTAATTCTCTTTCTGACTATGACCAATGTAGAAACTTTTTTGACTGTTGAGTTTTTAAATTTAATTACTATATTTTTTCATTTCCAAGATTTAAAAAACCTTTTTCATGTCTGCCTGTTTTAGTTTCACAAAATTTTTGTTGTTCCTTCTGAAATGGATTTTGAGACAAGGACTGATCCCCCATAGGCAGGCCTCCCAGCAAAGGAACTGGCCTCCAGCGGGATCCACAGGAGCTGCCCAGGGTTTATGACAAGCAGTCCCGGCCAACAGCAAAGATTGGATGCCAGCCCTGCACCTTCGCCCCCATTGTGCCTGGGAGGGGAAAGAGCTGGTGCTTCGCTAACCACAGATCCCTGCTGTTAGGCTGCTAAGTCATAGAGCTGCGTCCACAAGGCCTGGCCTTTAGGCCCCTGATCGCTACCCGCCACCAAGAACACGGAGCCCAGGTCTGCCAAATCATGCTGCTATTGCCCGCTCCAGGGAAGGGCCAGCGCTTGCCTTCAAAGCCTCTCTGCCTGAGTCAGGATTTCTCGCCGAGACTGAAGCCTGGTCATGCTTGACCCCTCTGTGCTGCCCTGGGATGAGAGCCCAGTGGGTGCAGCTCTAGCGAGCCAGCTGTGTGTGCTGCTTGGCCCTTTGCCTGGTTTGCACGACAGACGTTATGCCTGCATTTATGTCTCAAACATCCTAAACGTGCTTATCTATGTTTGTGATGCTGTTTTATGAAACTTATTTCACCTGCGTAGATTCATGTTCAGATTGTTGATGTTGACTGTTTTTCTTGGCATTAGATAGCTTCATGTATTTTATAGTTTTGGGTTTGAATGGGGGACTTCTGGATTTTTTCTTTCTCTGCTTCCTCTTGGCCCCCTGAGTTCCTGGTATAGACACAGGTCTTCTGATGGTGGCTCATGACTGGAGCTCCTGGAGCTAGCTAGCACAGGTCCAGGCTCCGAGCCAGGGGTGGCTTGGCTCAGTTCCTGGTAGAGGCTTTGTGTCTTCCACCTCCCCAGGCCCCCAGCTTCCTATGAAGTTGTAACCCCAGGCAGATCTCACAGCAGGTGTGTGGTGGGTTTTTTTTGTTTTGTTTTGTTTTGTTTTTAAGTGTCCTTTCTGGGTTTGAGCAGTGGAGCACTTTTATTTATTTACTTAAGGCTTATTTATTCATTTATTTCTCTCTCCACCCCCCATCATTGTTTCGCACTCACTGTCTGCTCTCTGTGTGTTCCTCTGTGTCTGCTTGTCCCCTCCTCTGGAGGCACTGGAAACCGACCCTGGGACCCTCTGCAGTGGGAGAGAGGCGCCCAATCCCTTGTGCCACCTCAGCTCTCTGGTCTGCTGCATCTCCCGTTGTCTCTCCTCCTGCTGCATCATCTTGCTGCGTCAGCACTCCTGCATGGGCCAGCACCCTTCGTGGGCCAGCACTCCACGTGGGCCAGCTCTCCGCTCGGGCTAGGTTGCCACATGGGCCAGCCTACCCCTCCCTAGGAGGCCCTGGGAATCAAAGCCTGGACCCCTATATGGTAGATGGGAGCCCAATCACTTGAGCCACATCCATCTCCTTGGAGCACTTTTAGTTCATTTGTTGTTGTTAGAGTAGAGCACCCCCAACCTTACTGCCAGCTTCCCGACCTGGAGCCTAGTGGTCCTATGGTTTCAGCCCTGCTCACTGCTTTGGGTTTCTCTTCCATTTCTGATCCACAGAGAGGCTTATATATAGATAGTCTTCATCCTAACTACTTCTTTTGGTTTTCCCATTCTTTGCCTGCCATTGCTATGTGTTTGGAGCAGCATGAGTACAACAAAGCCAGGCTTATTGTGCCATCCTTACCCAATGTGTGGTCTTGTAGACCAGGATGGGCACTGAGCCCTCATTCTGTGGTTCCAAAAACCTCACTCAGCGATATGGCTTCTCCCAGAGCAGCCCCACCCCGGGTGGCTGGCAAAGATGGCAGAGAACCATTCAGAGGGAATTGTGTGTGTGTGCGTGCACACTCAAAACCACTTCTCTCCTTCCCGTAGACTCAGAATTGGAAGAGATCTTAGAGGCCATAAGACCAACCTCCCACACAGTACAGGTGTCCCATCTGCTGGAATACTCTAGGTTCTTGGCTATGTGGCTTAAAAGAATTTCAGAACATGCCAGTTTAGTTAGGCCAGTGAAAAGAGTTTACTGAGAAATGAGAGAAGAGAAGTACACATCCCAGACATGGGTGCAGGCTACCTCCAGGCAATGAGGAGCACCGGGGGTTGGGTTGGGGGTTACTTTTATTAAAGCCACTCTTCACTCCTCCCCTTTCCTAATGTTGGGGGGGGGGTGGCTGTTTGCTGTTCTGGTTGATTGCCTTTGATCCCTGCCTGTTAGCTCTCAGGGACCCAGTGATGAGGCCTTTTGTCTGGAGTTATCCAGGACCAGTGGGGAGGCCTGTTTGGAGTTATCTGGGGCTTCCTCCTGGGGCCTCATGGCCAGGAGCTTGGCTTTGGCCTTAGTAGCGGCCTTCCCTGGGGGCTGTCCGCGCTGGCTCCCAGCTGTGACTCCTCCCTCATTCCCTATACTAACCTGCCTCACATCTATAACCCACTCAAAAGATGATCAAGGCTGCTGGATTACCCCCGGCCAGCAACCCAACTGGACACCTGAGATCTGTGGGAGACCTCCAGAGGCCAGGCAGGCTGTGGTGGATGTGGTGGTCACTTCCACCAGCCCCATTCAGCGGAAGCAAGTCCACTGCTTTTAAGGAGCCCTTCTTGTACTGAGCTAAGTTTCTCCCTGAGGCTTTCACCCACGGCCCTAGTGCTGCCATCTGAAGCAGCACTGAACAAGTGTGTCCCCTCCCCCACAGCCTCACAGATATTTGAGGGCAGCCCCAGCCTTCTCTTTTCCTGCTCCATCTTTCGACCTCCCTCCTCCAGACGACGTCCTTCCCAGTTGTCTTTCTTGCCCCTTGTAAAACACGGCCTTGACTTGACAAGGCAGAGAAAGAAGTGTGTGTGTGTGGGAGGTGGGGTAGGGGGGCGCAGCTTCCTTCACATCCCTCTTCAGCTCGAAGAATCCTCTCTAGAATATAACTGGCTGTGAAATGTTTCACAAGGAAGCATCTCCCTCTGGCGGCCACCAGGATGTATTTCCGGATGCGTCCCTCCTTGCCTTGCTCTTTTCCCCACAGTGGCTGGGAGAGCTGTAGATTGCATAGCGCCCCCATCTGGCCTTCTGCCTAAACTGAACTGATTCTGTAGTGGTGACTAGTGAGTGAAAGCTTGGCCTGTAATTTCCATGTTTCTCATAATTTTCCTAAGCAGAGGTTTGCAAATGGTTATCCATGTGTTACTTATTGTTTGCAGAAACTCTAGAAAAATTGTTCTTTTAGGTAGATTCCTTATTACTTGGCATCTTTCATGAGTTTTACTGTCCATCTAGACTTGCTAAGTGGTTTGGCTGAGTTGTAATGAATGGCTCATTCGTGCCAGCTCAGGTGACGTTGGGGAGGTAGTTACAAAGAGCAGCTACAAGCGGGAAGGACTGCACACTGCCTGCACTCTGATCCGAGGCCGAACCACAGCAGGAGTCCTGGGTATTTGCTCTGTTCCGCTCTGGTTCATGCCTTCAGGTCTCCTACTGGCTGCCGACGGGCTCCCCTGCCTGGGACTCTGCCCTTGTCTTTTTTCTACGTGACAGCTTTTGCTTATTCATAACTTGGGTCTACACATAGCTCAGCCAGGCCCTCCAGCCTCTCTCCACCGCCTGACAATCCCTTCCCCCCATCCCCATCCCCACCCTTTTTTTTTTTTTTTTGGTGCTGGGCCATATCAAAAGCCCGTGGCCAGCCAGGAAATTGGCTTTTGGGAATGACTTCCTGTTGCAGTTAGTTGTGTGAGGAGGGTGTGGTACAAAACAGAACTGCCCCCCAAAACAGAACTGCCTGGGGATGCAACCGTAGCAGTTTCCTTCTGGAGGGGATGTGGGTGTGGCACCCCGGGAGGCTATCCCATTAGGCCCTTGTCTTGGAGCCGGGTGATTTGGTCTGCATTGGAGGGGACTGGGAGCTCCCACAGAATGGACGCTTCTAGATACCTCATCTTCTCTATTTGTCCCACTGTGTTTCCAATTTTCTTTGCTTGGTTAGTGCCGGGGAATGGGCGTAATCAGGACTCGCCTGGTGGGCAGGTTGGCTGGCTGGGCCATGAGGGACAATGTTCACTGGGGCAGAGGACATAAAGGGAGAGGCCATATGCCCAGCTGCTAATTGATGGAGTAAATTCACACGAATTTAGAAAAAAACAAACCTTCCTTAAGACACTTCATTGACATCTGCCCCCAAAATTGTTGTAATATCCAGAAAAATCTTTGGGGACCACAAGGTGAAAGGAGACCTCAGGAGCTGTGCCAGGCAAAACGTGCACGGCTGGGAGTGGCTGCCTTGCTGGGCCGGCTGAGCATGGCTTGTCTCAGTCTGCCTGGCCTCCAGGGCTGTCCTCTGCAAGGATCTCCCGTGACTACTGAAGGCAGGTCCCTCCCTTCAAGGGAAACAGATGCACAGCCTCGGGGCTATAGAAAACTCGGGAGAAGAGGGAGGGAGCTAACTCTGCTTGAGCACCTTCTGTATGCTACTTGCTATGCTGCTTTACATACATTTTTCATTTTGCTTTCACATCAACTCTGTGTTGTAACTATTATTATTCCCGTCTTACAGCTAAGAAAATTGGCGCTCAGAGGTCAAGCTAGGGCTGCTGTTTCTGGTTATACAAGTTGTATCTTTGCATAATTCCAGAGGATGCTGTTCACCTCATAGTTAACGATTCCACGTGGGTTAACAGTGGAGCCAATAAGTCCCTTGCCCAGGCCACGCAGAGAGGGAGGGGCAGAGCTGGGATTCAAACCCAGGTTGGAATGACTCCAAAGCCCGTGTTTCTGCTACATCAATCTGTTGGACACCCATAGAAGTAAAAAGCAACTGAATTTTGATTTTTGTTTTCCTCCTAAGAGAAAGTTCCATTCATCTATTCTGAAATCAAGTTTGGGAAACATGGACTTTTATCCAAAATAAAAGCCACCTCTAAGAATTCTGGAAAAGTGAGCCTCTACTATGTGTGGCACCCACTACTATCCTTGGTGTAGGGCTATAAATAAGACACAAAGTCCAGGAAAAGCTACGCTGGGCTGGACGGCCACCAGACAATATGGCTGTGGGGCTTTGATAAAATCAATCTGAGAACTGGATTTAGTTCTCAAATTAGAGGTTCTCACAGAGATTTGGTTTTAATTCATCTGGCATGAGACTCATTTCAATTTTTAAAAGCTCCCTGGGTGATTCTAATGTGCAGCTCGGGTTGCAAACCTAGTCCAGCCCATCATTTTAAGAAGGAAAAGTTGCTCAGAGAAGGCAAGAGTCTTGCCCAAGATAACTCAGCTAGTGTTGCTATTAGGTGAGGATTGGTTCCCGTTGGACTCTGTTGTGCATCAAAGGGGCAGAGAAAGGGGGAGGAAGATAACCTGTTAGAAGAAAGGGAAGGGCTATGCTTGTCTCCTAATGTAGGTGGGGGGGGCACTGGGCAGCCACTTTATAGTCACTGGGAGTGCACAGCACTGGGAGTGCTCAGAACGTGCTCCTAACCACTACATTATATTAATTTGATCCTTAGGAGGATATTATCACTATAGTGATCTGAAACCAGACATAACTCATTCCAGGAAATTGCCTGCTCTTGTTATTAGTGAGGGTAAAAGGCAAAGCTATTGTAAGAAAAACACCCAAGAATACAGTAGCTTGAAGAATATGGAGGCTTATTTCTCTCTCATTTAACTGTCTGTAGTGAGGAGATGAGCCAATCTATCCCACAAAGTCATTCAGGAACCCAGCATTGTCCCCTAGGGCGATAGAAGCACGTGAGAAGCTGGGAGGCAGGCACTCCTGGGTTCCAGAAAGAACATGGAGGAGCACATGGAGGTATTTTGACGCCAGAAGTGGAAGTGACACATGTCACTTCTGCTCGTTTTCCAATGATGAGTACTTAGTACCAGGGTTGCAAGAGGCAATGGGACATGTAGTCTGTACCTGGATAGCATGTGCCCAGCTACAATTCTATTCCTATAAAAGAAGGGGAGGATAGATTTTGGGGACCACTGAGTGGCTCCACTGTAGCCCTCAAGGGAATTTATTTACTTTGTTGTCTTACAATCACTCTTCCAGTCAAGAGGCATTTCTGAGCACCTGCTATGTGTCAGGCAGGTACAGGAGTAGAGAACAAAGCAGGGGCATCCAGGTCAGGGTACATTCCCTAGAGGTGGCAATGTTAGAGGTTGGAACCAGGCAGAAGAAATAGCTTGTGCAGAGGCTTGGAGGTGGAAGGGGTGAGTGAAGGACCGAGTGTGGCAAAGTGGCTGGAGATGTGCTAGAGAGATGGGTAGAGCCGGACCATGCAGTATCTTAATTATGAAGCAGGAGAGCACAAACCTGCAATCATAGTGCCGGGGAAAGACCCCACTGGCTCCTACATGTTAAAGGGATCTTGGGGATTGGATCCTCACATCTTAACCTTTACTGAAAGGAGTCTGTAAAGAACCTGGACTGAGCTTTGTCACCCTACCTGAGCTGAGCTTCTGCATCCTACCCCCATGAGGTTATTTCAGAAAGAATCAGCTGGACTTTGAGAAATGCATGCCACCTGTGAAGGTGACAAGCCCCACAGGAGCAGTGTCAGTGACCCTACGGAGGCCTGGGCACCAACCAGGGAAGAGAATGAAACCGTGTGCATGACTGTCAGTGATGCACACTCAGAGCCTTAAGCAACAACAGTAACCTGTGGCCAGGCCTCTCCCAGGGTGTCATTCTCTTGGCGTCTGTGGTTTCAGCAGGCCACCCTCCCCGGTGTGGGGACATCGGGACGCAGGCCCCCATGTGCTGGGTGGGATGACCTCCAAGGTGTTCTCCAAGATCTTACGAATGCCACCAGCACAGAGTCTAGAACCATGTCAGGTTATCTGGTCTGATAACTCAATTCAGTCACTCATCACTAATATTACCGAACTCCTACTTGAAGCATAGTACCACGGGCTGCAGGTGCAAAGGTAAGTCCCACTGCTCAGCTCAGCACAGCTCAGTCTGGCTGTGGAGACAGACCCATACTCCTGGAATCAGGATGGCATGTCACCAAAGCACATGGGGTGTTTTGAGCACAGAGGAGAGGTACCTACCCCAGCCTCAGGTGCTAGGGCAGGCTTCCTGGAGGAGGACCCAGTGGAATTGGGTCTTAAAAGATAAGCCGGGGGAGCGGATGTGGCTCAAGCAGTTCAGTGCCTGCCTCCCACATGGGAGGTACCCAGTCGGTTCCGGTGCCTCCTGAAAACAAAAACAAAAACAAACAATGAGAAAACCAACTCAGGGAAGCCAATGTGGCTCAGTGGTTAAGCGCCAGCTACCCACATACGAGGGCCAGGGTTCAATCCCCAGCCCCTGGTGCCTCAAAAAAAAAAAAAAGAAAAGAAAAGAAAAGAAAGGAATAAAGCTGAGCAGGAGAAGCAGGAATTAGACAAGCAAGACAAAGGGGAGAGGAAAAGCGACTTGTCTTCATGCCTAAACCACCCAGTTTAAGAGTAACTTGGTAAAACCAAGCTGTGTGAAGAGGGGAAGATACAGACCAGTCTTGAATCTTCTCTCCTTTGAGTGTCTCAAACACAGTGTCCAGCCGCCTAACCTCTGGCCCACAAGTCCCCTGCCCAGTTCATCCCAGGGGATGGTGGCGACCTGAAATTCTCTGGGGACTGGAGATTAATGTACCTGATAATTCATGCTTCACTCAGGGACTGTCGAAAACGCGTGCCCCTTAGCATCCGGCGCGTCCAGCGAGCACGGTGGGTGCTGTGGAGTCCTCCACTGCAGCTGTGGGGTCTTATCCCCTGCCTTGTCAGGGTGATCAACAGGAACTTGGCAGCTAGATGCTGCCCTGACAGTTACACGTGCCATTAAGTTTACAGGGAACATGGGCCAGGCCAGCAGATGTGACTGTGAGAGGCCTCCCCATGCCAGCCCTGGCTGTAGGGATCAGCCAGGCAAGGCCGATTCAGGGAGGGGAGCCCATGCTTGTCTCTACGGGGGGTGGGGGTGGGGCCCAGAAACCCAGATGCCTCTTCAGACCTGGGCCAGCTTCTCTTCTAAGGACTCTGGGTTTAGCCCCCAGGCTCCACTTCGAGGCTTTGCCAGTGGTCTCAGCTTTTCTAGGAGAATAATGCGAAGTCCGTGGGAGGCAACGTGGTTTTATGAGAAAACAGCCTTTGCAGTCAGGCAGAGCTGAGTTTGATTCTTAGCTTTAGCTGTGCAGCCTTGGGAGCTTAGCTTCTCTGAGTCTCGATTTCCTCATCTATAAAATGGGGCTTTAAAAAAACTATTTTTTAAATGGCTGTTGTGAAGCTCAAAGAGGATAACAGGTAAAACACATTCTTCATTAATTCTCTCTCTGCCCTGGGTGTGGCTACACGCACTCATTAAATGCTTAATTATTGTCTACTTACTGCTAAGCATCGTTCTGGGCTCTGGGGTGATGAACAAAAGTTCCTGCTCTCATAATGCTCACATTCTGGTGGGGAAACTAGAAAATAAATTAAAGGCTAAATAAACAGGGCAGGGACTCACATGGTAGAGGGTGATTGATTAGATGGCAGGCCCAGGAAGGCTGGAGGAAGTGCGGGGGTGTTTGGGAGACCAGAAGGCTGAGAAGGGGTCAGCCTTGCCAAGATTTGGGGAGGGGTGTTGAAGGCAAAAATGTGCTGAGCAGGGAAAACACTCGGCATATTTGAGGGTTGAAAGGCGCCCAGGGAAGCCCAGGGAGTGTGGTGTGAGATGAAACGGTGAGCAGGAGTTGAGCCAACATTCCGGAACAGTGCTTGAGAGCGGGGAGGAGGGGTGGGTTGCAGTGCAGTCACAGGGGCCACGGGATATTTTAAATGTTTGGGGCAAACACAGCAATACTCCACATCTGTCAGCCTCACTGCAAACTACTAGTTACATTTGCAGTTTCAACATTAGGTTGACATCCTATCTTTGCAAAGCTGGGTTTTCACTGGTTGTGGTGATAAAAATATCAATATAGAACGGGAAATGAGGGTGGCAGTGTCCAATCTGATTCCAAAATTTGAGAAGCTGTTCAGTACCCAATAGGCACAAATATCCCATTAGTATATAGTTGTGGTTATTTAAGAATGAAGTAGAAATGTATTTTCAATTTGTATTATTTTTTCTAATGGCTACTAAGTTGTTAGGGCATACATTTTATTAAATTGTTTGAGACCTAACTACTTAAAAATCAGAATGATTAGGCATTTCATTTGGCCTACGTACTGTGAAAAAAATGACTGTCACCAAGGACACTATGAACTGAGATGGTGGGAAACAATGAAATCACTGGCTTGAGGCCTGGTAATAGTGTAATTTGTCTTTTCACAGACTCTTAGGAGTGTGTGTAACCAGAAAAGGTCGAACTGAGTGGGTCCCTAGCCTACCTGGCCATTAGGATCACCTGGTGAACTTGGCAAAAATCAATTCTGGGAGCAGATGTGGCTCAAGCGATTGAGTGCCTGCTTCCCACAGGAGAAGTCCTGGTGCTTCCTTGAAAAACAAGAACAAACAACAAGCAAACAAATGAAAAAACCAACTCCAGGAAGCTGATGTGACTTGGTGGTTGAGCGCTGTCTTCCCACATATGAGGTCCTGGCTTCAATCCGTGGCCCAGTACCTCCCCCCCCCCAAAAAAAAAAAAAAAAAAAAAAATCGTTTCCAAGCCTCAGCCCTGGGTGGCCTTGTCAAAAAGCCCCGAATCTGAGTTCGGACATCTCTGCCGAACTTGCATCCTTTCAGGCAGCCAGGAAGGTCCAGGGGGAGCCAGCCAGCCCAGCTTTGGAGATCCTGGTATCCTCTGTTTCTGGGGGCCAGGCCGTGGGCTGGGGGGAACTGTCCGGCTTTTCCTTCAGCTCCCAGGGAGGAACGGGGAACGGGGAACCTGCCAGAGAACCCAGACCCTGGGCGCGGTCGGGGCGGGCCGCACTTCCCTCTGCCCAATGTGGGTGTGTAGCCAGGCTGACCCGAAAGGAAGACGCTTCTCTCTGGGGAGCCCCACTACGCGCAGGGCTCACGGCCGTCCCCTGCGGGGGCGCCCACAGACCAAGAAAGGCCTGGAGCAAGGTTTTAGGGGGGCGGGAGGGAGGTGAGGGCTGGGGACACAGCGGCCTGGAGGTGGCAGCAGCGGCCCGCTTGGGGACGCGGGGACGCCGGGACGCAGAAGCTCGGGGCGGGCGCGGCGGAGGGCCCTGGAGAGGAGGAGCCGCGGGGCGCGGCGCTGAAGAGGGCCGACCCCTCCCAGGGATGGGCTGGTCTCCTGGTGGTGGCTCAGTCTATACAAATAGATTTGTGGAGTCCAAAGACCATGAGTTGGGTAACACCCAGGTGAGCCAAGATGTGTGTCCAAGGCCCTGGGTCACAGACACGGAAGCACTGGCTGAATATTATTATCATCATTACTATTAATAATATTTTAGGGGTGGAGCACTAAAATACCGCCCTTGCCTGATGTCTTACAATTCCACTATTAGAGATACGTTCTTTTGTATTAATATTGTCCTCTTCTCCAGGCCCTGGGGAAGGGCAATGCATTAGAACTTGAACTCCTTAGAATGAGCGAATGACTTAATCTTTTTCTTCCTGCCAATAGAGAGTTAGCCCAGAGCACTGGAGAAACAAAGAGGACTGAAAATGCGTTAATTGGCGGGCACTTCTCCGGCTTCAGAGACCCTGGCACTCCCTAGGAATGTCTTCTGTAGTGGGACTGGGGCAGCCCCATATCCACTTTGTGAAGGTTTTAGGGAGGATTACAGAGACTAGGATAGTATGATTACTACAATGCATTGCCTTGTTGTTGTTGTTGTTGTTATTGTAAAAAGGAAATGCCTCCATTAATAAATTATACAATTAATCGTTTCACTCTCTTTCCTTGTAACTTCTCTCTTTGAATTAGAGAAATGGTGTGGTATGTTGTGATGAATTTGAGCCAGAAATTCCTGGCTTGGAAATCCTTTGCAGTCACCCACTGTCTGGCAGTGTAGTCTTTCTTTCTTTTTTATGCTTGGTAGTGTAATCTTGAAAAACTGTCTTCTGAGCCTCAGTTTTCTCATCTGTAAAACTGGAAAATTTTTGCCTCCTTGGATGATTGTCATGATCATTAGATAACATAGGGTATGGAAAACATTAGATATACGTACTAATTGTAGGTCCAAGTACTGTCTGTATAGTAAGAGTTACCCTGGGAGCTTCCCTGTGGCCTGAGGTTTGTGTCTTTTATTCAGTGACACCAGCGATGCTATTGAATTAGGCTAGTCCAGCTTGTGCGTTGTCAAGGCTTCACACTGACATCAGGCAGACACTACCCTGTGGTAGGTTAGGGGGTACCTCAAAGAACAGGAATTCTGCAGTCCTTTCCTAACAGATCTTAGGACTGTTTTACCAGAAGGAATGGAAATTACCCATAGGCAGTAAGGTCTAAACACCATAAGTAGACTGGTTCTCCACAGGCTTCTCCAACAAATGTAACATTTTTTTCTTCTTTTTAGAAATTAAAATCCAGTGTGTTGGCTAGAGGTTTTCAGACTATTAATACCTTGAGGCAGAGGTGAAGTTTTTATATATCTTATTAAGGACAGCCCACTACTCTCATATACAATATACTTCTCAAAATGTATATGAAGGGGGGCGGATGTGGCTCAAATGGTTGGGCGTCCGTCTGCCATATGGAGGGACCTGGGTTCGATCCCCAGGACCTCCCGAAGGCACATGGGCTGCCAGGCTCTGTGTGCCGCTGAGCTGTCGGGCCCCGGGAGCCATGCAGCAGGATGATGACGTAACAGGGGAGAGACAAGACGAGATGCTCCGAAAGCTCCAGAAGCCAGGAGCAGAGGTGGCGCAGGCGGCAGAACACCTCTCTTCTACATCGGAGGTCTTCAGGATCGAATCCTGGTGAAGACTGGAGGAGGAGGATGAGAAGAGATGGCAGGAAACAGACACGGAGAATTGCCCAGCGAATGGACACAAGACAGCAAATGGGACAAGGGGGGTTTAAAGTGGATAAAAGTAAATAAATAAATCTTAAAAAAAAAAAAAAGTATATGAACACCCTTTTTAAAAAAAACAATTTTATTGATACATATTAAAAAAGCATAATTCCATCCAAAGTGTACAATCAGTGGCATTCAGCACAATCACATAGTTGTGCATTCATTACTCCAATCATTTCTAGAGCATCTTCACTATACAGCCAACTGGTTTTTGACAACCCACCCAAGTCCATGTTAACAGGACAAAATGGTCTCTTCAACAAATGGTGCTGGCAAAACTGGATATCCAAAACCAAAAGAATGAAAAAGGACCCCTATCTCACTCCCTATACAAGAATCAATTCAAAACAGGTCAAAGACCTACATATAAAAGCCAGGACCATAAAAACTACCAGAAGAAAATATAGGGAATCATCTTCAAGATCTTGTGGTAGGTGGTGGTTTCTTGGATCTTACACTCAAAACACAAGCAACAAAAGGAAAAAATAGATAAATGGGACCACCTCAAAATTAAACACTTTTGCACCTCAAAGGACATTGTCAAAAGGGTGAAAATGCAGCTGACTCAATGGAAGAAAATATTTGAAAATCACATATCCAATAAGGGTTTAATATCCATGATATATAAAGAGATGCTACAACCCAACAATAAAAAGACAAATGACCTGAGCAGACATTCGTCCAAAGAAGAAATACAAATAGAGAAAACTCACAAGAAAAAATGCTCAACATCTCTAGAGATTAGGGAAATGCAAATTAAAGCTACAATGAGATATCATTTCATACCAATCAGAATGGCCACTATTAAAAAGGTGGAAAACTACAAGTGTTGGAGAGGATGTGGAGAGATAGGAACACTTCTTCACTGTTGGTGGGAATGCAGAATCCTACAGCCACTGTTTGGCAGTGTGAACACCCTTTAATTGATATTTCTCTGATTGTTCAAGTCAAGAATAAAATGGCATTTTTAGGTTCACAACTGTGTAGGAGGAAGAATTGTATACTTTTATTTCCCTCTGCTTTCCCACTCAAAAGTTTATTAGTTAAATGTGGGTTTGGGATCTGGGTTGTTATTAAATTACTGTTTTTTGGATGTTACATGTCTCTTGTTTCTCGAGTTATTTTGACACCGATATTCTGTCTAATAATCACATTTAAACAGTTATTTTGGATCTTTATGTTTAATTCACTTCACTGCTCACTGCTAGTCCTTTTATACTCTCATTCTCCCATTCTTGAGCTCCTAATTTTAACTCATCACTTAAGCAGTTGGAATATACTTTAAAGTGTCTTAAAGAAGAATATGTGAGTGGGAGACATTCTGAACTCTTATGTATGTGAGAATGTTTTTTTTTTGTTGTTGTTGTCTCCTCTGAAAAACAAACTTAGCTGTGAATAAAATTCTTGAGTCTAAATCTTTTTCATGGCAAAACTCAGTAGAAGAGAAGACTAAGGTCAGCATGACTTTTATTCCATTGTAGATACTGCTGCTTCTTTTGTCTAGACATACATAGAAAACATGTTTTTTGTTTGTTTCTAATTTAAAAGTTGTCAGGATATTTCTAGGTATGAGTCTATCTTGGTTACTTTTACCTAGAACCTGGTAAACCCCTTTTATTCCTGCCCTCTTCCCATCCCTTTTTGGAATGTTTTCTTTAATACTATCTTTAATTATTTCTTCTCTTTTGATTGTTCTGGATTCTTCAGAAACATAATTCTTAGGCTGAATCTCTATTCTTAGTCTTCCATATCTATCTTCTTTTTAAATTACTGTATTTTATTGAATCCAAGATAGTATCAATTAAAAGAAGTACTATTTATTTTTTTATATATAATTAAGGAAGAAAAATATGCTGCCAATTAAACTGACATAATGCTGTAATTTCAGTCCTGTGAAACTGGTAAGTAGATCACACTAATCTCTTGTTTTGAAATGTTCTATTTTGGAGGGATTTGGCAATTTTTTCTCAGTTGCACTGTTTGGCATGTGATAGTCAGTCCTTTATTGCTTGCATCCAATTACAAAATGTAACACAGCTTCTACATAAGGATCTCTTCCTTTCTTGGGTCCTATAAAGCACTTGGTTTTTGTTAAAAAAAAGGGGGGGGGGCCCAAAAATTGCAGTCATTGCTCTAATAACATGTATTTGCTTCAGTAATATCAAATCACATCCTGCTGCTCTAATTCCCACGCCTTTCTGCATACACATTAACTTCTTGTTTCAATGCCAAACCACAGTGTAATCTTTAAAAATCTTTAAATGGCAATTAAACTCAATATGTAATTGCAACAGCATACATACTCAATTGAAGTGCATCCTACATGAACAGCTGAGACCTGATTCCCCATGCCTAGTCCTTGACGACTCATCGTGACAGCTCCCTGGCCTTGACAAGCATTTTAAGATGCCACTGACTGTAAGACTTAATTTGATTTCAGAAATGTTAAAATGTGGAAAAACTGGCATTTTAGTATCAATGAAATATGTTAGCTTCAATTCTTTGTCCTCTTTGTCTACACTTTGAAAGTGTTTCTTATGTTTGTCACTCATAAGTCTTATTAGATTTTCTGCCATGTTAATTCTCCTCATTTACTGCTTCCTCTATAGTTTTAAATTATTGTTGAATAATTTTATTTTCCTGGAAGTATTTTTCTTATCATAACCAGTTTCCTTTCCATTTGTTCTTTGAGTCTATTAGCCAAATTCTCCTTTAGAGGCCTGAGGTTGCTATATTTACCATGTGACTGAGTTCTAGTTGATAGAATGTGAATTGAAGTGATGTATGCAGCTTCTAAGACTGCCCCATAAGAGTTTCATGTAAGTTCTTCTCCATGTTCTTTTTTCCCTGTTCCAGCTGAGTGTCAGGAAATTACAATGAAAACCTTGGAGACCACATGATGAAGAGGACACAGCCTTTGTTAGCTTAGATCCCTGAGGGTGGAACACTTACTTTGGGCTGTCATATAAGTTACAGATAAACTTTTATTGTGTTTGAGCCAATATGCTAATGTTGGGTGTATTTTTACAACAGCTAAAGTCACTCTAATAATATATATTCTGAAATCAGTATATATCTTTTCTAAAAGACTATTTTCACAACATTCTTGCAAAGTTTCTCTGAGAACTACCCTGAATTATGCTTTCTTAATTATTTACTGTTGCTAGTAAAAAAAAAAAAAAAGAGAATAAACTAGAAAATGAAACTATCTAAAATGAGGTCATGGTGTTATTATTGAATTTTAACACTTTCATCATTTCTGTCGAAAAGAAAGTTTCAGGATACATCCTATCTCCTTGCTTGTTTGTAGGCAAACTGCTCCACCTGTCCTCGCTCCCAGTAGTGGGTGTGTGGTGTTCAGATTTGTTCAGATATTGATAAAAAAAGATCTCTGTTTTAGTTTCTTAGGCTGCTAAAAGCAGGTATGATGAAGTGGGTTGGCTTAACAATGGGAATTTATTAGGCTTATAGTGTTGAGCCTGAGAAAAATGTCCAAATCAAGTCACCATCGAGGCAATGCTTTCTTCTGGAAGATCAGCTGCTGGCTCTCCCTTATCTGGGATTTGTTGCTTTCAGCTTCTTGCTTCCATGTCTTTCTCTCTCTGTATTCATCCTGTTTATAAAGGACTCCAGTAAGAAGATTGAGACCCATCCTGAATGAGGTGGGTCACACCTTAACTGAAGTAGCTTCATTAAAATATCCTACTTACAGTGAGTCCACACCCACAGGAATGGATTAACTTTAGCTTTTCTGGGGTACATACAGTTTGAAACCACCACAGACTCTCAAAAGCAAGGGGCTGAAGCCCAAGTGGATAATATCAGAATATTGTTTAATATTGTTTTGGGTAAAATTAAAAAAAACAACTCTACCATTTTACCTGCTGCCTCTTAGAGTCCTAAAAATTCTGCCTCTTTATTTATTAAAAAAATCACAATTAGGCCTACCATAAACAAGTGAGTCTCCCTTCACCTATCACATTTTAAAATTAATTATTTAGAGAAGTTGTGGTTATAATAATCACATTTGATTTGATACCAACTTGACTTCAACGGTATACACATAAACTGTTCCTACACCTTCTGTCCCCCTACCTTTTTTGTATTTGTTACAAAATATATCTTTGTACCTTGTATGTCCAAAACCATGGATTTATCATTACTTTTTTATGCATTTGCCTTTTAGCACCTGAAGGAAGTAAGAAGTGCAGTTACATACCAAACAAGACACTACAATAATATTGGCATTATAATTATCCAAATGGTTACCTTTACTGGACATCGTTATTTCTTTATGCCACTTTGAACCACTGTCTGCTGTTCTTTCATTTCAGTCTGAAGAACTCCCTTTATCATTGCTTGTGGGGTAGGTCTAGTGGTGATAAACTCCCTCAACTTTTGTTTAGCTGGGAATGTCTTAATCCTTCCCTCATTTTTGCAAGAAAGTCTCGTTGGATACAAAATTCTTGCTTGGCAATTGTTTTCTTTCAGCACTTTAAGTATTTCAACCCACTGTATTCTTGCCTCCAGGGTTTCTGATGAGAAATTGGCACTCAATCTAACTGAGATTCCCTTGTACATAACATGTTGCTTTTTTTCTTGCAGCTTTCAGAACTCTCTCCTTGTCCTTTACATTCTACAGTTGGGTCAGTATGTGATGCGACATATTTTTCTTCACATTTATCCTGTTTGGTTTTCTCTAGGCTTCTTGGATGGGCATAGTCATGTCTTTTGCTAAGTTTGGGCAGTTTTCTGTCTTTATTTCTTTGACTGTTCCTTCTTCCCCTTTCTCTCTTTCTTCTCCCTCTGGGACTCCCATATTTGTGTATTGGTATGCCTGATGGTGCCTCTCAGGTTTCTTAAGTTATTTTTGCTTTTTATAATTTTTTTTTCTTTCTGCTTCTCAGCCTGACTCATTTCAATTGTCGTGTTTTGAGTTCACTGATTCTTTCCTCTGCCAGCTCCAATCTGCTGTATAAACACTCTTGGGAATTTTTCATTTCAGTTATTTTGGTCCTCAATTCCAGTAGTTTTGTTTGGTTTCTTTATTTTTAAAAAAATTTTATTGAAGTATATAATTCGTACATGAGCATACATAACAAAAAGTATGTAGTAAAAGTTGTGAACTTACAAAACAAACATGCATAATATCATACAGGGGTCCCATACATCACCCCACTACCAATAGCCTGCATTGCTGTGAAACATTTGTTACAAATTATGAAAGAATATCATCAAAATATCACTACAACTAAAGTCCATGTCTTACATTGGGTGCATTCCTCCCGCCCGCCCCCCCCAATCCACCCTATTATTGTTTGGTTCCTTTTTAAAACTTCCCTCTCTTTGTTGAGATTCTGATATTGTTCATTCATTGTTTTCCTGATATCCTTTAGTTCTTTCTCTGTATTTTCCTTTATCTCCTTGAGCATAATGAATACCATTTTAAAAAAAGTATTTGCTCAGTAAGTCCACAGGATGGTCATCTTCATTGATGTTTCCTGGATTTTCATCCTTTTCCTTTGGACAGCCATCATTTCCTGTTTGTTTGTCTTGTAATTTTTTGTGGCACATGGTACATTTTAATATTTTAAAATGTTAACTCTGAGATTTGTTCCCTGAGATGTCTGTTTTTTTAAAATTTATATTCAGCTGGTGCTATGACAGAGATTTTCTTGAGCATTAGGAGCTAACAAAATCAAGCAAACCTAAGCAAAAACACCTTTCACCACCTTTGCAATTTGGCTTTGCTTTGGCTGGTACTCTCTGTCAGAGTTCAGCCTTCCGATCAGGATGGACAGCTCAAGGCAAATGCAAAGTTCAGGGTCTTCCCTGTCTTTTTTTGGCTAGTGTCTTTTCCTGGGCTTGTGCTTGCTAGTGGTCTTAGGAGCTCCCCTGTTTACAGGGATTTGGGTGCCCCTCTACTTCCCAGGAAACATTCCTTCTCCTCTCCTGGGTGTTCCACTGCAGGACTTAAAGCAGGTAAATCTTTGACCCTGGCTACCCACTTCAATTGTTTCTTACTCTGCTTTCCTTGTCTCAAGCTGCTTTTGCCTGGAGGTCAAATTCTGGGAGGGAGGACATGCTAGAAAGGAGTTTCCTAAGTCAGTCTTCCCCAAATCAGTTTTTCCCAAGTCAGTCTTTCCCAATTCAGTCTTTCTCAACTGGAACGAGGCCAGGGACCCATAAAGGGAATTCTGGCTGGCTCCAGACTGCCCTGAGAGGGAATGAGGGTGGGGCCAGTAAGGGCACCAGGAGCTTCTTCCACAGCTCTACAAAGCTGCACTTTCTTGACTTGGCCCCTGCCTGGCAAATGCAGTCCTTCACCTGTCCTCCATAGCTCTGAGGAAGCATACCGTCTTTAAGTCTCCTCTGCTGCCTTTGTCCAGGGTGGGCTGGAACAATAGCTGCCTTCAGAAACAGGGCCCCCATGTTCTGAAGTAGCTAATCAAAAGCAGTGATCAGCAGTTGGACAGCACCTCTCCCCCCCCTCTATCCCCTGATCTTGAGGAATTAATTTTATGTCCCTTTCTGGAACCAGCAAGCTACATCAGGGGCCAGACCCTGCTGTTACTTGCCACGAGAGTGGAGGATGGGTGACTAACTGCTGTGTGGAGAGAGCAATCTACTGGCTCTTCCTTGGATGCTGTATAGTGTTCTACTAGACTCCAGAGTTTTGAAATAAATGATTCATAGAGTTCCTGCTGGCTTAATATTGTTCCGTTAGAGGGACTGATTCTTGAAGCTTCCTGCTCTGCCATCTTCCCATAGTACCCACCCATCACATTTTTGTGAGGACCTGTAATGTCATCTCAATGGCCAGTGTTTGAAGCTTTGTTTGGTATCAGCTTCTAAGAGTGTGTTCTCTATATGATTTTCAGTTTCAATTTCACAGAGTCATTTTGTGTTTTTCATTTTTTTATTTTTATTTATTTATTTATTATTTTTTTAAACTTTATTTTGTACATTTAATTATTGAAAATATAAACAATTAAAAACTAAAAAGTAAACACAGATGAATAAATATATACATTTCTCAATTAAATGTAATGGATACATATAATTTTTTTTTTGAATCAATATGTTACACAATATATTTGGTTTATAGTAACGCATTCATACAGTATGTTTTTCATTTTATTGATGACAATTTTCATGAAATTTTCTTCTGGTTTCTGTAATAAATCATCTACAGAGGTATGTGTTTTCTTAGTCTCCCGAGTGATGCTCTCTTTCCCTTATGTGGCATTTTTTTTCTTTAGGCCCCTTGAGGGTCCCTCTCTTCTCACTTTAATTACCTTTAAACAAGTAGCCCTCTATTGAGACTGTGCTTGCTAACAGAGAGGAAGTGTGGATTGTCCTTGGCTTTGCTCATTGCCTTATTCTTAGGTCTGTAGTTGGAGGGCCAGTTGAAGGGCACAGCTCTGAAGCAATTCCTAGAATTGATGGACATTCATGTTGTGTAGCCCTGCTAAATTGATACATGATCTTCTACTTCTGCTGCCTAGTCTCTAACATTCAGAACCGAAGGAGTGTGTGAAAATCTTTACTCTCCAGCATAAGTTGCCTTTGTCCTGCCTACCAAGCATTAAGTGTGGAGAAACTATCTTCCAAAATGTGATGTGCCTTTGCTAGTCCTCTCCTACTTCCTGTTCTCTGGTTTCCTTGTAATTGCAGTCTCTGAGTGGATGTAAATAGAGTGGGGGAGAGAGAACAGTTCTCTGGCCATCCAAAGAGTGGCAATCTTAATAGAGAGCCAGGTATTTGTTTGGTTTGGCCCTGGTCTCTGAGTTGGGGTTAGAAAATGTCTTTCAGGTATATGAGGCTACTCTTTTTGTAAGGTGAAATTTGGGTTGGCCAAGGGCTCTTTGTCTCTATGTAGTTCAACTTCATTAGCCTTATTTAGTTAACAGAAATTCCTTCTAGATTCTGGTAACATGTTGTTGGTCAGTCTTAATTTTCAATGTTGTGAATTTTTGTCTTTTAAAAAAATGTCATAAGTAATTTATGGAGCTATTTGGAGATACTTTATCAGAAGCTTCTAACCAGATGCTATTTTAAACTCTAAGTGGACTTGATTTTATCTTACTAACTTTTAAAAATTAGGTCTAGGAATTAGTTCAGTTTACTTATTCATCATATTCTGTTTGCCTAGGTCATTTCCTGAAGCATCCACCACTTCCAAAATTGTCTTCAGATGCTTTTCTAAACCTACTGTGTGGGCCTTTAAGAGGAGGCAGGTGTGAGTAGCATGTTGCCATGTCAAATAGTCATCAGTTGCTGGGTGATTTCTCTTACCTGAGGTCTGATTCAAGATTCTTTTGGTTATTAATCACAGAAACCAACTACGGCCAGTGCAAAGAAAAAGTGTATTGGGACACTGGAGTATCTTAGAAAATCCAAGAGCACTTGGCCTTTTAAGGGTTGGGACTAGGAGCTCTGAGGCTGTTAGGAACTCAGAACCTCATTCATTCTTTGCCTCTGCTTCACTTTGAAAGAAACATTAGTTGTAAATAAAGTTGTGTTCAGGATGTGCATGTGTAAAGGTGTAAAGTAGATACCTGACAGCTCCTAAGTTTTCCTGTTCTCCATTCAGGTAACCCATCTCAGATTGACTAGATGCCTCTAAGTCCTAATTCCAAATTCAGGGAGAGAGAGAATTTGATGGTCCTGGTTTGAGTCAACTAACCATCGTAGTCCAGCTAACTGTGTTTTTTGTATGAGATGGTACAAGCATGACTGCTGGCTCTATCTAAGGGTTTGAGGGGCAGTTCTCAGAGAACAGGGTTCATTGTTAGCTGGGCAGATTCCCTACATCTGCCCACCACTCTTGGCTTTAGAATAAAGCCCATTGAATTCTGTCCTAAGGGGAGCTGGGGTGCCAGATCATGATCCTCCTTTCAGGTCTATGGAGTCACTTGGGTACAATGCTTTGCTATGGGGTCTTGCGAGGCTCTTGTGAAGAGCTGTTGAGTTATTATAAGTCTGCACACCTGTATCTCAAGTTGTCTCCCATTATGCTTTCCTCATTTTCCTTGGTGTTGTTCCCACTCACCTCTAATCAGAAAGACTTTTTAATATGAAGTTCACATTTTGTGAACTTTCTAGCAGTGACTAATATTTATTTTGGAAAAACCGAACTCTCCCTTCATTTCTAAAGCAAGAACAATCACAACTGGACATGGTATGTCTGCCACCATTTTAAAAAAAATATGGGGATAGAAATGGAAATATGTTTCTCATGGATACATGTGGAATTCAGCTGAACTTGGCACTGTGGGGCAAGCTTAGGAGTCAGAAGGTCTGGATTTCACATAAAACTTTGAGATTTTGTACAATTTTAGAAATGGACCCAAATCTCCGATTTTAAATTTGTAAAATGGGCATACTATTTACTCTGTTTACCATCTATAAGGTGTTTTAAATATGATCAAATATCTGTAAATATAAGGCATTTCTATTACTTAACTTTGCACGGACCATTTATAACTTTCCAACCACATTCCAATGGATAGATATTTGCTGCATGATGTTAGGAGGGGAGGTAAGAACTTAGAGCAATTTAACAATCCATCTAATGTTATAAGGTAAGTTAGAGGCAGAGATGGGATTAAACATAAAATTCTGGACCTAATCTTCACCCACCTGAAGGCTCCTACCTGAACACAGGTCTCCATGCGCCTATTCTTTCCAGCACACACACCTGTCTCGGTTTGCAGTCAAGCCTATCCTGGCCCAGCCAAAGGGAAAAGACTCCAGTGTAAGATCTAAGCAGAGTTCTTCATTCTGGCCCACGATGAGTACATCCTGTGAACATCCTGGCAAGACTTGGTAGCAAAAGCCCTCACTGGTTTGCAGAGCTGTGAGGCTTGTTGTGGCTGTATGGCCTTGAGCACGTTACTTGACCTCTCTGAGCTGTAGTCTCCTCACACGTAAGGGGATGAAGATTCCTACATCATCTGTTTGCAGTGGGATTAAATGAGATGATGTAGGTAGAGTGCCCACATCAAGAGACTGGTATGCTCCATAAACAATTTTTACATTATTAAGGAGGTTGGGAACGAAACATGTATTGACTATCCAGCATGTGCAATATCCTGCACTAGGTGATTTATAGACATAATTTCATTTGAGCCTTAGAACATCCCTGCAAGGCAGATATTCACTTGTCCCTTGTGCAGATGAGGTGATTGAAATCAGAAAGGGTAATGACTCACCCAAGGATGCACAGCTAATAAGCTGTAGGGCCAGAACTTGCATCCAGATCCATCTGTTCTCAGAAGTCTTTTGCAGGCCCCCTTTGATGGGATTTCACCTAATTTGTCCAACAGGAGGGGCTCAATAAACACTTGTTGAATTTGCTGTTTGGACAGAGAGCACCCACAGGGCTGGGAAGCAGCTTTCTGTGCTCCATTTGCCCTTAAAGGACAGGCTGAGCAGGGAGCGGGAGCAAGGGATGATTATTATTATTATTATTATTATTTTTACTAGGAGGTCCCGGGGATCGAACCCAGGTCCCTCCATATGGAAGAGGGACACCCAACCATTTGAGCCACATCTGTCCCCATGGAGCAGGGGATTAAGAGAGAGAACACCAGGTCAGAAAACGGCTTTGATGAGCAGACACTAACAAATGCTGCCTGCCTGGCCCCAGCCCTGCCAGCCAGAGAGTGTGGGGGCTGCAGGCTCTGCAGGAGCTGCAGGCTTTTGCACCCTCCTCACGAGTGCAAAGCAGTTTTTTTTGTGCCCTACGGGGCTGAGAATGAGCTGCCGGCAGCAGGCGTGAGTACCATGGGTGGGGAGTGAATGAGCTCTCCCGGTGGCCAGGGCCAGGGGCAGAGTGGGGGTGGCCCTGCAGCCTCCCCCCGCAGCCCCCAGGCAGAAGAGCTCTGTGGGGCCCGAGCCCACCAGTCTCCTGCCAGACCCAGGCGCCGTCATCAGTCTCTGCCTTTGCCATATGGGCACCAGGTTGTTGATGTAAAATGTAAATCATGCCTCTAATCAAGCAGCCTGAGAGCTGGGAACCCGCAGAGGCCGTGGGGTGCTGGCAGCTCAGAGTCACAAATAACATGACTGTTGTGGTGGCTGGGGCTTGGCCAGTCCCTTGCAAAGGACCCTCCCTCATCCCAGGCCTTGCTCAGTGGGGTGGGGAAACACTGACGGAGGGATGCTCACTGAGGCCAGAGGCTCCGAAGAGGGCTGTGCGACAGTTGCTTCATCCACGGTCTGCGGTCCCCTCCAAATAGACGCGCTGCAGTGAAACAGCTCAGGATGCTGCCCAGTGTGGCTCTCGTGCCCTGCCACGCAGTAGAAGAGTGCGGCTCAGCCTGCACTGCCCCTGCATACGCCGTAGCACAGGCCCCAGAGGAAACCGCTTGATGGAGGAAGAGACTGAGCCAGGAGAAACTCAGCCAGAGTCTCCTGGCTTCCAGGTGGTGGTGTCTCCAGGTGGTGGTGTCGGCTTTATTTTGCTCTGTGGGAAAACCCATCTCACTTCCCACCAGCCATCCAGTGCCAAACCGGTGCCGTCTGCCTGGATGACAAATTTGCAAATTTTACGTAATTACAGGAAAAAAAGAACTATGACTTATGCTTTGTTATTTATGTAATGGCTGTTTTCATGTTTTTTTGATAGCTCTATTACATTTTCAACAGTTACCAAAATTCTGTTTTTTTTTGGAAGACTGGGGAGTAGGGGCTTGCTTGGCAGACCGAGGATCTCCTTCCCACCATCCTTGTAACCGCTGATTTGAGCTCCTTTAATTCACTTAAGTTTAATTTAGTTTTTTAACTTTTCATTTTGAATTCATTTCAGACTTAGAAAAAAGTTGCAAAAATAGTACAAAGAATTCCCATACACCCTCACCCAGTTCCTCCAGTGTTAACATCTTACATAACTTTGAGTACCATGATCAAAATCAGGAAATTAACATCAATGCAATACTATTAACTAATCTACAGACTTTATTCAAATTTTGCCAATTTTCCCACTAATGTCCTTCTTCAGGACCAGGACATTGGTTGCCAGGTCTCCTTAATTCTCTTTAATCTGGAATAGTTCCTTAGTCTTTCTTTGTCTCTCATGACCTTGACATTTTTTAAGAGTAGAGGCCAGTTATTTTGTAGAGGGTTCTTCAGTTGGGTTCGTGTAATGCTTCCTTGTGATTTAAGTCCCAGTTATCCATTTTTGTCACAAGTACCACAGAAATGATGTTGTGTCCTTCTCAGTGTGTCCTATCAGGAAGCACGTGGTATCTTGTCCTGGTACTGGTGATGATAAATCTGATCTCTTGTTTTTAAAGTGGTTACTGCCATATTTCCCCACTGTATGGTTATTATTTTTCCCTTTTGTAGTTAATAAGTTTTTGTGTGTGTGGGGGGGTACTTTGAGAATATGTAACTATCTTCTTTTTCATTTTTCTTTCACCCATGGATTTTATAATTCATTAGTAACTCTCACCTGAAACAGTGATTATAGGGGGGTTTATCTCACTTTTAAACCATACAATACAATGATGAAACATCAAAGAAACTTCTAGGCATAGGACGGGGTTGTATGACTTCTTACATCTCCATGTGCTTGGTGCTCCTCACAGTTCTGTTCTCATTTAGTACAGTTCAGTCCGTTGTCAGGGGCATGCAGTGTTGTATGTCACCCCCACTCCACTGCGTTTACTTTTTTTTTTTTTTTTTACCGGAGGTACCGGGGATCGAACCCCAGTCTCTCCATATGGTAGACGGACGCCGAACCTCTTGAGCCACATCCGTTTCCCTGCGTTTACTTTTATGAGTAACAAAATGCTTGGCCATTCTATCTGAATCATTCTTGTCTTTCTGAGCCCTTTTGGAGCTCAGAACTACTTTCTCAATTTGATCTGAACTTAAGCTCTGTCTCCTCCATTTAGACTGAAGATATGTGGCATTACTCTGTGAGCCCCAGTGATTCTAATTTCTACTCAGGACCAGCGTTTTCTTTGTGAATGACTCAGCATTTTACAATCTGACATTTTAAAAGAACTAGACCACTTTGTGATTAAACTGAAGCCATATATTAAAGTTAAACCCTGAAGCAAGCATGAGTCCAACAAAGGTTAGACAAAGATAAGACAATTTGTCATGCCTACCAGCCTGAGAGGGACTCAGCAGGAATTGAAATGAGATTCCCAAACCAGAGCAGGTTGGGACCTTTGGCTACAAATTCTAGTGTGGAAGAACTCTTGTCAGAGGTGACTGTAGCTCTGATGCCACTGGACCCTCTCTTGGCTGTGCTTGTAGATATTTTGGAGGGATTGATTCTGTGCTCTAGTCCTGAGGCCCAAGTTACGATAAAGTATTTAAAGTAGGCTTAACTTGGGAACTTGGACTTCCAAATTGGGAAAGTTATAAATTCGAATTGAGTGTATTATTGATTTTTGTTTTGTACGAAGAAGAATTGATGAATTAGAAAAGAAAGGCTTGCCATCTGAACATCTAGCAGCCGGCTGTCGATTGGTGATTGTACTTCCCTCATCATTTATCTCAGGACGTGCAGAAATGCTGATACCATCCCTGCCGGTAGGAGGGTGCTGGGGAAGGGCTGCATGGGAGTAGCAGGCTATTTTAGTGCTGCCCGCCCCTGCCTTCTACCTACAAAACACCTGCCCAGGGGCCACTTCCCCTTTGCTCACCTTGCTACCTCTGGGAGAGGTCACTGGATAGAGACGGGAAGGAAAGGAGAAAGGGGAGAGGAAATGCAGCTGTTCCTGTCTCCACCCCTTTCCAATATCCTTCTATCTTAATGCTGATATCCTGGGACCTTGAGTCCTGGGGACCCCCAGCACCCCAGGAGATTTGGCCCCAGCGCTCCTATCCTGCTGCAAACTCCTTGCCCCTTATCAAGCAGTCTTAAAGCCAACCCCACTGATAGCCCCCAGGCCCGCCCTTCCACAGGCTTGCCATAGCGCGTCCTTCTCTCACCCTCTGACCTGAAATCTGCATCATTCATTCATCCTTCAATCGTTTATTGCCATCTATTCTAAGCCAGGCTAGGGGTTGTGCTAAGTACTGGAGATAAAAAATAAATTAGACCCAGTTCTTGTCCTCAAGGAGCTCTACGCTTTTTTAAGTATAAAATCACAATGTAATAATAATACAGTACTTACTACATGCCATGTATTGTTCTAAATACTTTAGTTGCTTTGCTCATTAATGCTCAAACAACCCTATGTAGTAGGTACTTTTCTAACCCCTCTATTGCAATGAGACATAGAGAGGTGAAATCATTTACCTAAATACCTAATAAGTGGCAGAACCAGGACTTTAGCCCAAAAACCAGTTCCAGAGGTCGTACTTGTAACCAGTATGTTTTATTGCCCCTCAGTAAGTCAAGGATGATAGTGAGTACCCAGGGTGTTAGAGGCACACGTGGCAGGGTCTGGCAGAGGTGGAGGGGTGGTTGGGGAAGGGCTTGGTTTAATGATGGGTAGGAGGTAGCTTGGTAGTGATCTGGGCAGCCTGAGGTTCCATCTACCCCTCCTTTTCTTTTTTCCTTCCTTCAGTATTTATTGAGTGTGTGCTGCGTGCTAGGCATGGGGGTGCAAGGATGAGCTTTGACTCTAGTATGGGAGAGGCTTGTGCACACCCAGCTGGAACGAGCTGTGCATGCAGGAGGCTGCAGGAGCAGTAGTGGAAGACTTCCCAGAGGAGATGAGGGGTCCATCACATGCGGAAGGAGAGTGATGGCTAATTTGATGTGCCAGTTTGGCTAGATGATGGTGTCCAGTTGTTTGGTCAAACACTAGTTGAGACGTTGCTGTGAAGGTATTTTGTAGATGTGATTAACATCTACAATCACTTGACTTTAAAGGACATTACCCTCAATAATCAGTTGAAGTCCTAAGAGCAAAAAACTGCTTCAAGACTATAAACATCAAATCTCGCCTGAATTCCCAGCCTGCTGACCTGTCCTACAGTTTTTGGACTTGTCAGCCACCAGAGTTGCAGGAGCCAATTCCTTAAAATAAATCTCTTAAAATAATTATACACACATACCACATCCTATTGGTTCTGTTTTTCAGGAGAACCCTGGCTGATACAGAAGGGAAGGTTGTAACTGTTAAGAGCTGCTCCAGGAAATTTAACTATACAGCATGCCACTTTTTTTTTTCCCCAAGAAAAGAAAAAGTTTATTGTGTAGTTGACTAGCAAGGAGACCGGAGGGAAGCCTTAGGCCATTCTCCCTGAGCAAAGTGGGTGCCAGGGTTTTATAACATCCGGGAAGGCAGGCTTAAGGGCGTGCTAAGGATGGGGTGAGGTGACATGGGCCAACCCAGTCTAGGGAAAGCTGGCTAAGAGACATGAGTAATGCTACATTTTAATTTTTAAAGTCAAATCAAATCCTGCCAGCCAAAGTTTGTGGGAAGTCCAAAACCCAGTCATTCTATGGAGCAATCCTCTCCTTCCTAAGGTTCTCCAGAACCCCCTGGAACAAATGCTGGTCTCAGTCTATGGTTTCTGCTCTGCAGGGGTCTGAGGCTGCTCGCACAAGTGGGGCCTCCACCGTCTGACTAGCAGCATGCGCCTCCCTGCCATCTTGCTCAAACAGCTTCCAGTCCAGGCCACCCTTGTCTTCCAGATGACGAGAAGCTCCATGCCAAGCTGTAGCTCCCAAGGCCTGGGGCTTGGTGCCTGCAAAGCTCACCCCCATCTCCCAGCACTTTGTTCTCACTTGGACTGAAATATAAAACCATGGTGACTACTGCCCCCTGGTGGTTAGGAGAGCCTCAGCCTTAGGAACAGAGGCCCGAGTCTTGGGGTGGGGGTGGGGATTCTCTCATCCCTTTCCAAGGACTCCCGAGCAGCCTGGGTATCAAGTAATCGCTGGATAACTGTGACAGGCGCGTTCCAGGCAGAGCAGATGGTAGAAGCAAAAGCATGAAGGGGTCACCATGTTGGGTCTAGTGAAAGTGTGTGCACTGCAGTGTAGGGTATCCCTGGAGAGGGAGGTGGGGGCCGGGCTGGGAAGGGCCTCGGAGGCCCCGCTAGTTGGAGAGACGAAGCTTCCACGCGATGCAGGGTAGTGATGTGACCAGAGCTGGAGTTTAGAAGGATCACGGTAACTCTGGTTTTGTCTGGAAGGAAAAGCTATAAGAACGACCTCACTGGCTGCATAATTCCCCCAGGGTGGGCTGGGGCTGGCCCTGTCCTGTTTCCTCTGTCTGCTGTGCTGTGGGAGGCGATCCAGCCCACAGGCACGCGGAATGTCTGTCCTGCTTCATCTGGCCTCCTAATCCAACCCCCATAGAGAGCTCACGTCCCACGGGGTAAGTGCATAGCCAAAACCAGGCAGGAGAGTGACAAAATTAATTTCGTATCCTTGTCCTTGGGAAATCAGAAAGAATGGGCTTTAGAGGACTCTTTCGCCCAGGCTCCTTAGCAAAAGTGAGGGGGAGATTAGACCAAAGGTTTTTCATTTCTCCATGATCCCAGCCAGATCCAGTTTCAAGGACTCAGGGCTTCCTCCCAGAGCCAAGAAGATGCCTAACTCCCTCTAGTCCTCAAATGACTCCAGAGACAGAGAGCCCACAAGCCACAGCGGTGTCAGAAACTCGGAGCTGGGTAATGAGATGAGAGGAGACGTGCCCAGCCGTGACATTAAGTGGGATTTATTTTCATCATCTCAGGCTCCCTATTGTATGGCGTATTCCTTCACCACCTGCAAACATGGCCATATTTTAGGATACAATGCCGGGGATTTCAGGGCTGTCTCTGAAATAATGGCTCTGTGTGCTGTCACCGCATCGATGTGCCCTTTCCAAATACACAAAACAGGAAGGTGACCTGCCGATGCAGTGGAAGGCAATAAACCCCACATTCAATTAGAATGACATACATTTAATCACAATTGTCTAATGGTATTTGAGATTTCTTATTTAATCAGTAATGAGACTACCCAGCAATTAATGTTCCTGGGATCACAGCTGCCCTGACCAGAGCAGTGTTGATTTTGAACTAATCTTTCTATTTTATATCTCTTTCTATTTCTGGAGTTAATAAAGGTGCTCTAATGAGTTGTATTAAAACATCAATTTCTTCTTTTGTTGCACCCACAAGTTTATCATGGTTTTTAATCAAAATGCTGAGTTAATTTGCAGGAAGGAGTTTTGGACACTGGGTTTTGCCTGGATAGAGATGACAAGGTGGGAGCTCGCTCACATCACTTCCCTCTGACGCTCCCAGCTGTTCTGGCCCCTTGGAAAGGTTTGGGACTGGGCCAGCTCCGTGGGCACCTGCCCTGTGTGGTCACTCCGGGCCCTGTGCTCCGAGGGGCCCCATGTATGGTTTAATGCTCTGCTTTTGCCATCTTGAAAGTCTTAATACATTTTGTACAATAGATCCCCCATTTTCAGTTTGTACTGGGCCCTGCAAATTGTGCAGCCGTACCTGCTCGAGGATCTGTCAGAAATGGTGAGGGCTGATTGTCAGGTGGCACCCCTTGAATTAGTGCTGTGGGACTCTAGGCTGAGGAGGGCAATGTGTGGAGTGGGGGAGGGATGGGGCTGGGGGCTGGGGGGCAGGTGAGATGAGATCTGCCCCTGGGTTTTCTCTCCCTGAAAATGCTCTCTTCTGCATTCTAAAGCTCAGGCTGTAGGAATACCAAATAAAAGTTGATGTCAATGAAAACGGTATTAATAGAAATTCTTTTTTGGGGGGGAATGGAAATCTTAAATCCTTTAAAATCCTTTAAATCCTTTAAAAACAGTATAAGGATGGTTAACATTTATCAAGTACCTACCTTTGATCTGGATGCTATTCTAAGCACTTTACATTTATTATCTCATTTAATACTCACAACAACCCTATGGCATGGGTACTGTGATTTGCCCCAACTTGGAAACCGAGGCAGGAAAGGTTAAGTCAATTGACCAATGCCACACAGACAATAAATGGCAGAGCCAGGCTTAAATCCAAATTTATGTTCTGGAATGCTGGAAAGAGATGGACTTGGAGAAGATCTGGGTTTGTTGCTGCCTCTGCAATTTGTTAGCTGTGTGACATGGGAAAATCACTTAACCTCTCTGAGCCCCAGTTTCCTCATTTGTAAAATGGGATAATAGAACCTACCAAGTGTTTTTTTTTTAAAGATTAAACAGAATAATACACACACAGCATTTAGCCTGGTGCCTGGCACAGCAGCCATTTAAATGTGTGTTCCCTTTCTCTGCCACTTTGCAGATTTGTACCCAAGCCGTCCTCCTGCAGGAAGCCTTCCTCTTCTGCGCTCCACTTCCGTACCTCCCTCAATTATATTTCCTTAAGAATTGTATACATACCATTGTATATACTTGTTTTATATTAATGTATTTATCGATAGTTGGTTGAGCATGTGGCATATTATTAATTTAGCAATTACATTGTGTTCCGACCACGAGCAAGAGCACTGCATGGACTGTGGTCATCTCAAGGCTCAAGTGGGGCAGGATCTGCTTCTGAGCTCACACACGTGGCTGCTGGAAGGATTCATCTCCTCAAGGACAGACAGCCAGAGGCCACCCTTAGTTCCTCGCTAGCTGGTCCTCTCCTTCAAGGCAAGATGCGAAAAGAGCCAGAGAGAAAGGGCCAGCAAGGCAGGAGTCATAGTTTCCTGTTAGCTAATTTTGGAAGTGACATCCCACCACTTTGTAGTATTCTCTTTGTTAGAGGCAAGTCACTAGGTCTTGGCTACACGTACAGGGAGGTGATTATACAAGTGTGTGAATACCAGGAGGTGAGGATCATTGGGAGCCATTTTTTAAGGTGCCTACTACCAGCTCTTAAGGCTTCCATCTAAACAGAAGCTATGCCTGGCATATGACACCTCTAACTTCAGAGGGGGCAGGGAAATTCAGTCCTACCATGGCCCAGGAAACAGAACTGGAATATCTGTGAACAGTTCTGATAACGAAAATGAATGGTCTCCGTGGTAGACTGAATCATGTGCCCCAGAGAAAGACATGTTGTTAATCTTAATCCACATTCCTGTGGGCCTTAATATGAAGAGGGGGCCCAGAAGCTGGAAGTCAGCAAAACCAGAAGAGTAGACACAGGGCGCGCAGGTGCCATGTGCTTCGGAGGTCAGAGGGATCAGATGCACGGTTCTTTCCCATCTCCAGCTCTCAGCTCCCTCTCCTCAGCGACAACCCTTTTCCTTTTCTTGTTTATCTTTTGGAAGTATTTTAGGAACATATGAACTATAAATGCACATATCATCCCTCCCCTTTGAAATCAAATAGACACTCGTTGTTCTGCATCTTACTGTTTTCTCCTCGCCATATATCTTGGAGATAATTTCTTAGCATGTGTGGGCCTGTCTCTGACGGTGGTGCTTAGAGAGATCTGAACTGGTGGCCATGTGGAACAAAGCAAAGACAGAATGCAGGAACTAGGCCAACTGAGAGGCTCCTTCATTAATTCTGATGGTTTCCTTCATTCATTCACGAGTCATTTAGCTCTTTGCCAGGCTCTGGGATATCAAGTCACACAAGAAACGATCCTTGCCTTCAAAGAGCCCAAGGGAGCTCAGACAAATAAGCAAATATATCATAGTACAATGTGCTTACATGTTGTACCTGGAGTGAAGTGACGAGTGTCTGGACTGGGATTTCGCCATGAGATTAAAAACATGACGGCGTGACTCCTCTTTCTTTGGGAAAATTGTCAACCGGTCCGGTCAGATAAAAGGTAGCTTCGGACCCTCCTGAAACGGTGACTTGGCATATCTTTCATTTATCTTCCCGCCAATCACATGCACCCCCTGAGTCGATGTCTGGTACAGACTAGTGTTGCCCACAGACTGAGAAGAAGGCTAAAGAAAGGCCCATCAGAATCAGTGGTTTCTCTGTCATTTCTCAACCTTTGCCGATAGCATCTCCAACTCCTGCCTGGCTGCAGTACAAACAGTGAGCGAATTCTTGATTATGCTGGAAGATGAGCCTCTGATTCATTTTTGATGTTCAATGTTACGAGGCAAGCTCCCCGGCCATCTGTTCAAAGGAGGAACATGTTACATATTTTGATTATTTTATTTTTATCTTAATCAAGTGGCAACTTCCCATCTTGACACATCTTAACCTGAGCAGTTGTGGCTGGGAAGGGCTCAGACAGACTGAGGAGGGAGGGGAGCAGGATCTGCCACCTGGTGCAATGCTGCTGGCAGAGGCAGGAGCAAATCTCGGCATGGTCCTTTCACCTCCCTACTTCGTGAAGAACCACAAGCCCTCCAAGGGGCACCAAAATGCTCGGGGCGCCAGCCTCCTGGGGCTCGTTACACAAACGAGGGCAGGAGACAGAGAGAGCCCGCACCTGCTGGTTCTGGCCAGAGCGCGTGGGGAGAGGTACGAGCCCTGGAACCTGGAGAGCCGCAGGTCCCTGAAATGGTTAAAGCAACAAGGACAAAAGCCAGGAGCTGCAGCTTCCTCATTAGAAACAGCCCAAATATTTTAGCCCATTTACTGACATTAAGAGCTTTACGTTTTTCCAGCCATTGGCATTTGATGGAAATGAACAATTAATCCCAGGAGCTGGCTCTAGGATTCCACAGAAAGAGCGAGATGGAGGAAAAGAGTAATAATCGAGCCGTTTGTCTTAGTTTAGGTTTTCCTGAAAGGCAGAGCCTGAAATAAGGCGAGCAGCTAGTCTATCTGTGAGAAGAGTAGGGGGCAGGGAAGGTGAGGCTGGGAAGGAGACGTCGACATTGAACTCATTACCACTGGGCAGCTGGGCTGTATCCTGAGGAGGACCCCCATTGCCCCTGCATTTATTCACTGACTCCCACCCCCATTGGCTGAGGGTTGCCCTTGGGTCGTCAGTGCCACCTCCAGGCCGCCCAGCACCCTCAGCTCCTGGCACTTAGTCGTGGAGCTGCGCCAGTGGTTCCTGGCAGTGTGTCAGGAACTGCTGTCACAGATGCAGCTGGAACCTGAGGAGGGCCAAGGGGAGCGTGAGGGCACGGCGGGCATCCCAGTGCTCCTGGAGAAAGGGGCTGCTCTAGCTTCCTGCAGCTGCCATGACAAACGACCACGAACGGGGTGGCATAAAACAATGGAGATTTATTCTCTTTGGAGGCTGGAAGTCCGAAATCAAGGTGCTGGCAGGGCCATGCTCCTTCTGAAGGCTCTGGGGGAGGGTCCTTCCTGCCTCGTCCCGGTTCACGGTGGTTGCCCGCTGCCCTGGCTTTCCTTGGCTTGCAGCTGCATCCCTCAATTTGTCTCCTTCCCGTGGCCTCCGTCTCTCTGCCTCTAAACCTCTCTTTATAAGGACCCCAGTCGTTGGCTGTAGGGTCCGTCCTATCCAGGATGCTCTCATCTTAACCCAATTATATCTGCAAGAACGCATTTCCAAGTAAGGTCGCATCCACAGGTACAGGCTTAGCACTTCAGCTGGAGGGGAAGAAGGAATACTACCTAGGCACCACGAGTAACCAGTAAGTGCATTTTTTAAAAAGCATTTTTTTAAAGATTTATTTTTATTTATTTATCCCCCCCGCCCTGCCGTTGTTTGCGCTTGCTGTCTGCTCTCTGTGTCTGTTTGTTGTGTGCTCATCTTCTTTTTAGGAGGCACTGGGAACTGAACTCAGGACCTCCCATGTGGGAGGGAGGTGCCCAAAGGCTTGAACCACCTCTGCTCCCACTTGTGCTTCTCATTGAGTT
This sequence comes from Tolypeutes matacus, assembly GCA_026826555.1. Classification (NCBI taxonomy): domain Eukaryota; kingdom Metazoa; phylum Chordata; class Mammalia; order Cingulata; family Chlamyphoridae; genus Tolypeutes; species Tolypeutes matacus. The sequence continues at coordinate 17,481,346 of JAKSZT010032012.1, forward strand.
TCCTCATTGTTTCTCTTCGTTGCATCATCTTGTTGTGTCAGCTCATCACGCCAGCCCATTGTGTCAGCTTGCTGTCTTGCTCGTCGTCTTTAGAAGGCACTGGCAACTGAACCCAGGATCTCCCATGTGGTAGGCGGGTGTCCAACTGCTTGAGCCACAGTCGCTTCCCAGTAAGTGCGTTTTGTTGGTGTGTATTGAGCAACAATCGCAGTCCTCAAGCTCAAATGGGTCTGGAATCTCAAATTCTACAATTATTCATACATTGACTTAATTATGACTCAGAGTTTCTGTCTTAGTTTCCCAAAGCGCTGCCAATGCAAAGTACCAGAAATGGGTTGGCTTTTATAATGGGATTTTATTTACGGTAAAAGCATACAGTATTGAGGCCATGAAATGTCCAGATTAAAGCACCATCACAGATGCCTTCTCACTAAAGTCAGCTGCTGCTGATCCTAGCGTCCTGCTACGTTGCGATCAGGCAAGATGGTGGGTCTCTCAGTCTCTCTCTCCTTTCTCCTTGAACTCAGCTGTGGCCATCAGTCATCTCTCTCTGGGTCTCGGCTCCTCTCAGGGCCTTCTCTCCTTGAGCTCAGCTGTGGGCAAACCTGGATCCCTTTCTCTCACATGGCTGGATCAAATATGGCAGCTTCATTTCTGTGTGTCTGTCTTCCTCTGTGTCTCTGTTTATATCAGACCCAGCAAGAGGGCGGAGACCCAGGCTGGCACATCCGCTGGAATGGATTAGTTCAAAAACATAATCTTTTTCTTTTGGGATTCATAAAAGAACCTCAAACGGTCACAGATACCCTCGTTACTGTGCTGGTGGGCCATTTGATCTCCCTTTGGCCGCTCCTGCCTGTGTGCCAAACTCCTTCCCAGCTCCATGGTTGGCGCTAGGTTTCTGAAAGTCCTTGGAAGACTTGAAGCAGGAGGCTTTCTGCTTTGCAGGTATCTGTAGAGACCACTCTCACGTGCTTACACTGCGCAGAGGGTTTTTTGGGTCGTGTGCCACACTCTTTGTGGTCGCTCGTCAGATTGAGCTAGCTAGGGATTTTATTTTTCTCTTTTGCAAGTTCCTTTATTTTTTTATTTTTATTTTTTTAAAGATTTATTTTATGTATTTCTCCAACCTCCTCACTGTTTTGCATTTGCTGTGTCTGTTTGCTGTGTGCTGGTCTTCTTTTTAGGAGGCACAGGAGGGAGGCGCCTAATTGCTTGAGCCACCTCTGCTACCTGCTTTGTTGTGTCTCTCATTAGGTTTTCCTCGTGTCTCTTATTGTATCAGCTCACCGTGCCTGCTCTGTTGCATCAGCTCACTGTCTTCCTCGTCTTCTTTAGGAGGCACCAGGAACTGAACCTGGGACCTCCCATGTGGTAGGTGGGAGTTCAGTCGCTTGAGCCACATCTGCTTCCCTCAAGTTGCTTTATTTTGCGTACTTTGGAGGTCTTCTGTGAAGTACCATGCACAGAGAAGACCTGCTTGTAAGAAGATTGAATAGGTTTTATCATTAATTACACCAGTGGTTTGGCCCCCAGTGATCTAAGAGCTCATCCCTGCGTCCATCTCCAGGAGGCGTGGTGGCCTCAGTGAGGCACAGCGTGAGGCTGGTACCTGGCCACCCACAGTGCCTGCAGGGAGCAGCTACACATGCATTGTCTGCTTCTTCCAGAAGTAGCCTATGGGTCTGTCTGTTTATTGCTGAGAAAAGACCTTTTACATTTTAATTTAATTGAAAGATTATTACTCAGTAAAATTGACTTTTTTCTTCTGGTGTATCGTCTGTAGTTTTTTTTTTTTTTTTTACTGGGAGGTCCCGGGGATCGAACCCAGTTCCCTCCATATGGGAGACAGACACCCAACCATTTGAGCCACATCCATCCCCCTCCTCTGTAGTTTTAACACGTGTAAATTCATGGAGCTGCTGCCCATACAATCAGGACACAGAGCTGTTCCATCAGCCCCAGACACTCCCTCTGCTGAGCTGCCCTCTGTAGTCACGCTCTCCCTGGCCCGTAACCCCTGGCAATCACTGGTCTGTTTCCCATGACTACAGTTTTGTCTTTTTTGAGAATAAGACCTTTGTGTTTAAAACAGAATAAAACCCAGTACTTAAAGTAGTTCTGATCTGGTCTTACACATACACGTTTACTTGTCCTCTGGTTCGTTAAGGCGGTGGGTTAGACAACACGTGCCCGTACCCTCTGGCAAAGGAGCGGGATGTAAAGACGCCATCAGAAGGACACTTCTGGAGAAGGCGACCAGCTTTGCCAAGCTCATCAGCCTTATAGGATTTCAGAACAACTAGCTCAACCTTCTTTCTCACGGTTTATTCTTCTTGGGAGTAGCAGAAGATGACTTCTTTTTCTTAGCACCACCAGGAAGCCACAGCAATGAAAGTGGCATCTCCCTCTTTTTTTAACTTTTAATTTTGAAATAATTTCAAACTTACAGATCACTTACAAAAATAATACAAAACCCAAACCCATACAGGGAACCCCAACATGCCCCCCACCAGATACCCACATCCACCAACTTTTAACATATTACTACATTTGCTGTTATCATCCTATCATGCCATCCATCCATCCATCCATCCATCCATCCATCCATCCATCCATCCATCCATCCATCCATCCACCTCCCTACCTACCTTCCTATCATCATCTATCTCTCGTCTCTCTATTTTCTAAGTTTTTTGAGAGTAGGTTGCATATATCATGCTCCAAGGTGCATCCATCTCCAGTTTCTTGCCAGCAAAGCTCAGTCGCTGCTGAGTGGGAGGAACCTTGGCCTTCAGCTTTCTGCTGTACTAATGGGTTCATACTTGAGATTGACGGTCTTTCCTGTTTGGGCTTTCATGAAAATCTGCATCTTGGCAGTGGTTCCACCTGAGAAAGTGGATCCAAATGGAAGAGCCAGTTCTTATGAAACGTCATTCACGGTTAGTTTAAGCTGGTTATTGGTAAGAAAAGGAACCTGGAGTCCAGTGTCACAATTGGGGTTCTTGCCTAAGACTCAGGTGAATGCTGATCATTGTAACTGCCCTGTTTTCTTGGACCATCCCTACTTAGTCCATCCTGGACTGTTAAAGCCCCTTGCTCCTGCGGCCTAATGTGAGAGGAAATACTAGAGCCTGGTCACTAACTTTAACTGAAGCTGCCCTGAAATAAAGCAGGTGACTCTGGGAGTGCCTCCTTCTCACCCATTCCCCACAGATTCTGGGTCCTAGCCAGTGCTCCCAAGGGGGAGTAGAGCTCAGGGGAGAGGGAAGATGATCCCTAGGGCACTTCCAGGAATGAGATTTTTCTAGTATAAGTGAGGAGGAGGCATGACCCACCTCTGGAACTCAACATGGTAACTTTATTCCCAGCCCTTTGCAGTATGAGGGTGGCTGCCAAGCTATTCCAGGACTCTGAAGATATTCACACACACACCTGATAAAAAGCCTTGGACTTGGTTAAGGCGGAAGACCTTAGAAGGTTTTCTCTCTCTTTTGGCCAAGTTTAGGCTTGGCTATGAGGGGAAGAAAATCCAACCCAACAGTGGCTTAAACTAAGTTGAAGTTTATTTCTCTTTCATGTAAATATATGTTATCCTGAATTGGAATGGCAGTTTCACAATCATCAGGAACACAGGTTCCTTGTCTCTTTTTGTTCCTCCATTTTCAACATGAAGCTGCCTCCTTGTGGTACAAAATAGCTGCTCAATCACCAGCCATTATGTTCACATTCCAGCCAGGAGGAAGAAGGAAAGGAGGAGTGATAATCTCTTTAAGGGCTCTGCCAGAAATCACATTTACCAATTGCACTTACCATATCTTCTTAGTTTTCTTTGGCCAGGACTAAGTCAATTGGCCACATCTAGAAACAAGGGAGGTTGGGAAAAGTAATCTTTATTCCACTCAGCCATTTGTCTGGCCAGAGGTCAGAGAACCTACATGGTACAAGGGGAGAATGTGGCAGTCTCTGTCACATTTGTGTTAAGATAAACACAGAACTTCCAGCAGAGAAGAGTTACAAAAAGAAAATAGCCAGATGGGAGAGTCAGCTGAAAGAGCTTGACCCCTTGAGCTTCAGTTTCTGTTTGGTGTTGTCTTACCTACTTGACACTCTAGGGCGCACAACTTCCCCTTTGAAATTCAGACTTAAGAAGCACAATGCCTCCTTCCCTTCTTTGTCTCTAGAATGAATGGGATCTCCTGGCATTTTCAAAGATCTCTGCGAACTACTCAGGCATAAAAAGAAGGAAATAAACAAAGAAAATACCAGATGCTCCGAAAGTTAAAACTTATAGGTTTAGATCTTAAAGTAACTGCTTTCCATCCCCAAACGGCAGGCATAAATACATGCACCTGACTTTGTTCCTTTCAGCTGCCATTAGGGCTCCATGTGGAGAGAAATAGCTTTAGTTTTCCTGGAGGAAGGCACAAGACCATTTTCAAGTTCCTTCCACCCCACCCGGCTCTACCATTTAGGTCTGGTTTTCTGCTGAGGCATGGGCTTTGCTAGTGATTCACTGCCAACTGTGGTGATTAACAGGTAAGACCCTTCTCCAGGCACGGAATGACCTTGTCCCTTCAGGCTTCCCAAGCAACAGACCAGACCAACATGCTAAAAAGTCTTGGAGATCTTTTCATGTCAGGTCCTAGAGATCGAGTTCATTCTTTTTTGATGATTGCGTAGATATCCCATTGTATGGAAGACTCCCGTTGCTGAAAGCTTTAAGAACTGATGTTCCTATCGTGAAATTGTCTGTTTATTGATTTTTTTTTTTTAAACGGGAACAACCTGAGTTTGGAAGGGGGACTCACTGGGGAGGAGAGTGATTGGGCTGGTAGACTGGGAAGACCAGCTTCTCCCACTTGACAATATTTTGAGGGTTGGCCACATCTGAGAAGTTTGAATGAGAAAGACTCAGTAAATTAAGGACAAGAAGCAAACTATTCTACATCTGCTGGAAGCTGAGGCCAGATCCAAAGGTGTCCTTGGGATCAGAGAAAAGAATAGAGTCATCAGCTTGAAAACTGGATTCACTGGATCAGCAGGTGGGCTGGTCCACAAACTCTAAAGTTCATACCTCAGGTCAAATCCTTGGGCTCTAACACTCACGGTGGTTGTTATGAAAAGGAGAGGTAGAAAACACCAAAATTAAGGCTACGGAAATCAATGATGCCAAGAGCAATTGGCTATTCAATTGCGCCACCAAACTTCACAATCCAAAGTGATTGCTCTTAAATAGTACCAGTCTCAACTGTTTGTAAAGCAAGTACTCTTGCAGGATTTTGGGGACTTCAGCTTCCCAGATATGCTTGCTTCTCTCCCCCTCCCAACCGGTAGCCTTCCCCTGCCCAGTAAGAGTTCAACTGTTTTTCTATTCTTTTACTATCAAAAGCTGCTCTAAGAAGACACATAAGCTCATTCACATTATGATTTAAATTGCTGATAACTATTTAAAGTGATGTTGGGTAGGGAGGGAAACTTACTGGGAAGGTGTAGATATGTGTGTGTGTGCATATCTGCGTCCATGCGTGTTTGTGCATAAATGGGAATGGTGCAAATTTATACACAAAAGTTGAGAGAAAAGTATAATGAACCACGTATCCATCACTGAGCTTCAATAGTTATCAACAATCTGCCATTTTTGTTTCCATCTATCTATTCCCCGTCCCCGCCCCTGCATATTTCCACCCCAGGCTTATTTTATATTATTTTAAATCTTTTCATGTAATCCACAAATATTGGGAAAGTATACTTCCTGTGATTAAAACCTCACCAGAGGTTTAATAGGGCAGTGCCTGCCTGGGTTGAGAAGAAACGGGGAGGGCGGGGGGCAAAGTCAGGATGCAGCAGGAAAGAATTCCGGGCAGCTTAGGGCTGCCACCTGCCACCGCGCAGAGGGAGAAGGGGTGGCAGGCGCCGCATGCCTTCCCCTCCCCCACCTGCTGTCCTTGCTTTCACCCAAAGGAATTAAACTCTCTAGTAGTTTGGGCATTTGCAGCAGGTGGGAGGGAGTTTTCTGGAGGGAGGAGGACTCTTCGTGCTCAGATCATTCCCAGCAGGCAGTTGTCTGTTCCCCTAACCCCTGCTTTGCATCTCTTTCCCAACTCCTTGATGTGGTTTGCAGGGTGGAGTGTGAATGTCAGGCAGAACACAAGCCTTGCTGCCAGTGTGGCTCTGGAGAGGGAAACGAAGCCAGGCCAGGCTTCAGGTGACAGCCTGCATGCCACAGATTGAGGGGGAGGGAGCCTCAGAACTTGCCATTTGGAGGGACTCTGGGCTTCAGGCCTCCTGCAGGAGGACCAGCAGCTGTCAGTGTTAGCCAACCTCCACTTCCTGCCCAAAATGAAGATGTCCTGGAAACAGAAGGAAATGTCAGCCATGCCCTCTGCTTTGCTAGTTTTTCCCAGCTCCAGAAGTTTTGTCCCCCAAATTCCTTTCTGGCAAAGCCCCTCCTGTGGCCCAGGGATTACTTCTTCACATGCTAGAAGTCAAAGCTTAGCCCTCCGTGTGTGCAAAGTGTGTGAGGTGCAGGTGGCAGGGGAAGGGGGCTGAGGGCACGTGGGGGCTGCGCTTGTCCAGTGGCACCAGTATGTGGACTGGAAGCTGGCTGCCAGACACTTCCCTGTGTACTAGAATGTTTTCAGCATTAGTCAGTGTCTTAGTTTGCTAGGGCTACGTAACAAAGTGCCACAAACTAGGAAGCTTAACCCAACAGAAATTTATTGTCTCACAGTTCTAGAGGACAGAAATCTGAAATCAAGGTTAGCAGGACCTTGCTCCCTGTGCAGCTGGGAGGAGAGAATCCTTCCTTGCCCCTGGTAGCTTCTGGAGTTGCTGGCAATCCTTGGCCTTCCTTGGCTGGCAGCTACAGCACTTCAGGCTCTGCCTCCTCCGTCTCCACATGGCCTTCTCCCCTGTCTGCATCCTGGTCTCCCCTTCTTGTAAGGACAGCAGGCATATGGGCTCAGAGCCCACCCTAACCCAGTTTGGTCTCAGTTAATCACATCTCCAGGGACTCTACTTCCAAACAGGGTCGCATTCATGGGCCACACGTTAGGACTTGAACATATCTTTTTTGGGGAGCACAAGCCAACCCATAACAGTTGGTTGTTTGAGGAGCAAGTGCCCTTGGGGTGGATTGTCCAGCCCTGGTTTGACAGAAGACATGATGGTTCAGAGCCAGCATTGAATGCAGTACGATACATTGAATCCATGTGTATGGAATGTTTCTCTATGTCCTTAAGAAGGTGGGGGCTGCTCCTGCTTCTGCTGTCCCTGAGCAGGGCTTGCAGCCTGTGCGACTTGGCCCATTGCATCCTGGGTTCAGATGGACTTTGCTGCCACTTGTATGCCATCCCAGAAGATTAAGGACTTGTAGGAGAAAATCTGGTTCTTCATGTTGCGGTTTCCCCATCTGCAGTTAGCCATGTGGTCCTTACTCAAGTCCGGTGGACAATTTTCAGTGTTAGGGGACTTGTGGAGACTGTTAGCTTTGGCTTGAGCTGAATAGAATCGACAAGCCCTCTGTTTCAGCAGTTTCTAAAGCATGTCCTTCTAAGCACCAGTTCAGTGAAGTTTGGGTGGGCAGGGGATATTTGGGTGGGGCAAGGCCAGGAGTGGGTGCAAGAGTTCCATGATGAAGTAAGTTGGGAAATTGTGGGTTGAACAGTCTCTTTGCTGCAGGACTTCTCAGGGCCTTTGTTAGACTAACATGCATTGTGACTTTCTAAAAGAGGGCGATATTGTATTGTGTTCTCCCTATTTATCTGGCTGTAGAGCTCTTGCTGCAATTGTTTCTCAAACACAATTCAGGTAATAGAGCCTTTCTTGAATGAAGATTCATTCTGCCACCTTTCAAAGTCTAAGTACCTCACAAGTATTTTCTAATTGGGAATTTTTGTTGTTGTTGATTTGGCTTATATTCAACTAGAAGCAATTTGACATTTATGTGGTTATAAGCTTTCCAGAGATGTTGAAACTTTGATTTTATACTTCCTCTCAGTCTTGTAAAAAAAGAAAAAGCATTTTGCATCTGTGTAACTCCTCTTGGGAACCCTGACACCTTCTCATTCTTATACCAACCCAGGTGTTTCCATTTTACAGATGGGAAGACTAAGGCTTGGGGAGGATTAGCATGGGCTCAAGTCTCACCTCTGGTAACAGAGATGTGGCCGGGGCTTGTCCAGCTCCAAAGCCTGTGTTCTTTTCTCACAGAAGGTGAAGGAAGGGCAGGTTTTCCTTGTTTGGTATCTGTCTTCCAACTAGAATATAAATACTTAATGTGAGGGCAGGGACTTTGTTTTGTTCACTGCTGTGTCCCCAGGGCTCAGCATGTACCAGTTATTCTGCAGATACTTATGGAAGGAAATATTCATTATCTTCTCATCTGTGCAATCTGTATGTATCGAATGTCTCCTCTATGTCCCCAAGAAGGTGGGACCGAATAAAATAACAAGGCAGGGATTGTTTTGAAGGACACAGCCAGAGAGGGGTTACTCTGTGGGAGTGGCTGAGTGTTGCCTCTGAACCCTGACATCTTATTTTAAATTAAAAAAAGAAGAAAGGAATACTAACTATACACACAGGGAAATAACAAAAGAGTACAGAAGGTATGAAGTAAAAAGTAAGTCTCCTTCTGCACCTCCTTCGCTAGCCCTGCTCATCACTTGACTTTTTGTAATTTAGTTTTTTTATGGTGAGTGTGGTGGTTCTGTCCATAACTCAGATAATATGCTTACTTTTCTATTTCTTGATTCACCAAATTGAAGTAGTAGCTATTGACTCCCCACTATGATAGATGAGGCATGAATCTTCCCCTAACTTCTTCCTGCCAATTTTTTGTTATATTTTTATTCTTCGATTTATTTCCTCTGCGATTCAAGATAATGTGCTTGTACCTTTGTTCTTTGATTCATTAACTTAGTATCTCTTGTTTCTCCATACTCCTCCCAAAATGAGTCAGTGCCAGCTTTAAATTTGAGTTTAAATTTCATACTGTAACCATAACTTTGTTTACATATAAGTTGATTCTGAAAATGGAAAATCAGCGCATAGCTTTAGCAATGTTGTGATTTTGTTAATATGATTCACCGCAGCATCAGTAGAGTGACTGAACCTACACGGAAGGAGACGGACTCCCAGGTCACTGAATCTCTGCTTCTCCAAGGAGGCTGATCCAGGATGGCAGCCTGCTGTACTCTATCACTTGTTTAAAATCATAACTCGTTTTCTTTTTATTTTGTATCTGGAACATGACTTTCTCCTCCTGGAGTCTCTAAGTGCACACGTCTCTTTTCTTGTTGACAGAAGTAACACACACCTTCTTCATTCCATCACTAAGCTTGTCCAAATTCTTCGTCCTTCTACTTGTTGAATGGTCAGCTTGGAGGAGATGGCTCTCTAGCTTGTGTCCTACTGAGCTTTTTCAGTGTACTCCTGACTTAGTTCCACTCTTCCCTGGATCCCATGTCTTCTTTACTTAGATTCTTTTATGTTTGTTTGCTTTTCTGGAGTATATCCTCAGGTATTTTTTTTTTTTCCAGGTGAAATTTGTGAGTCTTTGCAAATATGAAAATATCTGTATGTTTTCCTCTGACTTGACTGAGTATATAGATTTCTGGGTTCAAAATAACTTTGCTGAAAACTTTGTAGTGTTCTTGTTGAGAGGGTTATCAATCTTTTGTAGGTGAACTGTTTCCCCAAGTGGTTCTAGAATCTTCTCTTTATCCGTGTTCTAAAATTGCTTGAGGACATGTCTAAGAATTGGTCTTTTAGACTTATCCTGCTCAATACTTGGTGGGCCTTTCAGTATGACGACCTGAACAATATTGATTGGATTCTTTTCTCCTTCCTTTTCCTTGCTTCTCTCTCTCCAGACTTGTATGAGATGGAGATAGACTCTAATTAATCTTCTATGTCTCTCATTTTTTTTTTTTCCCTCCTGCAATTTTTCCATGTTGGAATAATTCCTTATGTTTCTTCTTTAACAATTATTTCACAGACTCCCTTATGGAAGTAGTTTCTTCTCAAACCTCTTTTGGTTTGAGAAATTACTAAATTGAATTAGTATCTGAATTCTAAATTTCTGGGGTGGTGGGTGTCTCTGCCTTGAAAAATGGCTCTCATCCCACTGCAGGCTTCTGTCACTGTTGTTTGGACCGGTAACATCTAATTCACCTTGTGACTTCTTTGGCCCTTTTATATCCCCCTCCTGCACTTTTATGAATTTATTCCCTTTTGTACTTTTTTGTTGTTATTTTGGTGAATTTTGCAGAGGCTTGCTTTGTCTACCACTTTTTAATAGACTCAAGTGCTTTTCTGTTAGATTTAGAACTGAGAGTGTTAGAACGAGTCTACGACCAACGGCAAATCAATTCAATTTTACAATCTATCGCCGTCACCTCAAGTAGCCTCTAAGCCACAAGGAGACAGAAAACATAGATAGAAGGGCAACACAGACAACAGAGTTCTGCTCTTTACTGTGCCCAGATGCATTTGGGCAAACAGCAGATCCTATAGGAGCACATCTGGGGCCGAGATTTCACTGAGCTCTGCCATGTGATCACTGCTCTGAGGGTCGTCAAATAATATTGTGAAAAACGGGCAGAATTTGTTTGAAAAGGCACCTGGAATGATTTTCTTTCATAGAGCCTTACCCCAACAGAAGTCAGAATTATGGTAACCTAACTTTAGAATGACAAGGTATATGTTTTTCCCAGAACAATCTGAAAATACCCTCATAAACAACTTTGCAGAGAAGGGCGGTGGGGAGAGCTCTGCAAAAAAGCTCACTGGACCATTTTGTGAAGTGATTAGAAGAAGTGGGCTTTAGTGTTATTTCTTATCTATCGACACAGATGAGGAGGGGGTGGTAGAAGTCTAGACTGGTGGCTTGTCTGGAGAATGGCTTGTGTGCTGGAAGTTAAGGGAGGTGAGCCTAAGGAGATAGACCGTGAGAGCTGCCTGTTCCTCTACCGTGAGGGAATGTTCCTCTGCACGGAGACCACCACCTCCTCTTGGAGAGAGTTTAAGTACGTGCCTAGGGTCACACAGCTGGGGGAGAGGTAGGATTCGAATCTGGGACCTCTGACCTCAGAGCTGGGGTTCTTTCTTCCATAGCATTGCTGTAACGAATTTAGCACCAGCAGGGCAAGAATGGCCATCAGGAGCACTGGTGGGAGCAAGCTCCAAGTGCCAGTGTGGCTCAGGGAAGGGAGTGACCCGAGGGGCCAAGTCTGTCTGGCCCCTCCACTTGCTCCAGTCTCAGCAAGGCTAGGGCCCAGCCTAATGCTGATGCTCGGTCAGGATTTGCTGTGGAATGAATGAGCTGGAGCAGTTAGAAGAGGTTTTATGGAGAAGGCAGAATCTGAGCTGGACTTGGAAGGAACAGTAGGTCCAGGAAGGTGGAAAAGGCAGACAAGGCATTTGAGGATGGGAAAGTAAGATAGAGCAGGGCATGTAGGTGGGGGCAGAGAAACTTGAAGAGGCAGCGAAGGCCAGATTATAGCGAGTCCCAAACAACAGACATTTGAGATTGGAGAGAACAGAATGAAGGAATCAATTAATGTGGGAAGTTGTACTATCTATAAATACGCAGCCATGACAAGATGCTTGATTTCTGAGGTTCCTGAAGATGAATAAAGTTTCTTAATCTAATGAATTAATAATAATAGCTATTTATTGAGTCCTTACCAAGCCACAGATTTTGCTAAGTGCTTTACATCCATCAACTTGGTGAGCTAATCCTTCTTTCAGTTAGTGAGGTAGATGTCATTATTTCTAGTTCTATAGAGACAGAACAAAGGGCTCCAAGCAGCTCAGAGAGGCTAAGAAACTTACCCCAGGTCACACAGCCAGCAAGGGCAGAGCAAGGCCTGCAAGCCAGGTGTGTCTGACTCTGAGTTTCTTTTAATGACCAGGTCTTGCTGCCTCCCAGAATGGGTGCTTTGGCTTTTACTGCAAGAGCTGGGGTCCCTGGGTGGATTGAAGGTGTGTCTGGCTGCTGTGTTGTCCAACAGGCAGTATCGGGCAGGCTGCTATCAAGTGTGGGCTTGCCTTTTGGAGGGCCAGGTTGGCACAGTTTGATTGCTGCTGTGCTACAGCAGGACACTGAGCTGATGCCCTCAAGGTCAGTTCTAGCCACATTTCTCTGTGATTCTCTTGCTTGCAGATTTGGGAACAATCTCAAAGGCATAAATAAATGAGGGTGCAAAGAACTTGCTCCCCCCTATTAAGCCTTGTCTGGAAGGTTGATTTCTACACTCCTTTCATGCAAAACTCAGTTTGCAGGAACAGATTAACATTTCAAACTGGTTCTTGCAATTAGTCCAGAACACCTGGTTTTGCAATAACTCTTTATTTTCCGCATGTGCTTAGGGGTTCTTGAGCTTCCCAGGTTTGGTGGATTACCCTAATGACTGGCCACCAGCTGTTCTGTTGGCATGTGGCACCACAATTTACTGCAGTTCCCCACTGGCATTTGGCAGAGGCCCCAGCAGAAGCAGGTAGCAGGGTAGCTCTGACACTTCCTCCTCATGTCACTCGGGGCCCAGGATCCTCTGCAGCCACCAGAGGCTCAGGTTTAGGTGTCAGTAGCTGCAGACCGTGGAAACTGGTAAGAAGAACCCTTCCTGCCGCAGCATCTGGGCCAATTAATCAAAGCCAGGGGCGTGGGCAGGGGGGGCGATTGGAGGGCAGGGAGTTGTGTGATGTGTCATCTAGAATCTGTGCGCTGCTTCCTGAAACATTTAGGCCTCATTTCATTTGGGTTTCATACCAACTTTGTGGACTGATAGAGCAAGTTTCGGAATCTTCCTTTAACAACGAAGGCAGCAGCAACAACCAATGCCAGCCCCCTCCCCAAACTGGGGTCTCGAAAGAAAGAGGTAGAAGATGCTTATCTTTTTTTTTTTTCTTGGCAGCCTAATACTTAGGCTCTCTTCCCCGTTGTGTATGGGATTGGTGAGACGGAGGGCCTCTGTCTCTCTCCTCAAAAGCCAAGCTGGGGAGAATCTTTCTCTCCTTGGCCCCTGACCACAGGACACAGGCATCTGCCTTGGGCTGGGCCAAGCAGACCCTCCAACCCAGGACTCTGAACCTGGTACCAAGGCCCCAAAGGTGAAAGTAAAAAAGTGAAGGATGGGATGATTAGAATCCATCCACGTGGGCCACGGTAGCTTCCAGTGTTGGCAGAGTCTTGACAAATGGGTTTTATGAAAATATGGATGATTCACCTGCTCTTTGAAGCTTGGTTCTTGGGCAGTTTCTAAACCTGGTCTCCAGTCTCCAGTCGAGTGTGAGAGCTCCTAAGAGCCTTCCCATGGCCAGAGTCATTTGCTGTTGCTTGCAACCAACAATCCTGGCCAATGAGAAGGGAATGTGCTTAGGAAGTCCCTACTGCTGCCTCTCTTAAGTATATTATCTCAGTTACAAGCCATGGAGGTAGTTTATTGGTATCTTCACCATTTTACAGATGTAGGTGCAGTGTGGTGCAGGGATTGAGAAACATTTCTGAGGCACTATATCTGGAAGTGGCTGAGCTGAGATTCGAGCCCTCGTTCCTCTGATTTCAGGTCAGCCCATGTTGCGCCATGCTGCTTCCCTGAACTTGCTCAATGACTTATCTAATACCAAAGACCTGGTTTATTTTTTAAGATGCTAGCAGAATTATTTGATACATAAATGATCCATATGTATTTGAGAATTTTTCTTGATAATTACGTTACATCAATATTCAACAGTACATGAAAATGGAGATAAATTACAAGTTCAATTTCCTAGAGTGCTATTTTTCTCTGCAATTTCTATGCAGTCATTGGTGCTTACCTGGTTAAAGTCTTGTCTCCTAGTGCAAAAGGACTGCGTCAGTGTAGCGCTCAGCCCACAGCCACCCCCAGCATGACCATCAACACTGCAAGCCGCCTACTGAAATAATTCTCAGGGAATGAAAAAAGACATGTACATTTTACACATTTCTCTTTGTATCTTTTCAGATTCCCTACCAAATAGCCCCCCAAACAAAATATGATGGGGATAAAGCGTTTTGTCCTGCATCAAGTTGGAATCCAAAACTGAGGGTCTGTTTTGGTTGTGAGCCATAGCTTTCTGAGAAGGCTCTGGGCATACATGAGAGCAACTGGTCAAGAGGAATCTTCCTGCTGGAACATGGGGGGAGCAGTGGCTAAGCCTCATGAAGTCAGAGTGCTGCGGATATGCAGTGAAAGGACCCCGAGATCCTGTCCACCAGGCAGCCCTGGCCCTTCAGATGTCCCAAGGCTGGGTGTTAGTGCCTGGTGCTGCTTTCTTCCTTCTCTTCTGCCCACCCTAAGCTGCCAGGGCTGATCCTTGACCATCCTTCCTTCTTTTCCCACCTCCATGGGGGGCTGCCACCCTGCTTCTCCATTGTATACCCAAACTCCAGTGCCCTGGGCCTGCATTGGGACCCTAGAGCCCTGTCATCTCAGGGCAAAGCCTCTGGTGTGGTCGTGGCTCTGGGCTCAGGTTCTAGAGGTAGATGGTCATGGATTTAGTTCTGGCTCTTCCATGGACTTGCTGCGTGACTTGGCTAGAGTTAATGCAGTACTCTGTGCCTTTGTCTCATCTGTTGAGCCCATCTTATAGGGTTGTTGTGAAGGTCAAATGAGATAATGCAAATCAAGTGTGTAGCATACCACAAGCACTTGATAAGTGTTACATGATGGTGATGATGATGATGATAAGAAACCAAATATATTAATCTATGATTGTGGGAAAAGAGAGGAGATCTGTTGGATCCTTCTCCACTTTCTTGCAGGAAATATACGGTCACCTTTGATGCTAATTTCTGGAGCTTTGTTATCTAACCCATGGCTGTCCATCAGTGCTGCTTTTGCATAGGTAGGGCACCACAGACTGGGACTCAGTCTCTTAATGGCTGCTAGGGTCTTACTCTCCCTCTATGCTCTTTTTGACCTTCCAATGTGGCATGTTTCCCCCTACTGACCTCCCTGACCTGCCTTTGGCTGGGAGGACCCACCTGACAGTTTGGCTAAGTTTTTCTTAATGTGGGGTCTTGCTGCCTTATCTCAGGAGGCAGCAAGGCACAGGGGAAGAGAGATGGATCTAAATCTCAGCTCTGCTTCCTCTTATTTGTTTGGCCTTAGGCAAGATAATATCTCTGAGCCGCAGTTTCCTCTTCTGTAGACTAGAAATACCAGTGGTAAGTTACCTGATGGAGTTATTGTGAGGATTAAATGAGACATAAAGGACCCGGCATATAGTAGGAGCTCAGTCAATGTTAGTTTCCTTTCCTGGTTAAAATGGATTATATTTTGAAAGGAGTATACTAAAAAGTCACTGAGGTTTTTCTTGTCCCCCTCTCTGTAAAAAAGAGCCAGAGTGAGTTCTGGGTTGCAAAGTATAAATAGGAAATAGCACCAAATTAAGTCATTAATGCTGCTAATGTAGGATTTTGGGAGAGGAAGGCTGTGGGGAGAGGCTGGGGGGTTGGGTTGGAGGCCCCCAGCCCCTCCGTGAGCTCCAAGGCTGGCTCTGGGCTGGCTCCCATCGTGGTTTGAGGAGTTTGTTGTGTGCCGGGTCCCCTGACAGAGCTTCCTCCCCAACACCCTGCCCTGCAGCCTTCAGCTCTGCCTCCCACCTGATCTCTGCTCAGACTTTTCCAGAGCTCAGAGTCACTCATGCAGCAAACACATTTTAATTTGGGGTTGGAAGTGAGTGGAGGGCCCTGGAGCTCCTGACGACTGCCACTTGCACAGAAGCAGTTAGGGGCCTGCGGGGAGCAAGTTTGGACGCTGGCTTATTACTGTTCCTATTTCAGTCAGGCAGTCAGTTACTTTTATTAAGCACCCAGGGCGTGGAAAGTGGCACCGGATGCTGTAGGGTGGGGGGTGGGCAATAGAAAACACGTCCAGTCTCCCTTGCTGAAGAGCTTCTAGATGCCCAGGAAGTTAGGGCACACACCAGCAGGGATTAACATAGATTTCATACTACTGAGTGTACCTCTAGGAATGAGGTCTCTGCAGGGGTGGGGAAGCTAAGCTGGGGGTCGGGGTGGTGTTTAGAGTTGGATTAAGCTCATCAGAAAAGGCTTTTGAGGGGAAGTTAATTTGAGCAGGGTTTGGAGCAGCCAGGGATGGAGAATGGTAGAGAGGAGGAACCTGGGGTTCTGTGGAAGGGCCAATGGCATTTGCAAAGGTGTGGACCTGTAAGCTCACTGGTATAGCTGGAGCAGGCCATCCTCAAGGTAGGAACAGTGATGATGTCTGTAAAATCAGGGAAGACTGGTGGGCAGGCTTTGGGAGGCCCGAGAGCCAGTCTCATCACAGGTGATTGAACATCTCCGACCCTGTCTAGGTGTGTGTGTGTGTGTGTATGTTTGGTTTGGTTGGAGTGAATGGTGAATTATGTAGGACTTGTTGATTTAAAGCAATAAAACCCAAATTGTAATAGCTGAAAGCAATATCTTACATGGCTGGGAAATGTTTGAAGTTGTGTTTGCATGGCAAGCCCAGTTTTTACTCAGATTGTATATTTATCTGGGGTGGATTAGGGACACTGATGGAGATGATGGGGGAGGTAAAGCCAAAGCCACCAGTCTCCCCCCACCCCAGAGCCATCCTTTGGTCTCCAGCAGGGGTAGGGGCTTTGGGGAGGGCCTGGAACCAGTAACAGAAAGCCACCAAGCCCCTCTCTCGCTCTCCCATCCCTGTTCGCCTCTGCTCTTTCTGTGTGAGTTACTCTGTAGAATACCTTTCTTTGCGCCTTAGATCACAGTATGGGTGGCAGGCCACCTTTAAGAGGCTAGCACTGACAGAGTTATAATGTCCTTGCCTCTATTCCAAATATTGGGAGGAAAAATCTGATTGGCTGACGAGACAGATGACCATCTCTGATCCAGTAAACTCTAACCAGGGGAGTGTGGTCACATGGCACAGCAGGACTGCCAGGTTCCACTTTTGTGGATGAAATGGGCATGAGAGGGACAGTGTGAACTGGGCAGACACCTCCAAAAGTATCTCGGGCAAGTGGTTATAAGGAAACCGAAGGACCTAGGCTTCTGTTGTGGTAAAGGGCAGGGGGCACACAGCCACGAGACCTGGGCTCAAGCCCTGACTGTCATTAAACAACTGCATTACCTTGGGCAAATGTCCTCTTTCTCTGAGCCTTGTTCCTCATTATCACGTTGAGGATTGGGTTAACTGATTCCTCCCAGCTCTAAACCTGTTTTCTCTTGCCCATGTATGTGATGATGAGGCCCTGGTTTGGGGTGAGGGCAGTGGAAGTGGGTGGACGTGGAAAAAATATCATGAGAGTAATTGGCAGGAGTTGGAGAAGGACAAGTTGTAAGGTGTAAAGTAAGCAGAGGATTCCAGAGGACTCAGAAGTTTGAGCATGGTGGTACTCTCTCATGGGGCTGATGACATCAGGGAAGAAGAAAGGAAATGGAGAGCTCAGCTTTGGGCATGTCTAGGTTTAGGTGGTGGGACATCCAATTAGAGAAGACCTGCTGATAACTGGAGGTGGTTTCTTAGCATTAAGGCATGAGGTCAGGGTTAGAGATGCAGATCTGAGACTCGTTCTCATAGGCCTGGCATTTGCAGCTAGGGGAGCTACTGATGTTGAGGCAAAGGGGAAGTGAGGCAAAGGGGAAGCAAGTCAAAGATGCCTGGGAGATAAAGAGAGAACAAGAGCCACAGGAGAGGTAGGCAGTTGGAGGAGGAGAGGGCTTCGGTGGGTGTGCGGTCAGCAGTGTCAAATTCTATGGGTAAGCCCCAAGAGCAGAGAAAAGGAACTGGAGCTTTCCAGGGAAAATTCATTTGAGCCAGATTTGGAGGCAGCCGGGAACAATGCTGGAGAGGACGGGACAAGGGCATTGTAGAAGGGACAATGGCCTTTGCAAAGGCACTGGTGACTTCTCAAGAGCAGTGCGTGTGGATGTCCAATGGCAAGGGATTTAGGAGCTAGTAGCAGTGAGGCAGAGAAGGCAGCAGGTGGTCCCTTAAAAAAAAAAAAAAAAAGAAATTGAGCAATGAAGATGAAAGAAAAACAGGCCAGTAGCGTGAGGGACCAATGAAGTCAATAGATTCATGCTCTCTCTCTCTTTCTCTCTCTCTCTCTCTCTCTCTCGGTCCCCCTCTTACTCTCCCCCCACCCTCTACTCCCATCCCCTTCACCTTTCACAATGGGAAGGTCTCCGTTGTGACTCTGAACCTCTGGGAAGCACATAGTGTGATGTTTCCCTCTGCCATTGAACCCTTGGTGATCTTGGTAGTCCAATGGGGAATTTTAATGAATGGTGGGTTGTTCAGGTGAGGGATTTTGTTTTTTCTACAGCTTTCAGTCTCAGATCACTAAGTCTAGGAGATTTGAAAAATGCCCCAGCTGTCAGTGGTACCTCATATTTCTTAGTCATCATCCACTAAAAGGCCTCAGTGATGCCTGTGGACAGTGTTACCTGTCACTGTTTTGGGACCAGCCACCCACAGGAGCAGAGGGTAAGGAGGGCTGGACCCAGCTCCCCAAGCTGTGCAGCGGGCAGGCTTGTGACCCTCGCAGGCCTCTCTGAGCCCTGCTTCTGGCTGCCACGCTAGCAGGAGCACAGAGCCACCCAAGGCCCCTGGACCTACGGAGCTTCAGGTCTGTAAGCCAAGAAATTAGGGAGCACCGAGGGCTCCCGGGGTCACCTCCCAACTCTTTTGACTTCCCCAGTAGCTGAATGCCCCAGAGGATTCTGGGGAGCCGCACAGAGCCTGTAACTGCTCCTGAGGAGCTTGTCAGGGCATCATGTCCATCCAGCCTCTTGTTCAACCGCATTTGGCTGAGCAGAAATTTTCAGTGTCTCAGGCAGCAGTTTTAAAATACAGGACCTCCTCCTGCTTGAATTTCCTTCTCCTCAAACGTCTCTGCCTCTCAGTAGAGCCATGCCCCAGGCCTCCTGCCCCACCTGGGAAGAGCTGCCACGTTGGCTGTTAGCGATGCCTCCCCAGGGCCCTGCTCCTGCTGCCACGCGCCTGAGCCAGGGGCCTGCAGAGGAACTCAGAGGGCTTAAGCTACCCGGTCTGGTCTTGCTCCTTAGATCAGTAAGGCTTTTTTGTCCCCTCGAGCTTGGGCTCCTGGCAGAAGTGGGAATGGATTCTGCATGGGAGGCAGGACAAATGTCAGCTCACAGGCCGACATCTGCCTGCGGCAAGGGGATCGCCGCTGCCAGCCAACAATGCCCGGCTTCTCTTCTGGCCTGTGTTCAACCGAGTCTGGTTTTGCTGTTGGCAGGGGCACCCCGTGGCTTCCCTCCCTCGGCCATGTACCCAGCCTTCTCCTTCATCATTGGCTCCGCTATCCAGATGGGAAGAGGCAAGCTGGCTTTGAGGTGACCTGACGGGAAGAGGCAGGAAATGGAGAGGAGGCAAGTCTTCTCGGGACTGAAAGCCTGAGCCCGCCTTCCTGGGCGCCCCTGGCTGAGCGGATCGCTGGCAGCGAGGTGTTCTCCATCACAGGGCACCTTCACGTCTGTTCACGGACACAACAGCGGTGCTCCTGCCGGTGCTCCGTGTTTATCCATCCACAGGGTTGATTTTCTAATGAAATCTTCCAACTGCATGATTTAGGTTCATTTATAGACATTATGCAGCGATTTATTTAATGACCTACTTGGAGGGCTATAAATCCTACAGCATCCATGCAATTTATTATTTAAACCCCATATAAGTCATGCAAGATGAAGAGACAGAATTGCATGTAAGGATCATGGCCTTGGTTCAGATTGCCTTGTGGAAGCCCGAAGAAGGCTTTGCTCTGAGTGAGGAAAACAAAGATACGTGGACACATGCAGCTCTTTTGGGGGGGAGGTTGTACCAGCAATCTTTGTTTCTCAGCTCCAACAGGATTTGTTTGGGATGGGAGTCACTGTTTCCCAGCTCTCAGAGTGTAGGCTGACCCACATACAGGTTGACCTGCTGCTGGGAGGGCCTGTGGGCTCTCTATGTTCAGGGACTGTGAACTCAGTACTCTGATGTTTCCTAGCTCTGAGAGTGAACATGCTTCTTGCTGAACTGACGGAATGGGCCCTCAGGCTCTTGTCTAAGCTCTAGTACCTTTGCTTAATAGTGTTTCTTGTGTGAAACCACCAGCCCCTGCATCTTTCTTAGTTGGCTAGTGCATTCTCCATACATCCCTCCATGCAGCAGTGGAGAAAGGAAACCTATGGCTATTTATAAGGAGGCCCATTCTTTTCCACTCCTCCCCAAATCTGAGAATGGGATGCATCTGACCTACAACACAATGTGCAGGATAACTGTTCATATGGCAGGTACATCATTCATTCACTCACTGAACCATCTACCCATCTTCCCACCCATCTATCTACCCATCCATCCATCCACCCATCCATCTACCCATCTAT
>JAKSZT010032012.1:17501750-17561658 GCA_026826555.1 Tolypeutes matacus
CATCCATCCATCCATCCATCCATCCATCCATCCATCCATCCATCCATCCACCCACTCACCCATCTATCCATCCATCTACCTAATAAGCATTTATTGGCTTCTTCTTAAATTCCAATTACTGTGGAAAGATAGAATGTGGTACCATGCATATGGGTAAGACAATCTTGGAGTCAGTTGCAACTGGAGTCAAACAGTCTTAGAATCAGAAGCTTCTCAGAGTCTAGCTATGTGGCTCTAGGAAAGTTTTAACCCTTGCCACGAGCCTCAGCTTCCTCAGCTGTAAATTAGGGCTAATAACAGTATGAACATCAGAGTTCATGATGAAAAATAAATGAGAGAAAGCATAAAAATCATCAATAATGCAGCGTGGAAGACAATAAATGCTCAAAGACCTTAGTTATTATTTCACATGAATTCCCCCCCCCCCCCACAAACCATAAAATATAAAAGAGGATGCAAAACATGTGTATAAATAAAGATGGCATAAGGTATAAAAAGATAAGGAGAAAGGTATAGAGTGCTAAGCTAGGCTTTTCTTTTTATTATTTGAATATTTTGTGAAAGGTAAAACATGCAGATGGTGCAAAATCCAAAAGGCACAAAAAGAGGTACAGTAAGAAGAATCCTCCCTCCCCCAGCTGCAGCAGCTGGCAGATCCCCTCCCTGGATGCCGTCACTGTGAGTGGTTTTCTGTGTACCCTTTAGTAGAAAGCCTTTGCTCATGCAACTATATCTGAATGTGTTCTTTATTTTCACCCAAACAGCAGTACACCCCACTATCCTCGGCACTTTTCTTTTTTTACTTAACGATGTATATTGGAGTTCATTCCAGGTACAGACTTATAAATCTGCACATGCCATTCTGTTGGATGGGGCGAGCATTGTGGAGTTAACCAGTTGTGCACTGGTGGACTTTCAGTGTGCTTCCAATATTTTACTATTAACAAAAAATGCTGCATTAAATATCTTTTCTTGTTGAAGGGCTTCTCGAGGTTAAATAACTATTGTGGAATTGGTGGGGTCAAAAGCATATGCATTTGTAAGTTTATAGCAGTTGCCAAGCTGTGCTTCTCAGCGTTTGTACCACCTTCACTCCCACCAGCAGAGGAGGAGGGTACCTGCTTCTCACACCCTTGCCAACAGAACCTGCTAGCAGACTTTTGATCCTTGAGACAGAGTATCTTTTCATCTTCAGCAGTTCTTTATATGCTTTTAAATGAGCTGTCTATTAAATTAGCATTTGCTCATTTTTCTATTTGGGAGTTGGTCTTTTCTTACCAATTTGAAGGAATTCATTATATATAAAGGAAATTAGCCCACTGACAAGTGACGTGAGTTGCACATAGTTTCCCAGACTGTCATCTGCACTGCTTCAGGTACTGCCCTCAGACCCAGGCAAGAAAGGTCTTTGCCTTGGGCCCTCGCTTAAGGCTTCCTGTGGCTGTGCTCCTCCCCACAGCATGAGGGTCCTTGGCACTAAGGGAAGTCCTGCCTCTTCTAGAACACTGTGTGGGCACAGGGGACCCTGGGATTCCTCCGGAGAGTGGACCGCACTCTGTGTACGTACCCCTGACGCACACACCCCTGGGTCCAAGGGGGCTATTGGATTGGCATTGTGTGTTAGTGTGTGTGTGCACAGAGTGTGGACGTGCAGGTTGGGTGCTCACACGCATCTGTGCAAGGCCCAGTGCAGTGTGAGACGGAGCAGGAGTTGGAGGAAGAGGGAGGCGGGTCAGGCCAGCTCCTCCGGCTGCTGGGTTGTAGTAGGCAAGGCTGATGAATTGAAAAATCCTGAAGTCCAACCTAGCCTTGCGGGTCATTTTGAAGGCATATTCGTCAAGGTAGGAGAACAAAATATATTTTATTTAACAGTTATTAGCTTGATTTATTATAACTTTTAAATATTATGCCAATATGATATGTGGGTCTCTGTGGGCCCTGCAAATGTCAGGGGCAGGCCTGACCACTCTCCCAGGGTCAGCAGGAACCATATTAAATTTCCATTTTACTTTGACATGAACTCATAGGCCTCCAATATATCACAGATTTCAGTGCTTGAAGAAAATACAAGAAAGTCAAGGAAGTAGAAGGAAGTCAACTACACTTTAGATAGTTTGTGTCTTATCACTATTTTACAGATAGGGAAACTGAGGCCCGGTGAGGTTAACTGACTTGCCCAAGGTCTCTTTGCTTCTTCCCTTTCCTCCAGACCCTATCATACCTGTGCTAATTGTTTCTGTGGAAAATGCTTAAACGTCCAGCTTTTCATTTCATAACCTTATCAGGTGGCAATATGGTCTCAAGCAAGAGAATAAACGTGGCTTCAAATGCAAAAATCAGGTGGGATTTCACACCAGCCTGGAGCTGTCTGTCTGCAGCCGCAGCCTCCCACTGACGACATTTCATAACAGAGGCTCCCTCTCTCTCATTCTCTCCTGTGTGATCATCTGGAGGCACATGCAGCAGATAGCTGGAACGACGCCATTAGAAATATTTATATTGGTGTGGAGTTGTTTGCGTCTTAGCCTGTGCACTACGCTAATAGCACAGTGGCAAACATGACATTTTTTTCCCCAAGTAATTATAGAAGTGAGCAGACATTTTAGAGGGGGTTGGCTGTGCATTGACATGGGAAGCACAGCCTCGCAGACCGGGGGTTCCCGGATCCTGGTAGTGTGGTTTTTTAACCCAATTTGTGCTCCTATCTGCACTGAGCAGAGGGCTAGGCACTAACCTAGGGCCCGAGATGTAGCCCCAGGTGAGCCTGGAAGCCCGTGCTCCCCTGTGGTGGCCTCTCCCTCCTCCTCCCCTGCACCCAGTGGAGTCTCAAGGCCTATGTGTTTATTTGGGGAGGGGGGCAGCAGGGTGTTGCCCTCCAGCAAGATGAGTCGCCTGCTGTAGCTACAGACAGGGCCTGCAGCAGCTCCTGAAGGTCCCTGCTGCCCAACCAGGTCACGGGGACACCATCCAAGGGGAAGGACACTGGAGGCAGGTGGAGGATGGGAGGAGATGGGTCCAGGGCCACAGGCCATTCCATGATTCGGCCCCTCCATGCCAGTTGCTGGCTGACTTCCTCCACTGCCATTTAGGGCCCAGACATTCTCTGCCGAGGCTCCCTAGGGGAGTGCTACCATTAGATCCTCTCAGTAGCACACCTAGTGTCACTCCTAAGAGGAGCAACCGGGTCAAGTGGGAACCTGGTTGGTTTTCAGCATGTGTGGGTGGCAAGCGTTCAGGATCCATAAGCAGACGAAATGTGGTGGAGCCTGGTTCTGGCTCCCTTTATCCTGTTGGCCCCGAGCCAATCATTTAATTTCTCTGAGCCTCGATTTTCTTCTCAGTTAAAAGGGAATAGTGGGATTCCCTTTTATCTCCAAGTATTAGGGATTTTAAAAGGAGGTGCTATACTATGTGCTGACCACAGTTTGCATTGATTAGTAGCTACTATTTTTAGACACTAAACTTTTGTTCAGAACACTGGACCTTCTTTATGCAATTCCCATCCTTGAGAAATTTATAAGCTAATGAGCAGGACTGGCATGTGTAAAGAAATGTAGGCTCAATGAGGGGAGAAACTCTGGCTGTTTTGTTCTGCCATATCCCCGTGTGCTCCAGAAGTGTTTGTTGACTGACTAAATGACATCATTTTAATACAAGACACAGAGAATTCCTTTAGAAATTCCTCTAGAAATTCAAAAGGGGGAGAGAGGAAGCTTGGAGAAACCTTCAGGGAAGCAGTCACATTTGGGTTGGGCTTTGAAGGGTAGGTTGGATCTTGATAGGCTGAGATGGGAGGAAAGAATATTCCAGAAGCAGGAATAACGGGCAAAGCACTGAGGCTGGACCAAGGCCACGTTAAAGAAATATGAGCAGTGTGGCTTGATTGCAGACTGGGGCATGTGATGCCCAAGTTGGGGCCAACAGGCTGGACAACCATACACCCAGGCTTGCCAGAGAAAGTCCCAGTTTATGTCTGTTATGGATCTGGTGATATCTGTTAATTGTTTTTCATGCCCCCTTTTACTTTCAGAAGTGTCCCAGTTTGGAAGATACATCATTTGCTCATTCCATCGACAGTGAGAGGTGAGGCTGCAAGGGGAAGATCAGGGAAAGGAGGCCGAGGGGTTTGGACTCCATTGTCTTGGCTAGGGTCTCAAACTCCAGTGTCAACAGGGGCCATGGGTACGCGGGAATGAGTGAAGCTGGCAGAGTGGGCAGCTGCTGTGGCACAGCTCCAGCTCAGCGGACACAGTGCCTGAGCCTGCTCAAGGGCGGAAAGTGTGAGAGACACATTATAGGCTTGGTTAACTTATTTGGGAGAGACTTATTTTATTTTTTTTAAAGAGCAGGTATTTCAGATAGCAGCATACGCAGCCATTTCTTACCGTGTTGCTTCCTGCTCCAGAAGCATAACTTGATGCTTCTGGCAGTCCAGTGGGGATCTGAGCTGTGGAAGTCAGAAGAGGACTTCTCATCCTGGGACTCTGGGCTCCCCCATCCAGAGGAGCTGGCCACCCATGCTTGGCCCACCAGAGCTCCGGGACACTCCTCTCACCAAAGATGCTGAATTCCTGGCAGGAAGCCCCTGCCCCTGGAGACAGAGTCCTGCACGTGTGGTGGCAGAGTGGAGGTGGCATCTGGAAGCAGCGCATTCTCCTCCGGTGGCAGGTCAGAGGTGCCCGCGTGCTGGGCCGGCTATGGAACCCCTGTTAGAAAGTAGGCCTGAAAGGGTCCTGCTCCAGAAGGCGGTCTGCACGAGAGGGCACTGCCGGGGCAGGAGCTGGGAGGAGGGTGCGGGGAGGGTAGGGAAGGCAGGCGGAAGAGAGGCCTTGCCTGCACCATACAGTGCCAATGAGAAAAGCTGTGTACTTTAAAGCCCTGCAGGTCCAGAGTGAGAGGCCACCTGAGCCAGGGCCTGCTCAGTAATCACCTTTCTACCCCCTTACTTGCTCCCCTGCTTCCCCTGGGCTTTGGGAGGGGGTGGGGAAGACAAGTAAGAGGGAGAGGAACTGAGAGAAGAGGAGAGTCGACTGCACCTGCTTCCCAAGTTGCCACTGGCCCCTTGGCTGGGCAGCAAAAGGGAAGGCCTCCTATTGGCCTGGGTCCCTGAGAAGCAGACATTTATGAGAGGAAATGCCTGTGAAGAAGGAAGGAGAAGGAAGCAGGAGTTGGACCTTGATGCCAGAGGGGAAGGGAAGGGGGTGGGTAGGGAGAGTCTCAGCCCTCAGCACGATGCTGAGCGGCTCTGGGAGAGGCTGGCTGGTGCCCTCGCTTGCCCCCCACCTAAGGTTGCCCTTGGAAGAGTCCCCTGTTAGGCAGCACTGGGTGGGTTCAGGGGCCCCTAGCCGGGAGCAGCCCTGGAAACGTGGTTTTGCTGCACACGTGGTGGCGGATGCGAAGGGCAGCAGCTGGGGCTGGCAGTGACCCTCGCTGACTGGCAGCAGGTTCTCTTGAACTCCATGGCCAACATAGGTCCCTCCCATCCTCCCCTGTGTCCCATCACTCACCCTCCAATGGTCATACATGCTGTTAAGAGCCCACATACGGCAGACCCCAGCTGGGCAGGGGAACCTTTTCATTTTAAGTCAAATTTCAGGTTTTGATTATTGCCTGGGATCAGACTGTTGCAATTGCTGAATTGAGATGGTTTTCAGTTTGCAGTGACCAACAGAGCCATGTAGACTGAGTTGTCATCCAAGTATGGGCAGGACCATCCCCGCTGAAAAGGTGCAGATGAACTGTGGGACACAGAGAAAAATACCTTTATGATCTGATTTCCCAAGCCCCACTTGTTCAGTGTGTTGGTTGCAACTCTCAAGTGCTGAGAATAGGGCGGTGCCTGTAGTGAGCAGTAAGTAAGAGAAGCCAGCTTCAGCTAAGAGGAGGGAGAAGGGGACAGGAAAGGAAGGGGGAAAGCAGAAAGGGATAGAGGAAATGTGTCAGTGTGCGTATCCAGCCTTGGTAGCTGGGCTCTATGGGAGGCCCACCCAAGCATGAGGTCATCTCCTTCTGGCCCAGGGAGAGGCCTGGGGTGGCAAAGGGATGGTTCCTGAAGCCACTGCATCTGGAGGAGAGAGAGGCCTGTCTTTCTAGCCCGAGGAACCTGTGGACTTCCTTGGAGGAGTGGCTGTGTCGCTATGGTTATTCAGAGACTTAAAAGCTCAAACTGAAAGCTCCAGATGATCGTGATGAGCGAACATCAGGTAGTTGCCAAATGAACGCTTCAGGCCAGAATTGCAATAGGAGTTCAGGACAGAGAGACCATTGGGCCTTGAATCAGACAGAATCACATCCTTCGTTTGCTGAGTGAACATGGACATACTACTTAACCACTCTGAGCTTCATTCTCCTAATCTGTAAACAGGGCGTAGAAATATGGCAGCGGAGAATGAGATCACGGTGGTGAAAACATCAAGCACAGTTGAAGAGTTGAATAACTTAATTTTCCTTCTTCCTTTCACGTGGTTGGTGTGGTGAGAATAGTGGAGTGCTGATGGGGCTTGAGCCAAGTCTTACCTGAGAGGGATTTTTGGTGTGTGTGCTTGTGGCATGGGGTAGATTACAGTCATAGGGAAAGCGCGGAGGGAAAGTTCAAGGTGTTTGGGTAATGTCGACCGAAAGGTTTGATTGCTATGGGGATGGGGGGCATAATGATAGTTGGAAAGGCGAGTTGGGTTTGAAATTGTGGGAGTCCTTGAGTTCTAAGATAATAGGAATGGTGATTACCATTTACCTAGTGTACATATATTACCTTGGCAATAGGCTAGGGGTGTTATTTTCACAGTGGAATTGTTACAACGTAGGATTGACTGCTTGGTTAAAATCCTGGCTCCGCTGTTTATAGTGAAAAAATTATAGTGGAAAAATTATGCAAGAACTTGGAGTCCTGGACATCAAATGCAGATGGTAATAGTAGAGGAGGTGGAATTGGGAAGAAGGTGTGTGAGTAGAAGGGACATTTACTTAGGATCAAAGAGAGATTGAAGCATACATGCTCTAGAGTGCTGTCCCTGGACTTGGTCTCAGGAAAACATCTTGGAGCCCATCATTCCTGGTGAACTTCTTTACCAGTTTTTCCTGGATCCTGGCCCAGAGCTCTCCGGTACATTCCCACAGACGTGTCTTGACTCTAGCTAGCTCCTGCCTGCAAGGGCTGCATCTTGATGGGCACTTGACTGAGCCTGTATTCCTTGTCCTGCTGCCCTCTGCTCCCTTCCCTGACCGGCCCGATCAACTTCCTTTTGCAAAACCAGCTCTTGGTCATCAACTGTGTATTTGGGTGAGGGTGGAGGAGTCAAAAACGATTGCCAAGTTGTGTGTTTGAGAGGCTTGAACAAGAGGAGCATGAATATATGTGAGACGATCCACAGCCAGAGTTTTAAAAGCAGAGGGTGCTGGTGGTCAGCAGAGAGCTGAAGGCAAACAGAACAGGAGGCTTGGGAACACTGTCAGCTTTTTAAAAAGTGTATTTGTTTTTCTCCATTTATTATAAGAAATGTAGAAAATTTCTCCTGTAGAACTAGAAAAAGAGAGGAAAACTATTGCCCACATTCTGATCACGTAAAGATTACAGGGTAACTGGTACACTGAACAAGTGGGAATCTGTAGAGTAATAAGCAAACAATTTTAGCCCCACCCCCACCCCAAGCTGTTCAAACCTCCTCTCTGGCTCGTACTTTTTTGTTCCTTCAATAAAATATAGGGTAAACCTCATGACTCTTTTTGCCATTGTCAAATAACAAAAGTTTTCTTGTAACTTTTAATCACAAAACAGATCCTCCCAGTAAACTCTGTATGGTGGTTTAGAGCTATATGTACCCCAGGAAAACATGTTCTTAGATTTAATCCATTCTTGTAGGTGTGAAGCTGTTGTAAGTAGGACCTTTTGATGAGGGTACCTCAATTGAAGGGTGGTCCAGCATTATGGTGAGTGAAACAAGCCAGATAGAAAAGGACAGATACTGTATGATTGTGCTATTCTGAACTAAATATATTGTATAAACTCATGGAGTTAATAATTAGGTCACCAGAAAATAGAAAGAGGGTAGAGAATGGAAAGCTGAGGGTTAATCTGTGCAGAAGTGCTTAAAGGGTTGTTTGTAAACCTTTGGAAATGAATAGAAATGCTGGAAGCATATCATAGTATTTTTAACTAGCAGAGTTATTATATGGGTATAACAGTAGTTGAAACGGAAAGTCTAAGGACATGTATATTACTAAAAGGAAAACTAAGAACTGTTATATGGGTCTCTATAAGATAGTAAAACCTCATGTAAAACACAAATATGGGTGCTATTGCATATTTAAGACTGTTTTTACAAAATATAAACACAAATACACTAGAGAGAAGGAAAAAGAATAGCAGCTATGTATGGCAGGTGAGGCCTAGAGGTTGAGAGGTGAGGAGTTTTGTTTGTTTGTTGTTTATTATTATTATTGGAATAATGGAAGTTCTCTGGGAATGATTGGGGTGATGAATGCACAAATATGTGGTCCCACTGAATACCATTGATTGTATTCTTTGGATGGATTTATGCTTTATTAATATGTATCAATAAAATTGATTCGTTAAAAAAAAAGTGTGGTCCAGGATGGGTCTTAATCCTATTACTGCAGTCCTTTATAAGAGAATGAAACTCAGAGAGAGAAAAAAAGCCATAGGAAGTAGGAAGCTGAAACTCAGTGGAACCCAGAGAAAAAGGGAGAGGCCAGGAGAGCCACCGTGTGCTTTGTTACGTGACAGAGGAGCCAAGGACTAAGAATCGCCGGCAGCCAGTCCAGAAAGCCAGTCTTTGGGAAGAAAGTGTTGCCTTGTTGATGCCTTGATCTGGAATTTTTCCCAGTCTTAAAACCATGAGCTAATTAACTGTTAACTGTTAACTGTTCACATGGTCAAAGTTCATATTTATCACTACCTTCTTCCACTACCCATTCCATGTTCCCGTTACCTTCAGCAAGCACTTCAGCTGACTGTGGTTCTTTGCCTGGTGGGGTGACCCAAACTTTCATTCCCGAAGATTCTGGGCCATTGTTAGTCCTGCTTGAATTGGTTTGTTGCAATTTTCCATTGACTTTAATCACAGGGCATGGCAGGACTAGGAGACGCCCTAGAGGATCTCCTGCATTCCAGGCAAACTCTTCTTTACCCCCATTATGTAGATGTAGTCCTATTTCCCCTTGATAGTCAGGATCAATCACCCCAGCCAGTACAGTAATTCCCTTCTTTGTCTGTTGATTCACAGGTAAGAGGAGCCCAAAGTGGCCAGGTGGCAGTCTTAACTTCCAGTTCAATGGAATCACTGTTATGTTCCCAGGTGGCAGCACTCCTCCTCTTGGGACTAAAACCTGTAGACCAGCAGAGCTTAAGGTTTCAGGGACAGGAAGCAAAAATTTTCCTAGTGGGTCACTAGGGGTAATAGTGAGTGGTGCCACTCCCATTTCCACCCCTTGATTCCTGGACCCATGAATCCTGGCTATGGGAGAAACAGCACCATAGAGAGGACGCTGATTCAGAGCATACACAGCGTCCTGGAGAACATTGCCCCAGCCCTGCAAGGTATTGCCACCTAGTTGGCGCCGTAATCGAGTCTTCAAAAGGCCATTCCACCATTCTATTAATCCAGCTGCTTCAGGGTGATGGGGAACATGGTAAGACCAGTGAATTCCATGGGCAGGTGCCCATTCCCGCACATCATTTGCTGTGAAATGGGTTCCTTGATCAGAAGCAATGCTGTGTGGAATGCCATGGCGGTAGATAAGACATTTGGTAAGTCCACGGATGGTAGTTTTGGAAGAAGCATTGCATGCTGGAAATGCAAACCCATAGCCAGAGTATGTGTCTATTCCAGTTAAAACAAATCGCTGCCCTTTCCATGATGGAAGGGGCCCAATGTAGTCCACCTGCCACCAGGTAGCAGGGCTGGTCACCTCAAGGAATGGTGCCATATCTGGGGCTGAGTGTGGGTCTCTGCTGCTGGCAGATTGGGCATTCAGCAGTGGCTGTAGCCAAGTCAGCCTTGGTGATGGGAAGTCCATGTTGCTGAGCCCATGCATAACCTCCATCCCTACCTCCATGGCCACTTTGTTCATGAGCCCATTGGGCAATGACAGGAGTGGCTGGGGAAAGAGGCTGAGCATTAGCCACAGAGCGGGTCATCTTATCCACTTGATTATTAAACTCTTCCTCTGCCGAAGTCACCCTCTGGTGAACATTCACGTGGGACACAAATATGTTCATGTTTTTTGCCCACTCAGAAAGATCTATCCACATAGCTCTTCCCCAGACCTCCTTGTCACCAATTTTCCAATCATGTTCCTTCCAGGTCCCTGACCATCCAGCCAAACCATTGGCAACAGCCCATGAATCAGTGTACAAACGCACCTCTGGCCATTTCTTCCTCCAAGCAAAATGAACAACTAGATGCACTGCTCGAAGCTCTGCCCACTGGGAGGATTTGCCCTCACTGCTATCCTTCAAGGATGTCCCAGAAAAGGGCTGCAGTGCCGCAGCTGTCCACTTTCGGGTGGTACCTGCATATCGTGCAGAACCATCTGTAAACCAGGCCCGAGTTTTCTCATCCTCAGTCAACTGATTGTAAGGGAGTCCCCAAGAGGCCAAAGCTGTGAGCTGGGAAAGAGAAGGTAACACAGCAGGGGTGGTGACCATGGGCATTTGGGCCACTTCCTCATGTAACTTACTTGTGCCTTCAGGACCTGCTCGTATATACCACTTCCACTTTATTATGGACTGCTGCTGTGCATGCCCAACTTTATGGTTTGGTGGATCAGACAATACCCAGCTCATGATAGGCAACTCAGGTCTCATGGTAACTTGATGGCCCATGGTTAAGCGTTCAGTCTCTACTAAGGCCCAGTAGCAAGCCAAAAGCTGCTTCTCAAAAGGGGAGTAGTTATCTGCAGAGGATGGCAAGGCTTTGCTCCAAAATCCTAAGGGTCTGCGTTGTGATTCCCCTATAGGGGCCTGCCAAAGGCTCCAGGCATCTCTATTTGCCACTGAAACTTCCAGCACCATTGGATCTGCTGGATCATATGGTCCAAGTGGCAGTGCAGCTTGCACAGCAGCCTGGACCTGTCGCAGGGCTTCCTCTTGTTCCAGTCCCCAATCAAAACTAGCAGCTTTTCTGGTCACTCGGTAAATGGGCCGGAATAGCATACCCAAATGAGGAATGTGTTGTCTCCAAAATCCAAAGAGGCCAACTAAGCGTTGTGCCTCCTTTTTGGTCATAGGAGGGGCCAGGTGCAACAGCTTATCCTTTACTTTCGAAGGGATATCTCGACAGGCCCCACACCACTGGACACCTAGAAATTTCACTGAGGTGGAAGGACCCTGTATTTTTGTTGGATTTATCTCCCATCCTCTCTCACGCAAATGCCTTACCAATAAATCTAGAGTCTTTGCTACTTCTTGCTCAGTAGGTCCTATCAACATGATATCATCAATATAATGGACCAGTGTGATGTCTCGTGGGAGGGAGAGACGATTAAGGTCCCTGCGGACAATATTATGACATAGGGCTGGAGAGTTGATATACCCCTGAGGCAGGACAGTGAATGTATACTGCTGGCCTTGCCAGCTGAAAGCAAACTGTTTCTGGTGGTCCTTACTAATGGCAATTGAGAAAAAAGCATTTGCCAGATCAACAGCTGCATACCAGGTATCAGGGGAAGTGTTGATTTGCTCAAGCAATGATACCACATCTGGGACAGCAGCTGCAATTGGAGTCACCACCTGGTTAAGTTTACGATAATCTACTGTCATCCTCCAAGATCCATCTGTTTTCTGCACAGGCCAAATAGGAGAGTTGAATGGGGATGTGGTGGGAATCACCACCCCTACATCCTTCAAATCCTTGATGGTGGCACTAATCTCTGCAATACCCCCAGGAATCCGGTATTGCCTTTGATTTACTATTTTGCTAGGCAGGGGCAGTTCTAGAGGCTTCCACTTGGCCTTTCCAACCATAATAGCCCTCACTCCATGAGTCAGGGATCCAATGTGGGGATTCTGCCAGTTACTGAGTATGTCTATTCCAATTATGCATTCTGCAACTGGAGAAATAACCACAGAATGGGTCCGGGGACCCACTGGACCCACTGTGAGACGGACCTGAGCTAAAACTCCATCAATCACCTGACCTCCATAAGCCCCTACTCTGACTGGTGGACCACAGTGACGTTCTGGGTCTCCTGGAATTAATGTGACTTCTGAGCCAGTGTCTAATAATCCCCGAAATGTCTGATCATTTCCTTTTCCCCAATGCACTGTTACTCTGGCAAAAGGCTGTAGGTCTCCCTGGGGAAAGGTGGGAGGAAGATTAACTGTATAAATTTTTGGCAGTTTAACAGGATCCTTCCCCAAGGGGACCCGGCCTTCCCCTCATTCAAGGGGCTCTGGGTCTGTAAACTGTCTCAAGTCTGGGAACTGATTAAGGGGCCGTGAATCTCTGCATCTGTAATTAGAGTTAGGATTTTGTTCACTTGACCTAGAACTCTTCTGCTTATACAGATCCAGAAGAAATTTAGTAGACTGCCCATGTATTTCACTTCTGGGTACCCCATGATCTATTAACCAACGCCATAACTCCATGCGACTCAGACTATTCTGTGTGCTGTTTCGAATCTTTCATTGCGGTAGCCACGCCCACCTTGGCTTTGGCGATTAACTGCCGATACTTGACTTTTACCGGGCCTTGTTCTGATCATCCCCATAATATTTAAGGATTCCAATTCCATTACAGCCCCCCCCCCCCACAGTAATATCTGGACTGCAGAGAAGAGCAACCACAGAGCTCTTCAGAGAAGATGGAGTTAGTCTTACAAATTTATTCCTCACAGTCCTGGTTAAAGGTGTGTCCTCTGGACATTCCTGGGGTGGGTGGGCAGGTCTCAAGTGGTAAATCCATTCTAGGATTCCAATCTCTCTAAGCCTTTGAATCCCCTCATCTACTGTATACCACGGCAAATCAGGCATCTCAACATCAGACATGCTAGGCCATCGTTTGGTCCATGTTTCAGTCAGCCACCCAAACAAACTGTTAGAGCCCTTTCTAACCCCTCGAGCTACAGCGTTGAATCCAGAATTTCTGCTTAGTGGGCTCATATCAATAAATTCAGCCCGATCCAACTTTATATTCCTTCCACCATTATCCCATACCCTTAGTATCCATTCCCACACATATTCCCTTGATTTCTGTCTATATAAGTTGGAAAACTCATGCAGTTCTTTCAGAGTATAGTGTACTTCCTCATGGGTCACACTTTGTATTTCACCTTTGGGGGCTTGTTGTGATTTTAATCTAGTAATGGGTCTAGAAGACAAGAGGGGTGGGGGGTCTGGGTAAGGAGAAGGAATAGAGATGTCTTGCAGGCTACTGACCTGAGGGCATTCCTTTGCATTTTCTTCTGGTGAGACAGGATTATTCTCTTCAGGCAGGGCTTGGAAAACAGATTCCTCAGGGCAGACTGGAAGTTGGACCATGCATGCTGGAGATTGGTTGGTACCTGCCTCGTGGCTGGGAGGAGGTACAGACTCTCTGGGGCAAGGTGGAGGCTGGGCAGTGCAGGCTTCCATTTGGCTTGTACCCACCTCAGGGCTGGAAGGAAGTCCAGACTCCCTGGGGCAGGCTGGAGGCTGGATGATACAAGGTTGAGAAGGTGTGGTCTCCACAGGGCAGGCCATCACAGGTTTATCTGGTAAAGTCTCAGCAGAATTTAGGGTTCCAATGTCCCCACCAATATCATTATCATCCCATATGTCTCCGTCCCAATCCTCGGGGTTCCACTCCTTTCCAATCAATGCCTTCACTTTAATTGCAGAAACCCTGCGAGGTTGAGATTTTAGTTTCCTCTGTAATTCTGCTACTCGTACAATGAGAGACTGGGTTTGATTCTCAGAGATCTCAAATCTGTGGCTAAGGAGACAAGATTTTCTTTCAAGGCACACGTAGAAACTTTCATATCATTCATGCGGCATTTAAGTTTCAAATTTGAAGACTTTAGCTCATCCCTTTCTTTTGTAACTGTATCCAGAGTATCTAGGAGGAGCCAGCCAACATCATTATATTTTTTTACTCCACAAAATTCTGTTAAGGTGTTGAAAACACTCTCACCCAGATCCTTGCTTCTTATAAGCGTGGAAGTAGGGGAATCCAATGATGCTATTTTGCGTATCTCTATTGCCAGCTCACGCCATGGACTGTTAGCAACCTCATTATTGGAAAGGGAGTCATTAGTACCCGTGAGTCCAATTAGAGTGGAGAGCCACCTCAGACATCCCATGTTTAAGACTCTGTTCCTCAAGAACCACTCCTGGTACCAGCTGTATTAGTCAGGGTTCTCTCGGGAAACAGAATCAGCAGGAGATATCTATCAATAATATGAAATTTTAAGAGTCTCTCATGCGACCGTGGGGATGCACAAGTCCAGGTTCCGCAGGCAGGCTGCAAACCAGTGGCTCCGATGAAAGCCCGATGAAAAGTCGTTGATGAGTTTCTGGGAGAAGTTGCCTGTCCAACGACGAGCTGGGAAATTCTCTCTGAATGTTGAAATCACTTCCACTTTTAAGTCATTCAACTGATTGGATAAAAGTACCACCCATTGATAATGTAATCTCCCTGATTGATGCAGATATAATCAGCCATCCACACAGTAAACTCACTGGTGATTGAAGTCCATAAATGCTCTTGTATTACAATTAGCCCAGTGCTTGCTGGAACAAACACCTGGACACAACTACTTGGCCGAGTTGACACATTAGCCTAACCATCACAGTGGGGTTAGTATTATCTCCCTTTTAATTTTTGATTTTTGTTATTTGTATCCATTCTTTCTTTTTTTCTTTGTCAGTCTAGTTAAGGGTTTGTTGATTCTTTTGTTCTTTTCAAAGAACTAACTTTTGGTTTTGTTGATTCTGTTGATTTTTGCTTTCTATTTCATCTCTGCTTTAATTTTTGTAATTTCCTTCCTTCTGCTTGCTTTGGGTTTAGTTTATACTTTTCCCCCTATTTCTTCCAGTTTTCATGTCAGTTCTCTGATTTGAAGGCTTTCTTCTTTTTTAATGTAAGCATTTAGAGCAATAGATTTCCCTCTTAGCACTGCCTTCATTGCATCCCATTATTTCCTAATTTTTCCTCTGATTTCTTCTTTAATCCATTGGTTGATTGTATTAGCTTGCCAAATGTTGCCATCGCAAAAATACCAGAAAGGGATTGGCCTTTATAATGGGGATTTATTAGGGGAAAATCTTATAGTTCTATGGCTGTGAAATGTCCAAATTAAGGCACCATCAGAGATGTTTTCTCACCAGGTTGTCTGCTGACAGATCCTGCAGTCCTACCATGTGGCATGGCAAGATGGCACCTGATCTCTGCTGAGGTCCCTGCCTTCCCTAGCAGGCTCATCATCTCCATGGAGCTCAGCTGTGGTTCATGAGGCATAGGGTTATCTCTTTCCTGGCCTCCTCTCTCAGTCTTGGCTGCTCCACTTTCTCCCTGAGTTCAGCTGTAGGCGATGTGGCTTGTCTCTTCAGCCTTTGAGCTGCTCTGTGGGCCCAGCCCCTTGGGGGCCTCTTTCTGTGCCTCTGTGCTCTACTGATTTCAGACTGTGGGACCTCTCTCTGCCTCTCAGGGCTTCTCTGTCTTCCTGTAGTCCTCTCTCTCACATGGCAGGGTCAAAATGGCAGCTGTCTTTCTCTGTGTGTGTGTCCCTCTCTATGTTTTCAGTTTATGTAAGACCCAGGAAGAGGGCAGAGACCCAACCCTAGTCATACCTCAGTGACATAGTCCAGTCAAAAGCAATCTAATCAAGGTCCTTTATCCATATCTAATGCAACCAAAGGGTCTCACATCCTCAGGAATGGATTAGTTAAAAAACATAATCTTTTCTGGGATTCACAAAAGAACTTCAAACTGTCATACTGTTTAAGAGTATGTTGTTTAATTTCCACATATTTGTGAATTTTCCCATTCTCCCTCTGTTATTGATTTCTAGCTTCATTCCGTTGTGGTCAGAGAATATACATTTTATGATTTCAATATTTTTGAATTTATGGAGACTTGTTTTGTGGCCCAACATATGATCTGTCCTGGAAGATGATCCATGTACACTTGAGAAGAATGTATACTCTGTTTTCGTTGGGTTCATGTATATATGTCTGTGAGGTCTAGTTGGTTTAGTGTATCATTCAAATCCTGTACTCCTTATTGATCTTCTGACTAGACATTTTATCCTTTATTGAGAGTGTTTGTTAAATTCTCCAACTACTAATGTAGAACTATCAATTTTTCATTGCAAATCTTTCAGTATTTGCTTTATATATTTTAGGGCTCTGCTATAATTGTTACATCTTCCTGTTGAATTGTCCCCTTTATCAGTATATAATGATATCTTTGTCCCTCGTATTTGTTTTTTACTTAAAGTCTATTTATAGTTACCCAGCTCTCTTTTGGTTACTAATTGCATGGTATAATTTTTTCCTTCCTTTCACTGTCCACCTACTTGTATTTTTGACTTTAAGGTGAATCTTTTGCAGATAGCATATAGTTTGGTCATGTTTTTCATCCGTTCTGCCAAATGCTGCCTTTTGTCTAGAGAGTTTAATTCATCTACATTTAAAGTCGCTACTGATAAGACAGGTATTTCTTCTGCCATTTTGCTATTCAGTCTTTGCATTATACCTTTTTTTGTTCCTCACTTCTATTTAAGCCTATTTTTATATTTATTTGTATTTTTGTGTGTTGTACCATATTGAGTGCCTTCTCATTTCTGTCTGGATATATTTTTCATCTGTTTACCTTGTGGTTACCATGGCTTTAAATTTTAACACCCTAAATATATAACAGTTATATTTGGTTTGATACTAACTTAACTTCTAATAGCATGCATGCATACTTTTCCTATACCTCTCTGTCTCCCCACCATTTTTGGCACTTATTACCATTTATATCTTTGTATATTGTATACCCGAAAACACGGATTTATCATTAATTTTGATGCATTTTCACTTTATCACCTGTAGGAAGTTAGAAGTGGAGTTACATACCAAAAAATACAATACAATAATACAGACATTTATATTTACCCAAATGGCTACCTTTACTGCAGGTCTTTATTTTTTATGGTGCTTTGAACCACTGTCTAGTGTATTTTCCTTTCAGTCTGAAGAACTCCCTTTAGGATTGCTTGTAGGGTAGCAATCCTAAAGGTAAATCTAGTGGTGATGAACTCCCATGGCTTTTGTTTATCTGAGAGTGACTTAATCTCTCCCTCATTTTTGAAAGAGAGTCTTTCTGGATATAAAATTCTTGCCAGGCAGTTGTTTTCCTTCAGCACTTTAAGTATTTTAACCACTGCCTTCTTGCCTCCATGGTTTCTGATGAGAAATTGGCACTCAATCTAATTGGGACTCCCTTGTATGTAACATGTTGCTTTTCTCTTGCAGCTTTCAGAACTCTTTCCTTGTTCTTTGTATTTGATAGTGTCATCAATATATGGTGGGGTTTATTTTTCTTCATGTTTATCCTGTTTGGTATTCTCTGAGCTTCTTGCATGTGTATATTTATGTCTTTTGCTAAGTTTGGGGTGTTCTCTGTCATTATTTATTTATTTATTTATTTTTTTAATATAAATATATTTTTTTATTTTACCGGGAGGTCCCGGGGATCGAACCCAGGTCCTTCCATATGGCAGACGGACGTCCAGCCACTTGAGCCACATCCGCCCCCCTCTCTGTCATTATTTGACTATTCCTCTGCTCCTTTCTCTCTTTCTTCTCCTTCAGGGGCTTCCATAACTTGTATATTGGTGTACTTGATGGTATTCCATAGTTGTCTTAGGCTATTTTTGCTTTTAATATTTCTTTTTTCTTTCTGTGCCTCAGCCTGACTCATTTCAAGTGTCTTCTCTTTAAGTTCACTGATTCTTTCTTCAACCAGCTCCAATCTGCTCTTGAAACCCTCCTGGGCATTTTCCATTTTGGTTATTATTGTCTTCAACTCCAGTACTTCTGTTTGGTTCCTTTTTAAAACCTCTGTCTCTTTACTTAGATTCTCATATTATTCATTCATTGTTTTCCTGATATCCTGTAGTTTTTTCTCTGTACTTTTCCTTCATCTCCTTAAGCATTTTTAAGATCATATTTTAAAGACTTTGCTCAGTATGGTCATATTCTCATTTTCTTTATTGGTATTTTCTGTATATTTATCCTCTTCATTTGGATGGACCATCATTTCCTGTTTCTTTGTTTGTCTTGTACTTTTTTGTTGCTCACTGTACCTTTTAATATTTTGAAGTGTTACCTCTGGGATTTATTCCCTGGGATGTCTGTTTCCTGGTTTTTAACCAGCTGGTGATAAGACAGAGATTTTCTTGAGCTTCAGCCCTACTATCAGGAAGGTCTGCCCAAAGTGAATGCACTATGCACAGATTTCCCTGTTTCCTGGACCTCTGTCTTGTCCTGGGGTTTTCTTGTTGTTTTAGGGTTCCCCTGTTTACAGGAGTTTGGTTGTCTCCTCTGTTTCTGAGGAGACAGACCTTCCTATCCCGGGTGTTTGGATCTGGCAGACCTTTGTTCCAGACTTTCCACCTCTTTAGTTTTTAACACTCCTTTCATTGTCTGCTTTTGCCTGAATGGCAAATTCTAGGAGGCAGGTTATACAGGGGAGGACTTTCCCAATTTGGTCTTTCCCAGCCAATATGGGGCCAAGAACCCAGGGAGTAGGTACAGACTGGCTCCAAAGTGTCCCATGGAGGAATCAGGAAGGGTGCCCAAAGCTTCTTTGAGGGCTTCTCAAATCTGGGCTTTCCTGGCCTACTCTGCTAATGCAGCCCTTCATCTCTGTGTCCCCTGCAGCCCAGAGGAAGCACTGCATCTCTAAACCTCCACTGCCTCCACCCCTGTCCAAGGAGGGGTGAAAAAATGGCTAATGCCACTTTGTCCAGGATAGGGTTAAAACAATGGCTGTCCCTGCTTTTGTCTAGGGTGGGTTGAAAAAGAGCTGCCCTTAGAGCTGGGACCCTGCAATCTAAATTCCCTAATTAAAAACCATGATCAGTATTTGCTAATCAAAAGCTGTGTTTATTGATTGGCTGTGCCCACTCCTGGTGTTGGCAGAGAGGATTTTTACGTCAGTTTCTGTCACCAGCAGTTAGTAAGGGGATGGACCCTGTGGTGGCCTTCTGTGAGAGTGGGGAGTGGGCACCAGTAGCTGCCATATAGGGAGAGCACTTTACAGTTCTTTAGTGTAATTTATCAGCCTCTTCTTCCTACTCTTCCCTTCGTGCTATCCAGTGTTATTCTGGCCTCTGGAGTTTCAAAACAGTTGTTTCAGACTGTTCTTGCTTGTTTAATAGTTATTTTGGTAGATGGACTGAGTCCTGAAATTCCTTACTCTGCCATCTTCCCCAGAAGTTTGCCTCCTGGGGCTGTGACTGAGTTTTAATCAATGGAATGCAACAGAAGTGATGTGTTTCATTTCCAGGACTGTGCCTTAAAACTTCCCATGTGTGTTCTCCCATACTCTTTTCTCGTTCCAGTTGATTGGGATGAAAGTGATCCTCCGGGTGTTGTTGGAGCCAGGAGTTAAAGGTTGTCACCCTGGGTCCCTGAATGGCTGTGTGGAGCAGAGCCTCCTGCCTTCCCTGCTACCCTAGTCTGGAACTGCCTTGTACTGTGATATGAACAAGAAATAAACTTTTTATTGTGTTGTATCACTAACTGTTGGGCTCTGTTTGTTATTGCATCTTAGCCAATCTAAACAATACATTCTCCAGCTCAGGTCTGAAAGCCTGCAGCAGGAAAAGGGGGCACAGTGAGCTATTCCATTTCCCTCCCACAACTCTATCGACTTGCCAGTTAACCCTTCTGACCCCTTCACGGTTGACAGAGGCAGAGAGGAGGGCCAAGAGGCAGGAAAGATCTGACTTGAGTGAAGCCATCATGATCTTGCTGTTTATGTGTCTTCTTGTCTTTGTAGATATTCAAAGTTGACTTTCTCTCGTGGGTTGCTTTTGTGAGGTACGTTAGATATTTTCTGTTTGTCCCTCCTGACCCAACCTCTCATCCTTCTTCTTCCTGCTCTGGCCCTAGTCCTGTATAGACAGTATCAAAAGAGTTCTTTACCTTTTGGCTTCCTAGCGGAACTTAGAGAGGGGCAGGCAACGAGGTTAGGATGTTTATTCTCCTGGTTCCCCCTGTGGGGTTGCCTCTGTCTGGCTCCATCCCTCCATTGAAGGTCACAACTCCTGACAGTCAGGAAGTTCTCTGCACACATTCGTCCCAGTATCTGGGACTTGGCAGCCATGCTCACCCTTTGCACCTTCAGGAGAGTGAGGGTGCCAAGCTGCTGTTAGTGCCAGAGCACTTTCTCTGTCCCTTGAGGCTCCCCAGACCCTGCCTGGAGCTCTATACATAGTCTTCTCCTCAATGTAAACTCTCCTCAAGTTGTCTAATTTGAGTGCCACCTGTTTCCTACCTTACTAGAAGCATCCAGCAGCACGTACTTCCTGTGATGTAGGCAATGCATCTGCTATGCTGTTGGCTACAGCTCCTTCCTCACCTTCTGAGCACTCAGTGGTCCCCCTTCTGTTGGAGGTCACATGACCCCTCCAAGCCATTCACTTGGGCAGGAAATTGAGGCCTTAGATGTTCTATGATGTACCCAGGGGCCCAGAGCTAGTGATTGGCTGAGCCCAGAGTCAGACCCAGCTCCAACTACTGTCAAAGCAGGTGTTTTCCTCTGTCCTGGGCATTGCCAATTGCCTTTCCAAAGCAGTTCTTCAAGTTTGTATTCCTACCAGGTAAAAAAAAAAACCATGAAATGATCCTATTTTCTGGCCTGACTATAATTCTGCATGTGTAAAAGTGAGAGTTGATGGAGCTGGCCTTGGGCTACCTCATTCTACTGGCATGAAGGCAAATGCCTGCCAAAATGATTATATCAGGCAGTTGCAAAAAGGAGATGTAATGAATAATTTAGGCCTGGACTCTGCTGTGCTTCTGTCACAGGAGACAGCCTGTGACTCAGCAAAACGAGATGCCAGCAGTGGGCCCACTCAGCGGGTAGGGGTGAGCCGAGTGGCCATGTTTGGAAACAGTTCAGTTTGAGAGGAGGCTGTCTCTGTCCCAGCCAACTCCCCCACCTCGCCATCTCCCCAAGTCATGCAAACATCTTGCAACCTCCTGGGAATCTGTTGGCAAAGGCAGTTTTGACACTGCAGCATGCCAGCCCATGTTTGCATATTGGCAGCAGGGACAGAAGATGTCCATTGCTCCCTTGCCTCACACTCCCCAGACGGCAACTCTCGTGCCAGCCCCCCAGCCTGGGGTTCCCATCTGGTCTCAAATTGCAGTGATGTCACTACGGGCATCAGGAGCTGCTCCTCCAGGACACTTCCTTGACCACAAGCCGCGGGCTGGGCACCTCGGCTTTCCCAATGCCCTGCTCTCATGACCTCCATGAGTTCAACAAATGTTTACTGAGCACTCTGTGCCCAGCCTTGTTCTGAAATCTAGACTCGATCACAGCACTTATATCAATGTTTTGTAATTGATTGTCTACACTAAAAGATATGAGTTCAATCATTGACTTTAAAAATTTAAAGTCATTATTTAATTTCTTTAATATTTCTTTAATATTTCATTAAAGAAATGAAATGTTTACATTTTTTAACCTGGATAAATTCTGCATGCATTCTGGACGCAGGGGCCATGGCTTCTTATCACTGTCTTTAGTCTTTGTGGCGGAGCACATTGCACAGGGCTTACAAACAGTAGACACTTAACATGTGTTTACTGAGAGTAGATATTACATTTGGTATTGATTATTGAATCATCCCTGGGTCTGGCTGGGGTTTGGAGTTTCCTTGATAATCTTAATTTTGGCAGGGGTGGAAACCAAGTCTGTCAAGTGCTGTTCAGTGACGCATCCAAGGTCATGGGCAGAGTTTGGCTTTGAACTCAGAGTCCTGGACTGTCTACCTC
Source organism: Tolypeutes matacus (assembly GCA_026826555.1). Taxonomy (NCBI): domain Eukaryota; kingdom Metazoa; phylum Chordata; class Mammalia; order Cingulata; family Chlamyphoridae; genus Tolypeutes; species Tolypeutes matacus. Next base: position 17,523,748 of record JAKSZT010032012.1, read on the forward strand.
TCTCTCCACTCTCCTTGCAGCTCCTGAACCATCTCGCCTCGGTGAGGCAGTTACAACCACATGAGGCAGACGAGAGGGGGGTGGTTTCTGCTTCTGAATTCTGTAGAGAGGGCCCAGAGAGATGAGAAAATTGTGGGGTATCCCCATGATCTCTGAGTGTCCCAGATGAAATCAGTGAAGTCGAGAGAAGGGCTCTGGCTCCTTTTGGCTGCCCGGGTAGAGATTTGGGGCAAGAAAGGAGCTGCCCTGCTTCCAAGTCCATTCCTGTTCAGCCAGACAACACTGTTTAACCAATAAGGGGCCTACCCTGGAAGACTTTATGGTCTACATGTCTCTTGTAGGTCCAAGTGACATTCGCCCCTTCACAGCCATGTTTGGTAAGCACCCATGACTTGTGGTAGGTGTTTGGGACAGAACTTTGTCCCCTCTGCCCCCACCCCCCACCCCCACCCCCCCAGTTCTGGCCTACGTGGTGCACATAACAGGCTCTCTGTGAATATGTGTGGGAATGAATTGTGTAATTCACCTCAGGATTCTTAGAACAAGGCAAAATCAACATTAACAATAGTAGTTCGTATAACACTTCTCAGTCCTCTAAGTGCCTTCACTTACATGATCTCATTTCATGTACCTGCTCTCCTTTGAAATTGTTGCAGGGTGTAAACATGTAATTAAAATATCAATTAAGCCAGGTTCTAAAATAAATCAGGCTGGGCCAGAGCCTGAATTTAAAGAAAAACACAACTCTTTTATCTAGAGCGGATTCCCTAGGCAGGCCCCACAGCCCACCTCCCCGCCATGCTGACTTGCTAAAACTGCAACGTGGTGCTCCCTGCGCCAGACTCCATCGGGTCTCCCTGCCATAACTCTTGCTGAGCCCCCTGCCAGGAATTCTTCCCCTCCACTATAAGTGAAAAAAAACCTTCCTTAATATTCAAAGCCTGGTCATACTTCTCCGATTTTGTTATCATTTTCGTAACACCTTTTGCCCTCTCTATTCCTGCAGCTACCTGCTCCCTCTGTTTGCTCCTACGGAACTGTGTTATGTTGCTTCTTGTGTTGTATTATAATGCTTGGCTTTGGCTCTGTCCCCTTCATCAGCCTGAGCATCGTGAGGGCAGGGACATTTTGTCTCTGGTGCTTGGTGCTGTGTAGGTGTTTGTTCTGCTGTAGAGCTGATAGCCAATACCATAAAATGCATTGGCTTTAACTATGGGAATTTGTTAGCTTATAAGCTTACAGTTTTGAAGCTATAAATACGTCCAAATCTAGGCATCATCAGAACGATGCTTTCTTCCCGAAAACTGACTACTGGCAATCATGGACTTCTCTGTCACATGGCAAAGCACATGGCGGCATCTGCTGGTCTCTCCCTTTTTGCCCAGGTTTCGTTGCCTTCAGCTCCTTGCTTCTGTGGCTTTCTCTCTCTTTGTCTAAATTCCATTCTCTTATAAAGGACTCCAGTAAGAGGATTAAGACCCACCTCAAATGACATGGGTCACATTTTAAGATCCTGCTTGCCAAAATGATTCTACTTACAATGGGTCCACACCCATAGGAAGGGACTAACTTTAAGGACATACTTTTCTGGGGTGTATACAGCTTCAAACCATCACAGTGTTCAATACATGTCTGTTAGATGACTGAAGAGATGTGCCTGGGCATTTGGGGGCCTGGTGGACCGCCTGGTGGATTGGCATGTCTTAACCTATGATTCCCCATGCTGTCCCAGCCCAAGTCCATGCAGAGCAGATTCCCTGGGGGTGCAGCCAGCTCTGAGGACCTAATTATCTTTCAGTACTGCTCTGTTTCTGCACCAAGCTGCCTGCTAGGTAAATAATAAATCTTAAAATTTGCACGTTGTTTGCTTTACTTTCTTACCAGCTGTCTCAAACCAAAATAAAAATCCATTCTCTCTGGCAAACAAGAAAATATCCAGGATTATGGAAGATTTGGCTTCTCTAAATACACCTGGCAGTGTGTTTTATGTTTCTTTCTTCAAAAAACAATTGCTTCTGTGGACAGTAGATAAGACACTTTGTGTGTATGTGAGTTTGTGTGTGTTTGTGAGTGTGTGAATATATGTGTATGTCAGTGAGCACGTGTGAGTGAATGTGAGGGAGCATGTGTGTGTGTGTGTGCACACACACTGGTGATGTGGGGTGGTTGAAGAGGTGTGGATTTTGAAACTCAGGCAGACTGAGGTTCCAGTTTAGCTTGTCTTTTCGCCAACCTTACGCTCTAGGGCAGCGGTTCTTAACCAGGGGTCCATGAGCTTGAATTGAAATAAAAAAAAAAACATTCTTCTTGTGGGACGTGTTGGTGCAGGTGTGATATATTTATTAAATAATACACGGAATAGTGTGGACTTGGTAAGGGGTCCGTGGTTTTCACCTGACTGGCAAAGGGGTCCGTGGAACAAAAAAGGGTAGAACCCCTGCTCTGGGGCATCTGTAAAGTGGGGATAACAAGACCTATATTGTGCGGCTATGGGGGACAAAGCCCCAGGGCACTTCCCCGAACCCAGAAACTCTCTCCCCAAAGGGCAGATTGGAGGATGAGGGGGAGAATGAGTTGGCCTCGGGCTGGGCAATAATAGGTAAGTAATAAATGAATCCAGGCATCAACACGTATTTACATGTATTTACTGAGAACTTCCTAAACTCCAGGTACAATAGTAGTGCTGGGAATCAGCAGTGAGCAAAATAGAAAAGTCCCTTTATATAGTAGCTCAGATGACGTAAGAGTCTTAGAGAAAAATAAACCAGAGAAGTCTTAGGAGTGGTGGGAGTGGGTGGGTGGCGAGGAAAGAGTTCGCTGAAAACGGTATCTAAGCAGAGACCGGAAAGAAATGGGGAGTGGGCCTGAAACTGGGGAAGAGCATAATGGGCAGAGGACAGCAGTGCCCAGACCCCGAGGCCTGGCATGTTCAGGGAACAGTAAAGAGGCCAGCGTGACGGGAGGATGACTGGGCAGAGCAAGTAGGAGGCACAGTCAGACGTCAGGCCACAGAGGCACTGCTGCCAAGAGCAGTTTGGGCTCCAGAGGAAAGAGCAGGCTGCCTAAAAATCTTCACAGAGACTTCCATCAGGCTCAGGGTCCTTCCTGACTTCTGGCTTGGGTAAAATTTCTGCTGGCCTCCTCTCCCTCTCCTTGTGGACTCCGCAGATGGGTAAAGAGGGCGTGGCTGGGGGCAGACCCTGCAGTGCCTCGAAGGCCATTGTAAGGACTTCGGCTCTTATGCTAAGTGAGATGGAAAGCCATTCCCACCCTCTACCCTGCTCATATTCTTTCTTCTCCCAGGCCCCCAAATCAGGAGTTGAGATCTGCCTTGAGCCCCAGCTCAAGAACTGGGATTCTCCTTCATCCACCTCCCACAGACATTCATTCTCTTTACCAGACTGCACATTTCCTGAAAATGGGGCCCCTGCCTACTTAATGTGTCTCTGTATGTCAACTTGTGCTTGGCATCCAGTTGAGGCTTAATAAATAGTGGTTGAATCACTCATACCTCACATTCATCACCAGAGTTATAGCAGGTTGACTCAGCTGACTTAATCAAAGCCAATGTAAACGGAGTGCACAAAATCAGTCTGACTAGTTAGTTGGAATTAGCTCAACAATACAGTGGTTTCTTTCTTTCTTTTTAAGATTTATTATTTATTTATCCCCCCCCCCCAGTTGATTTTGCGCTCACTGTCTGCTCTGTGTCCATTCTTTGTGTGCTCTCTGTGTCTGCTTGTCTTCATATCTTCTCTTAGGAGGCATTGGGAACCAATCCTGGGATCTCTGATGTGGGAGAGAGGCACTCAATTGCTTGTGCCACCTCAGCTCCTTAGTTTGTTGTGTCTCTCCTCTTTGTCTCTTTTGTTGCACCAGCTCTCCTCGCGGGCCGGCTGGCCTTCACCAGGAGGCCCCAGGGAAATGAACCTGGGACCTCCCATATGGTAGATGGGAGCCCAATCGCTTGAGCCACATTAGCTCTTCAATGCAGTGGTTTCTTGATTGAATTTTTAAACTGGTTGCATGAACCTTGTGTGGTAATCATCTCAGTCTCCATGTAAACTTTGGGACCAAGGAGTTACCACACAAAGGAGCGTACACCCCACTGCTTTCTGGTAATGACAGAAGTTCCCCCCCTTTTATTAGTGATGAAGATTTTGTTGGAGATAATTGTATTTTTAGCAGCACAATTAATGAACTAGCTAAGCATCAGTAGATGAAATCATAAAACCATTAAACACCAAGTGCAATAATGGGAAACTGTGTCTGGTGGTAATGAAATTAAGTGACTTTATGAGGTCACTTTCTTCCTTCTCTCCTCCGCTCCTTGCCATCCTGAGTACACGGTGACTGCCGCTCCTAATTGCTGTTTCACTGAAATGCACAATGCTATCCATTTTGTGATCTGATTCAGTGTATTTCTAGGGCCTTCAGGATCATTAAACCCTCCACCAAGAGTGTGCAGAGAAGTGGTGGTTATGAAAGCTTCTGGAAGTGGCCCAGAGGTATAGGAGGATGAGGACAACAGGGCAGGTTGAGAAGAAATAAAAAAGGCCCCCTGGACTTAGGGCTGGGCCCCAGCTGATGACTAATGGTGCTCAAGGTGAAGCCTGCGCTGGTCTTTGGCACAGCCTTTGAGGTCAGGACACAGACACTTGGGGAGGGGTTGGGTGTCCATGGCTACACCTGGTACTGGAACCACGCTTTTTAGTTTGGGAGCCCATTCTATATATGTAATTCCTTTTGAGTCTTGTGACAATCCCATTTGATGAATTTTTATTTCCACTTTTCAAATAAGGAAACTGAGGCTCCTTAAGTGACATGACTCAGGTCCCACTGCTAATTAGTGGTCAGCACTAATATTCTTCCCCTAAGCCAGGATGCCTCATGGGTATTGAGACAAATCACTTGCCAGTGATTTAAAACTTGCCCATCCAAGCTCATGGTGCCATTATTTAAGTAAATAATCCAAGAAACATTTACTGAGTGTCTACTTGCTGCAGTTTGATATTGTTTATGAATTCCAAAAATAGATATTGGATTATGTTTGTGAATTGGTCTGTTCCTCTGGGCATATTAGATTGTATTGGATTCAGAGGCTTCACTTTTACTTGATTGAGTTGTGATTAGGGCTTTGACTGGGTCACGTCAGTGGATGCTGAGTCCCTGCTGCAGGGACTCACAGAGAAAACTAAATGGCAGAGGAGTTAGTTGGAGTTTTTTGAGCTGGAGCCTGGGGAAGTAAACATTCAGGAGAAGAACACAGAATAGTAGAGATGGCTCCGTAGACATGGCAGAGTCCCTGGAAGAGAGACAGCCTGATAATCTACAGCTGACCTTTTGGAGAGAACAGAGCAGCTGAGCCCAGAGAGAAACAAGCCCTGGGAGAGAGACGAGACTTATCCCAGTCTACAGCTGATATTGGAAGAAGCTGGGACCATGGAGCCTTAAAAGGAAGAGGAAGGCTGGACCCTTGCAGATGTCAGCAGCCATCTTGCTCCAACACGTGGCAACAGACTTTGGTGAGGGAAGCAACCTATGCTTTATGGCCTGGTAACTGTAAGCTTCTACGTAAAAAAAAAAAAATACCCTTTATAAATGCCAACAGATTTCTGGTATTTTGCATCAGCACACCTTTGGCTGACTAATACACCACTGTATGCTAGGAATATGATGATGACCAAAGTACACACTGTTCCTATCCTCATAGAACTCAGAAGTATCTGGAAGACGTAAGTAAGCAACAGCACGCAGTGAATTAGGTGATAAGAAGAGAAACTACCATGTAGGCTAAGCTAGTGGCAGGAGACATCCCCGAACTAGTCTATGGAATAGAGAAGCCTTCCTGGAGGAAGTGAGAGATGAAGAGGACAGGGATGGGCATATACAAAGCCTGTAATTTGGTGTGGCTGAAATGTTGGAGTGAGAGCTGAAGGGCTAGATTAATTTTGGAGGTAGTATCCATTGATAGAACCAAGAAACTGATTTTATGTGGGGCAAAGGGGCAAGGACTCAGGAGTGCTGCCTCTGTCCCTGGCTTGGGCACCAGGGCTGTGTACTGAGACTGGAAGCACTGCAGGAGGAGTCTGGGGTGAGTATCTGGGCATGCCCTACTCTGCTTACAATGAGCCCGAAAAGCCAGCTGAGCTGGTCAGGCCTCGTGGTGTATCTCAGGGCCAAGAAGTGAATTAAAGCCCTGTGTGGACGTGGTTTTACTTCTTTCACTGGGGCCATCCATAAAGGCTGTGTGCAGTAAACTTGTTTCCATCCAGCTGAGAAACAGAAAGGGCAGCATGAAGACTCAAAATGATCACTGCCTGCTGCAATGATAAGGCTAAATAGGATGGAGTTTAATAGTGATGAATATAAATTATGTCTCTGAGGTTTGCAAAATCAGTAGTTCATATACAGGATGAGACGCCTGGCTTGACAGCAGCTTGGGTCACGGGAGCCTGAGAGAGCCAGTTGGCTGTGAATTCCATATATGCCAGCAGTAGCATATGGCTGTCCCTTCCCCCAATTCTAATGCCACTCTGATGTCTGAAGTTTTGTGTGGGAACCCAGGAAGGGTTCTCTGACCAGAACAGAGGAGAACCTATGAGAACAGTTTGCAGCAGTCAAGGAGGGGAGCGGCCTTTCAGAGAGATGTCTAGACAGGGCAGTCCGCGGTGGCTTCTAAGCCTGAGCTTCAGGGGGCTGCTTGGAGCATGACCTGGGAAACACTGGAGGCAAGAGGCTTACTCCTCAACTGAGCAGGGGCCATCAGAGAGAGGGATTTATTTGGGTGGGAAGTAGAAGGAAGGGTGGACCAAAGAAATGACGGACAGAACAGCCCAGAAATTGTATTAATTTGCCTCAATCGTGTGCTTCAGCTCTATTATGTGCCTGGCCCTATGCTGTGGGAAACAGAATAAATGGTGCCAGTTTGTAAGGCTCAGATGACAAGTGCTAGTCAGAGGACAGAGGGAGTGACCAGAGCTGGTGCTCCAGCAGGGCCTTGGCCGAGGGACCCAGGGAAGACTTTACCGGCACAGTCTGAGCTGGGGAAAATGAGAAGATCAGCTGGGAGATAAGCTGGGGTAGGTAGGAGCAAGGCGGGCCCTTGACACTCTCGGTTGGCAAGGTAAAGGAGCTGAGGGGTGAGGGAGGTCGCTGAGGTGGGTGCTGACCAGTGTGCTGTGGAGACTGGAAGATTCTCCTGGCGGGTTAAGCTGGCTGCATGATGCCTCTGAAGCTGTAGTAGTCCTCCTGCCTTTCTCCCCTTGTGCGTGGCCTATGGGCCAACGTGGCCTGCGTGGCTGACCACCCTGAGCTGTGCTGATGATCCACCAGAAGTGGGTACCCCAGGTGAAGTGAGAGGAAAGCCAGAAGGCGCGTCTTGGGAGAAGCTTCAGTGCTCTCTGCGGCACTGATGGAAAGTCAGACCAGGCAAGAGGAGGGATCTAAAGTGCTTCCTAAACTGTGGAGTGAGAGAGCTTTCCCTTCCTGCCTCCCTCCCTTCAACACTGAGCAATTCCTGCATCTCGGACACTCTGCTAAGTGGTGGGGATTCAAAGGTCACGAGAACACAGCTCCTGCTCCCCAGGAGTTCACAGTCTACAGGGGGAATCAGGTGCAGGAATAACTGACACATCTCTTTGGTTTTAAGATGCACTCTCAGTATAATAACAGCTTTTCAGAAGAAGAGAAATCAGTAACACTCCCACTCTAAATGTGTACATTGTTTGCAAAACATCCTGATTTCAGAAACATTCAATGTGAGGAAAACTGTGTTTTAGAATCGAGCCACATAAACTGTGTAATTATTGCCACTATAGCAGTAGGTCTGCTGACCTACCAGAAGGGAGAAATGCAGGGGAAATGTGTTTGAGAAGTAGCGGGTACAGAGGTGTGATCGTTCTCACGGCAGGGGCGGAACACACAGGAGGACGCTCTTACAGGTACTTGGGGGCCCCAGGTAAGGCTTCCTGCAGGAGGGGTGTTGGAGGGACGCCTTCTAGGCTGACAACAGGGACGAAGGTGGGTGAGGGAGGGTTCCAGGCAGAGGAACAGCTTCCGCGAAGGCAGAGGGACAGGAGAGTGCAACGCATTTGGGGAGCAGCTGTTTGCTGTCGCTGTATTGTTATTCCCAGCGTGGGACAGACAGGGACTTCAGTCTGAAGGGCCTGTACGTGTCTCATCACAAAGCCAGCAGGAAAGGCTATGTGAGCACGGCTGTGTAATAGAAGGAGGCGTCTTCGCTACACTTTTCCATTTCTTGAAAAGTTTTTATGTTTCCTTTTCAAGTCATAAATAATCGCTGGTTGCAAAAATGATGTGTTCTCAAACAGTAAGAAAATACAACATATTTCAATCCATAGACTCAGGATTTTTCATTAAATCCTGCTTGCATATTTCCTTAAACCTTTTCTCCGGGGGACGTACGCCCTTTAGAAGTGATGGGTTGTTTGCCCGATCGGTACACACTCACTTGCACAGGTTCTCTTTCCTCTTTCTTCTCTTTCCTTCTCTCTTTTCTCCCCAGTTATTGTCAAGCAGCTGCTCAGCTGAAACGTCACAGTCAGAAAGGAGTATATATTTTTGTCTGGATGTGTGTGTGTGTGTATCTGTTTCTGAATTGCATCCTTGCAAAATAACCTTTGAGCATCAGCATGATAAAGATTAGCAGGAAATTCATTTTTGTTGGTCCCAGATGGGGGAAACCTACCACAGTGGTGAAAGAAAGCCCAACAAACTGCTTGGAACCTGTCTGAGAAGGCTGGATGGAAAAGGTGAACAGTACTGGGTGAATGCAGACATACTCCTGGGCTGTGCCCGTTGTGCTCCTGGGGGAATGGATGTTCCCGTGGGACAGAGAATCATCTCTCTGGTCTTTTCTTCTTTCATCCCATAGCTCAACTCACCCTGGTCCTGGAGAAAATTGCCTGGCTGCTTCCTCCTCATACTCTTCTTGGGCCTTGAATCAGGGCTGGTGTAGGCTGTGCTAGAAATGGCACCTGCTGGCAATCACCACTTTGGCTCCCCATACTGGCTCTTCCACTGGGAGACCTGGGCTAAGTCACTTCCCCTCTTTGGAGCCTGTTTCCTCATCTGTGATCAGACTATCTGAGTAGTCAGTCTCTACGGTTCTGTTTTAGTTCTATGACACTGATCCAAATACGAAGAAAGATGTCGATTGCTGAGTGCTTATTACATGCCAGACACTCTGTTGAGAGCTTTCCATATGTCATCTCGTTTAATCCTCATGGCAGCTTTGTGAGGTACCTCCTCTTATCCTCATTTTATAGATGAGCTCCTGAGGCTTAGAGATATATGTACCCACCCTGAGGACACACAACTCGTAAGTGGCAGAACAGGAATGAGCCCACGTCTCTGATTCTGCAGTGGGTCCTCTTTATGTGTTATGCGATATCGCCTTCTTCCATGGTGCAGAGCGAATGTGGGTGGGAGACTTTGGGCCACCCATAGGGGCACAGTGGGAAGGTGCACACCCTCAGTGCAGGGAGGGAGTGGCAATGTGCAAAGCTGCTGTGGCCACAGGCGGGACTGGGGGAGCTGGGGAACAAAGACTCTGTGTCATGTTTATAGAGCCAGCTTCTCCTTGGGGGACATGCTACTCCCCAGGTGTATCTGAGACCATATGTGAACAATCCCATTCATTCCACAAATATTTTTGATAACCTATGTTGTTTTAGGGCTGGGAATCCAATGGCAAACAAGTCAGGGAGCTTGTATTCTAGTAGGACATAACATGAATAAATATGTAATTGAAAATTGTGTTAAATACTTTAGAGTGCTATGAAAGCAGGCATGAGGGGACCAGCTCTGGTCCTGGCAGGGGATGTGGCTTTCTGCAGAAAGTGATTGCTGAGATCTGAAGGATCTGAGTGCATTAACTAGGCAAGGGAGGGGGAAGGGGGGAGGGCCAGTGTGGGACTCAGAGGGAAGGGGCTTGGAGTGAGGCTGGAGGTGTGCCAGGTTCTGTAGGGCTTGTAGGTGAGTAGTTTGCACTTGATTCTAAAAGCAACAGAAAATCTTTGAAGGGTCTTAAGCATGCAAGTGATATGGACTGATTGCAAGAAAACAAAATCACTGGCTGAGGCTTGGAAGAGGACTGAGTAGGAGCTAGAAAACCAGGTGGTGGGCTGATGCCATAGAACAAACAAGAGCTGATGGTGGCTGGGCTGGAGTTGGTAGTGGAGATGGACAGAATAGGAAAGATTAGAGGGGTATTTAGGAGGTAAACCAGTAAGACATGGGATAGGTTGAGTTAGGGTGTGCGGGAGAAATGATTTAAAAAACCCAGGGATGGGCAAGCGCATGTAGTCCCTAATGTATCAGTTTACTTTTTTTTTTTCTTTACTAAAGATGTTGTGGGTTTACTGAACAGTCATGCATAAAATACAGGGTTCCCATACAACACCCCCCCCCCACTATCTTGCACTGGCGTAGAACATTTGTTACAATTGATGATAGTACATTTTTATAATTGCACTGTTAATTAAAGCCCATAGTTTAACTTAGGGTTCACTGTTAGTGTAGCGTAGTGCATTGAATTTAAAAAAAATTTTAATTTTGTTACCATATATACAATCTAACATTTCTCCTTTTAATTGTATTCAAATATATATTTGAGTGCTGTTAATTGCATTTCCAATGTTATGCTACCATCACAACTATCCATTACCAAAACATTTCCAACATTCCAAATAGGAACCCTGTACATTTTAAGCCTTAGCTTTCCATTCTCTATCCCACCCCACCCTCTGGTAACCTATATTCTAGATTCTGACTCTATGAGTTTGCTTATTCTGATTGTTTTAAATCAGTTAAATCATATAATATTTGTCCTTCTGTATCTGGATTATTTCACTCAACATGATGTTTTCTAGATTCATCTATGCTGTTGCATGTATCAGAACTTCATTCCTTTTTACTGCTGATTAATATTCCATTGTATGTATATACCACATTTTATTTATCCATTCATCGGTTGATGGACACTTGGGTTACTTCCATCTTTCAGCAACTGTGAATAATGCCTCCATGAACATCATTGTGCAAATATCTGTATGAGCCCCTGCTTTCAATTCTTTTGGGTATATACCTAGTAGTGGGATTGCCGGGTCATATGGTAGTTCTAGACTTAGCTTTCTGAACGAATGAGTGTTCTTATTTCTCTGCATCCTCTACAACACTTATTATTTTCTTTCTCTTTTATTTTTCCAATAGCAGCATTCTAATGGGTGTGAAATGATGTCTCATCATGGTTTTGAGTTGCATTTGAAATAATCTCTCGTGCTGGTTTTGAGTTGCATCCCTGATGGCTAATGGTGTTGAACATTTTTTCATGTGCTTTCTGGCCATTTGTGTATCTTCTTTGGAGAGCTGACTGTTCAAGTGTTTTGCCCATTTTTAAGTTGGGTTGACTTTTTGTTAAGTTGAAGAATTTCCTTATACACACATACTGGGTATGACTCCTTTATTGCATATGTTGTTTCCAATTATTTTCTCCCAATGTGTAGATTGTCTTTTCACTTTTATGATAAAGTCCTTTGAGGACCAAAGTTTTTTTTTATTTTGATGAGGCCCCATTTACCTATTATTTCTTTTGTTGCTTGTGTTTAGGTGTAAAGTCTAAGAAACCATTGCCTAACACAAGGTCCTGAACATACTTTCCTATGTATCCTTCTAGGAATTTGATAGCTCTTATTTTTAGGTCTTTGATCCATTTTGAGTTGGTTTTTATATATGGTATGAGGTAGGGGTCTTCTTTTTTTTTTTTGTAAATGGTGATCCAGTTTTCCCAGCACCATTTTTTTTCAAAAAGTTTATTTATTTTAATTAATTAATTTTTTAACTTTGTTTTGTACATTTAATAATTGAAACTATAAACAATTAAAAACTAAAAAGAAAACACAGTTGAATAAAAACATACATTTCTCAATTAATTGTACTAGATACACATACTTTTTTTTTAATCATACGGTATGTTACACAATATATTTGATTCAGAGTAATGCAGTCATATAGTATTTGTCCTTTCGTGTCTGGCTTGCTTCACTCAACATAATGTCCTCCAGGTTCATCCATGTTGTCATATGCTTTACGACTTCATTTCTTCTTACAGGTGCATAATATTCCATTGTGTGAATAGACCACAGTTTGTTTATCCATTCGTCTGTTGATGGACACCTGGGTTGTTTCCAACTTTTGGCAATGGTAAATAATGTTGCTATGAACTTCGGTGTGCAGATGTCTGTTCGTGTCACTGCTCTCCGTTCTTCTGGGTATTGCCAAATTCATTTGGAGGGGTAAGTGCACCTGTATAGCCAAAAACATTCTAAATGTTTGTCCTGTTAACATTAACTTGGTAGGTTTGTCAAAAACCCAGTAGTGGTATTGCAGGGTCACATGGCAAGTCTATATTCAACTTCTTTAGGAAATGCCAAACAGTCCTTCAAAGTGGCTGTACCATTCTGCATTCTGATGAACAGTGAATAAGTGTCCCTATCTCTCCACATCCTCTCCAACACTTGTAGTTCTCTGTCTTTTTAATAGTGGCCATTCTGATAGGTGTGAAATGATACCTCAATGCAGTTTTGATTTGCATTTCCCTAATCGTGAGTGATGTAGAGCATTTGTTCATGTGTTTTTTTGCCATTTATATTTCTTCTTTGGACAAATGTCTATTCAAGTCTTTTGCCCATTTTTTAGTTGGGTTGTTTGTCTTTTTTTGTTGTTGAGTTGCAACATCTCTTTATATATCCGGGATATTAAACCCTTATTAGATATGTGATTTCCAAATATTTTTCCCATTGAGTTGGCTGCCTTTTTGCCCTTTTGACTAAGTCCTGTGATGTGCAAAAGTGTTTAATTTTGAGGAGGTCCTATTTATCTATTTTTTCTTTTGTTGCACGTGCTTTGGGTGTAAGGTCCAAGAAATTACCACCTACTACAAGGTCTTTAAGATGTTTCCCTACATTTTCTTCAAGTAGTTTTATCGTCCTTGCTTTTATATTTAGGTTTGTGATCCATTTTGAGTTTATTCTTGTATATGGAGTGAGATAGGGGTCCTCTTTCTTTCTTTTGGTTATAGATATCCAGTTGTCCCAGCACCATTTGTTGAAGAGACTCTTGTCCTGTTAACATTAACTTGGTAGGTTTGTCAAAAACCAGTTGACTGTATAGGTGAGGGTTTATTTCTGGGTTCTCAATTCTATTCCACCAATCGATGTGTCTATCTGTGTCAGTATCATGCTGTTTTGACCACTGTAGCTTTGTAATATGTTTTAAGGTCAGGCAGTGAAATTCTTCCCATGTCGCTCTTCTTTTTTAGAATGTTTTTGGCTATACAGGTGCACTTACCCCTCCAAATGAATTTGGCAAGTGTCTTCTCTAATTCTGTAAAGTAAGCTGTTGGGATTTTGGTTGGTATTGCATTGAATCTATAAATCAGTTTGGGTAAGATTGATATCTTCACAATATTATTCTTCCAATCCATGAACACAGAATGTCTTTCCATTTGTTTAGGTCTTTTAAAATTTCTTTTAGCATAGTTTTGTAGTTTTCTGCATATAGGTCTTGTACTTCTTTGGTATTAGAGTCTTTTTGTTGCTATTGAAAATGGAATTTCCCCCCTGATTTCCTCCTCAGGTTGTTCAGTACTGGTGTACAAAAACATTACTGATTTTTGCATGTTGATCTTGTATCCTGCTACTTTGTTGAACCCATTTATTAGCTCAAGTGGCTTTGTCGAGGATACTTCAGGATTTTCTAAGTACAGGATCATGTCTTCCACAAACAGTGAGAGTTTTACTTCCTCCTTTCCTATTTGGATGCCTTTTAATTTTTTTTTCTTGTCTAATTGCCCTAGCTAGAACTCCTAGTACAATCCTGAATAACAATGGTGACAGTGGGCATCCTTGTCTTGTTCTGTATCTTAGAGAGAAAGCTTTCAACTTTTCCCTATTGAGTAAGATGTTGGCTGTGGGTTTTTCATATCTGCCTTTTAGCATATTGAGGAAAGTTCCTTCTATTCCTATCTTTCGAAGTGTTTCTATCAAGAAAGGATGCTGGATTTTGACGAATGCCTTTTCTGCACCGATAGAGATGTTCATGTATTTTTTCCCCTTAAATTTGTTAATGTGGTGTATTACATTAATTGATTTTCTTATGTTGAACCAGCCTTGCATACCAGGAATAAATCCCACTTGGTCATGATGTATAACTTTTTTGATATGCTGTTGGATTTGATTTGCAAGTATTTTGTCGAGAATTTTTGCATCTATGTTCATTAGAGGGATTGGTCTGTAATTTTCTTTTCTTGTAGTATCTTTATCTGGCTTTGGTATTAGGGTGATGTTGGCTTCATAAAATGTGTTGGGTAGTTTTCCCTCCTCTTCAATTTTTTAGGAAGAGTTTGAACAGGATTGGTGTTAATTCTTTTCGAAATGCTTGGCAGAATTCACCTGTGAAGCCGTCTGGTCCTGGATTGTCTTTGCTGGGAGATTTTTGATGATGGATTCAATCTTAAATGTGATTGGTGTGTTAAGTTCTTGTATTTCTTGTAGTGTCAATGTAGGTTGTTTGTGCACTTCTAGGAATTTGTCCATTTCATTTAGGTTGTCTAGTTTGTTGGCATACAGTTTCTCATAGTATCCTCCTATGATTCTTTTTATTTCTGTGGGGTCATTTGTAACTGCCCCCTTTCATTTCTGATTGTATTTATTTGCATCTTCTCTCTTTTTTTTTCTTTGTTACTCTAACTAAAGTTTGATCTTCTCAAAAAACCAGCTTTTGGTTTTTTTAATTTTCTCTATTGTTTTTTTTGTTCTCAAGTTCATTTATTTCTGCTCTTATCTTTATTACTTCTTTCCTTCTGCTTGCTTTCGGATTCGTTTGCTGTTTTTTTTCTAGTTTCTCTAGGTTTCAGTTAAATCTTTGAGTTTAGCTCTTTCTTGTTTTTTTAATATAGGCATTTAGGGCTATAAATTTCCCTCTCAAGACTGCCTTTACTGTATCCCATAAGTTTTGATACATTTTGTTCTCATTTTCATTTGTCTCAATATACTTACTGATTTCACTTGCACTTTCTTCCTTGACCCACTGATTATTTAGTAGTCTGTTGTTCAGCCTCTACACATTTGCAATTTTACTTTTTTCCTGTCTATTATTGATTTCCAGTTTCATTCCATTATGATCTGAGAATGTGCTTTGTATAGTTTCAAAATTTTAATATTTATTGAGAGCTGCATTGTGCCCTAACATGTGGTCTATTCTGGAGAAAGATTCATAGGCACTTGAGAAGAATGTTTACCCTGCTGAGTTTTGATGCAGTGTTCTGTATATGCTAGGTCTATCTCATTTATCATATTGTTCAATTTCTCTGTTTCCTTGTTGATCTTCCGTCTAGTTTTTCTATCTAATGATGTGAGTGGTGTGTTGAAGTCTCCAACAATTATTATAGAGATGTATATTTCTCCCCTCAGTTTTCCCAGAGTTTTTCTCATGTATTTTGGGGCATCCCGATTAGGTGCATAGATATTTGTGACTGTTATATCTTCCTGGTGGACTGTCCCTTTTATTAATGTATAATGGCCTTCTGTATCTCTTATAACTTTTCTGCATTTAAAGTCTGTTTTGTCTGATATTAGCATAGCTACCCTGCTCTTTTCTGGTTACTATTTGTGTGGAGTATCTTTTTCCAACCTTTCACTTTCATCCAGTTTGTATCCCTGGGTCTAAAGTGAGTTTTTTTGTAAGCAGCATATGGCTGGCTCATGTTTTTTTGTCCATTCTGTCAGCCTGTATCTTTTGATTGGGACGTTTAATCCATACTTACCTTCATATTTGAAGGGCAATTTTGCTGGATAAAGAATTATCACCTGGCAGTTTTTCTCTTTCAGTATCCTAATTGTATCATACCACTATCTTCTCTTCTCATCTGGTTTGTGGAAAGAAATATGCACTAAGTCTTACTGGATGTCCCTTGTACATGATGGTTTGCTTCTCCATTGCTGCTCTGAGAATTTTCTATCTTTGACATTTGACATTCTGAGTAGGTCTATTTGGATTAATTCTCATTGGGGTACAGTGTGCTTCTTGGACATGTAAGTTCATTTCTTTCATGAGAGTTGGGAAATTTTCAGCTGTTATTTCCTCAAATACTCTTTCTGCCCCCTTTCCCTTCTCTTCTCCTTCTGGAAATCCCATGACACACATGTTGTTGCATTTTGTGTTGTCATTCAACTCTCTGGGCCCCTGCTCAATTTTTTCCATTCTTTTTCTGTTCTTTTCTCTCTTCAATTTTATCTGTTCTGTCTTCAGTATCACTTATTCTTTCTTGTATCATTTTGAGTCTGCTATTGTATGCCTCAAATGTGTTTTTGATCTCACCTATTGTGTCTTTCATTCCTGTGAGCTCTGTTGCTTTTCTGTTCAGGATTTCAAATTCTTCTTTGCGTTCACTCAATGTCTTCTTGATATCATTTATATCTTTAATCATATTGTCTTTCAACTCATTAATTTGATTTGGAAATTTGTGCAAATCTCACTGATTAGTTCTCTCAAATTCTGCATCTCTTCTTGGGCTTGGATATACTCCTTTTCTTGGGCCATGTCTTCTATTAACCACTGAGCCACATTGGCTCCCCTGAGTCATTTGTTTGTTTGTTTGTTTTGCTTGTTATATGTCTTTGTTTTTTCAGGAGGCACAGGGAACTGAACCCGGGACCTTCCTTGTGGGAAGCAGGTATTCAACTTCTTGAGCCACATCCGTTCCCCTCTCTTTTAAATTCATGAGAGGGCTATGAATTTCCCTCTCAGCACTGCCTATGCTATATTCCACAAGTTTTGGTTTGTTGTATTTTCATTGTCATTTGCCTCAAGCCATTTCCTAATTTTGCTTCTGATTTCCTCTTTAACCCACTGGTTGTTTAAGAGTATGTTGTTTATTTTTCACATATTTGTGAATTTTCCCCTTTTCCCTCTGTTATTGATTTCTAGCTTAATTCAGCTGTGGTCGGAGACTATGTATTGTATGATTTCAATATTTTTGAATTTATGGAGACTTGTTTTGTGATCCAACATATGGTCTATCCTGGAGAATGATCCACGAGACTCCAGAAGAATCTATACTCTGTTTTCTTTGGGTGCACTGTTCTGTATAGGTCTGTTAGGTCTAGTTGGCTTAGTGTATCATTCAAGTCCTATACTTCTAATTGATCTTCTAACTAGATATTCTATCTGTTAGTGAGAGCGGTGTGTTAAAGTCTCTTACTATTAATGTGGAACCTTCAATTTCTCCCATCAAATCTGTTAGTATTTGCTTCATATATTTTGGGGCTCTGCTGTGAGGTGCATATATGTTTATAATTCTTATATTTTCCTGCTGAATTGTCCCCTTTATCAGTATGTTACGACTGTCTTTGTCACTCATAATTGTTTTATCCAATTTTAATATAGCCATCCCAGCTCTCTTTTGGTTACTAGTTGCATGGTATATTTTTTCCCTCCCTTTCACCATCATACTGGTTGGATCTTTGACTTTAAGGTGAGTCTCTTGCAGACAGCATATAGTTGGTTTATGCTTTTTTATCCATTCTTCTAACATCTGCCTTTTGTCTGGAGAGTTTAATATATTTACATTTAATGTCACTACTGATAATGCAAGTCTTTCTTCTGCCATTTTGCTATTTAGCCTTTGTAAGTCTTATACCATTTCCCCACCCCTCCCCACTTTTTTTAAAAGCCCACTTTTATATTTATTTGCTTTTTTGTGTTGTACCATATTGAGTGCCCCCTCACTTCTATCTGGATATATTTTTCATTGTGGTTGCCACAGAGTTAAAATTTAACATCCTGAATATATTACGGTTATATTTGGTTTGATACCACCTTAAATTCAATAGCATGCACAAATACTTTTCCTATACCCTTTGGTTCTCCCACAAATTTTTTGTACTTGCTACCACTTATATCTTTGTATATTGTATGTTCAAAAAACCTAGATTTATCATTAATTTTTATTCATTTGAATTTTAGTAGCTGTAGCAAGTATGAAGTGGAGTTACATACCAAAAAAGTATAATACAATAATACTAGCATTATAATTACCCAAAATGATTACCTTTATGGCAGGTCTTTATTTCTTTATACTGCTTTGAACCACTGTCTAGTGTCCTTTCCTTTCAGTCAGAAGAACTCCCTTTAGGATTGCTTGTAGGGCAGGTTTGGTGGTAATGAATTCCCACAGCTTTTGCTTATCTGAGAATGTCTTAATCTATCCCTCATCTTTGAAAGAGTCTCTCCTGATATAAAATTATTGGCTGGCAGTTATTTTCCTATAGCACTTTAAATAGTTCAAACCACTGCCTTCTTACCTTCAAGGTTTCTGATGAGAAATTAACATTTCAATCTCTTCGAGACTCTCTGGCATGCAACACATTGCTTTTCTCTTGCAACTTTCAGAACTCTCTCCTCCTTTGCATTCAATCATATGATCAATATATGACAGGGCCTATGTTTCTTCATGGTTATCTTGTTTTATATGCTTCTTGGATGTGCATATTCACGTCTTTTGTTAAGTTTGGGAAGTTCTCCGGCATTATTTCTTTGGATATTCCTTCTGCCCCTTTCTTTCTTCTCCTTCTAGAACTTCTATAGTGCATATATTGGCATGCTTGATGGCGTCCCAGAGCTGCCTTAGGTTATTTTAAAAATATTTCTCTTTTCTTTCTGCTTCTCAGTCACTCATTTCACTCCCCACATGGGAGTTTAAAAATAGTTTTGTTTCAGCTGCAACCTGCTCTTGAAACTCTCCTGGGCATTTTTCTTTTTCAGTTATTGTGGTCTTCAACTTCAGTATTTCTGTTTGGTTCCTTTGTAAAAATTTCTGTCTCTTTACTTAGAATCTCATATTGTTCATTCATTGTTTTCCTGATATACTGTAGCTCATTCTCTGTACTTTCCCTCATCTCCTTAAGCATTTTAAAGGTTATTTTTTAAAATGTTGTTTGGTATGCCTACATTTTCATATTCTTCATTGGTGTTTTCTATATTTTTTCTCTTCCCTTTGGATGGGCCATCATTTCCTATTTCTTTGTTTGTCTTGTACTCTTTTGTTGCACACTATACATTTTAATATTTTAAAATATTAGCTCTGGGATTTATTCCCTTTGATGTCTGTTTCTTGGTTTTGTAACCAGCTGGTGATAAGACAGGTTTTTTTGAGCTTCAGCTCTCTTACCAGGAAAAGCTGCCCAAGGTGAATGTGCTGTGTAGGGTTTTCCTGTCTTATGGAGCCTCTGTCTTGTCCTGGGCTTTTGCTTTTGTTTTGGAGTTCCCCTGTTTAGAGGAGTTTGGTTGTCACCTCTGTTTCCCAGGGTATCTGAAGCCTGCAGGCTTTTGTCCCAGACTGTCTGCCTTGATAGTTTTTTTTACATTCTTCTTTGTCTCACTGCATTTGCCTGGAGGGCAAATTCTGGGAGGAGGGTCACCCTGGGGAAAACTTTCCCTATTCCATCTTTCCCAGCCAAAACAGGGCCAGGGACCTCCAAAGGGATGCAGTCCAGCCCCAAATTTTCCTGTTGAGGTGTTCAGGAAGGGTGCTCAAAACTTATCTTATGGCTCCCCACATCTGAGCTTTCCTGGACTGCACAGCAAATGCAGCCCTTCAGCTAACTCTCCCCCATAACCCTGAGGAAGCCCTGCATCTTTAAACCTCCACCACCTTTGCCCCTGGACAGGGAGGGTTGCAACAATGGCTGGTGCTGCTTTTGTCCAGGGTGTGTTTGAAACAATGACCCTGTAGCCTTTTTTCAGGTCAGGTTGAAATAATAGCTGCCCTCAGAGCCAGATCCCAGAGATCTAAATTTGTTAATCAAAAGCCAGCCCAAATTCACTAATCAAAAGCTGTGATCAGTGATTGGCCATGCCCACCCCTGTTCTTGGGAAAGAGGATTTTTATATCTCTTTCTATCACCAGCTGCTAGCCAAGGACTGGATCCTGTGGTGGGCTTCCACAATAGTGGTAGATGGGCACCGGTAACTTCTGCGTGGAGAGAGCAATTTACAATTCTTTACCATAACTTATCAGCCTTTTCTTCCCAATCTTCCTTGTAAGCTGTGCAGAATCCTTCTGGCTTCTGGAGTTTAAAAATAGTTGTTTCAGATACTTCCTGCCTTTTTTTTTTTTTTTTTTTTCTTAATTTTAATATATTTTAAAAGATGTTTAGATTACATAAATGTTACACAAAAATGACAGGGATTTCCATGTTCCCCACCTTCCACACCTCCCATAACATCCCACATAAACCTCCTTTATTAGTGTGGCACATCACCTGCAATGGATATACACATCCTGGGACTTTGCCACTAAGCATGGACCATAGTTCACATTGTAGACCACACTCTCTCCCACACAGTTCTGCATGGTATATGCTGATGTAAAATGGCCTATAGCTGTTGTTGTAATGTTACTCAGGATAATTCCCAAGCCCTGAAAAGGCACCTGTATTGCAACTGCTTTTCCCTTCCCTGCCCCAAAAGCATCCAGTGGCCACTGGCTCCACCCCACTGTTGTAATTTCTTCCATTGCTTGAATCACATTATGTCTACAACAGAATACCATCAAGTCCACTCTAGTCAATAGCCCTTCCCCCAATCCTGAGGAGTTTGTGATGTGATGTTCACTCCACCTCCAAGTGAGAGGGGGATTATATCCCATGGATATGGTGGATGGGATTATCCTGCCTTCAGCTGCAGGCTCTCTCTATTCCCTGGGATGGCCATTGTCCATCATCGTCTCCTCACCAGGTGACTTGGGTGAGTCCATTGAGCTGTAGAGTAGGAGTTGCAGCTCCACCGAGATTCCAGGCACAGCTGGCACATGGGCAGGCCAAAGGCTCCAGTCTCTGGAAGTACATGTACAAACTCCAGCATCACATAGAGGTTTGAATAGAAGGGACTGATGGACCATGTGCAGGGAGGACTTATTTGAGTCCAACTCTGTCACTCTCAGGAGCACAGATTCCAAAATAGAGCCCACTGATAAGGCGTCAGTCTCTGGGGCTATCCCCCCTTATATAAGACCTGGGTGTCTCCAGAGCCCTCAGGAGCCCCTCTGTGTGGGGTGATATCCACTTTGGTGTTCTATGAGATCCTACTTTGGTGTGCATAAGTGTTACCTCTGGGATGACCTCCTGACTCTCTTTGAAGTCTCTTAGCCACATGAACTCATTTTTCTTTACCTTTTCCCCCTTTTATTCAAGGTCTTAGCCTACTGTTATGGGGTTCCTAAGGGTTGCCACCTGAGAGCCTCCTTGTTGCTCAAATGTGGCCTCTCTCTAAGCCAAACTCAGCATATGAATGCACTACCTTCTCCCCAGCGGGGGACATGACTCCCCAGGATAAAGCTTCCCTGGCAATGAGGGATTAATAGCAAGTGCCAACTGGCAATACGACTTCCCACCTTTTTAATAGTTGTTTTGGTGGAAGGACTGAGTTCTGAAGCTCTCTACTTCTCCAGCTTCCTCAGAAGTATGCCTCAACTTACTTTTAAGAGGTAATGCCCCTTCCTAAAGCATTCCAAAGTACCTAGCTGCATTATTTAGGATAACTTTTCCTGTAAGTTTTAGAAGTTTCCCCAACTCCACTATCTTAAACATTTAGGAATCATCTCACATAGCAAGAAGTCCAGCGACAGTGTGGCTCCTGGGTTGTGGTGGTAGCTCTGTGATATCATCAAGGATCCAGGTTCCCTCCTTCTCTTCACCCTGTTGACTTTGTCTCAGGCCAGTTTCCCTTGGGATAGAAAGTTGACAGGCATTTCCAAACATCATGGCATCCAGTCATAGCCACAACCTTCCAGGGTCATCTGACATTCCCTCTGTGACTAGAGTAGATGATTCAAGATTTAGTTGTGGACTGGAAATGGGGTCACCTTCCCCGAGGGTGGGCAAAATGAACTAAATTGGGATCCTATTAAGAGGAAGGATACATCTTGAGACTCATTGGGTTTGTCATAGGGACTTAGATCAGGTCCAAGATTTTGGATTTGTTATATCAAAAGAAGTGGGTGAGGAAACTGACATAGGATTGCCAACGTTTAATTTTTGTTAAGTAAAGACATTAAAGAATGACCACTGAGGGAGCCGATATGGCTCAAGTGGTTGGACATCTTCTTCCCACATGGGAGATCCCAGGTTCGGTTCCTGGTGCCTCCTAAAAACAAAAACAAAGCAAAACAAACAACAAGCAAAACAAACAAAAAACCCCAACTTAGCAGAGCCAATGTGGCTCACTGGTTGGGCACCGGCTTCCCACATACAAGGTCCCAGGTTCATTCCCTGGCCCCTGGTACCTCAAAAAAAAAAATTTTTTTTTTTGGATCCATCCTCTTTGACCATGCATGAACCATACAAAAGAGATGTTCTTAATTGGATCCATGGGCCCCCAAGGGATCTGTAGAATAGGAATCAGAGGTTTCATGAACTTGGATGGAGAAAATTTATCATTTCTTTCCATCACAAATGTGGCAACATATCGGTAGTATTAGCACAATCTGAGATTTTTGTCATCAATAGAAATCACAAATATTTTCATATCACATTACAGTTGTTGAAGATATCCGGAAATGTCACTTACGCCCACCACTGATTTGGAATTACTGTAGCTATTACATGGGCTGCTAGACGGCAGGCTATCGCAATGTTCCCTGCAGACGCCCCTGCAACGCCACTGGCCACCGTCTGGCGACTCCACGTCAGCAGAGCTGCGATGGTGCAGAGGATTCATGTGTTCTCTTAGGGGTGACCCAGACAGTCCAACATTCTTTATCTGTAATTATTGTGGATCAGTACGTAGAAGGAGTTGAATCATTTTCACAGCTTACTGAAGTTTTGCAAATCTGCATCATTCCAATGTGAATGTTTACCTCTGGGTAGGAACTGCAGCCTTTAGTGACACAAACACGTTCAAACACGTCCAATTGCTGAGATAATTGTCAAATGTGATATTAAAAGTGATTTCCTGGGGAGCAGATGTGGTGCAAGTAATTGAGCGCCTGCTTCCCACATGGGAGGTCCCGGTGCCTTCTAAAAACAAAACAAAAACAAACAACATGCAAACAAATGAAAAAACCAACTCAGGGGAGTCGATGTGGCTCAGTGATTGAGCTCGGGCTTCCCACATACGAGGTCCTAGGTTTAATCCCCGGCCCTGGTACCTAGAAAAAACCAAGTGATTTCCTGTGATTGCTAGCAGATTTCACAGGGTTGCTGGTCATACACAGTGTGGTCAGCTCTGTGGGTAGCAGAAGTCCTTTCTGTTTTTCTCTTTATACTCTCTATTTGTCTGTGTGATGAAGTAAAGTCTTATGTGCACAGTTATATTATTCAAATATTGTTCTTGTATCATTTTTCTGTGAAAATACCACACATTAAAAAATACCTCATCAAGAAACAGTGAACAATATCAGAAATGAGAACCATTATTTCTGGAAAGTCACAGAAAATCCAATGACTCTATATGCAACAACAGCAAAATGCCAGAGAGGACAGGACTCCTGAGCAAAAGCTTGTAATCCACCTGTCTCTGCAAAGATTTAATGGTGCTAAAAGTGCCTACGCTTTGGATAAATTGTAAAATCTTCCTTATTTTAATTACTTGTTAAAAATTAATTAATATCTTATAATTTACTTAATTAACGTGTATATCATTCACTTTTCTGTAGCCCTGTCAAACAAATTACTTAAGAATCATAGACAAAATATTAAGCTTCAAAGGATGTTAATGGAATAAGGTAATTGATTTTAGCTTTGTTTATTATTTAATTTTTTACGGACCCAATTTATCTTGCGTTGGCAAAGAAAAGGAAGGCATGATGAAGACTGTGTATGTGGTTTCATTTATATTAGTTAAAATGATGGGACAAAAAAGCCATAAAGATTTTTCTTTTTCTTTCTTTTTTTTTTGTGAAGAAATTCTTGTAAATAGAATTCTGAAGTCAGTGAAACTAAAAGAGTGCCTTACTTATGTCCACCTAGAAAATGTATCCAAAGAAAATCAGGGTTTTTTTTGTGTGTATGTGTACAAAGAGAGCTCAATTTAGAAGATGTGGATTTGCCATTTCACAAAAGCCTTTTCTTGAAGCTTCCTGTGAAGCTACTTACAAGGTGCCAAGCAGAAGAAACCCCACACTGCTGGGGAACCTCGCCCTAAAGCCTTGTATACCAGAGATCTGGAGTGGGTTTGTGTTCTGGAAGAGTTCGGAACTGGAAGGGGTCCCCCAGTTCAGTGAAGTGATTCCACAAAGAATGGTTGACATACTTTTTAACCCTTGACGCCGGTTATTGGGAGACTGGCAGCCTTGCCTTCCCCTCAGCGAACTCCTCCATGAAGCTATAG
This sequence comes from Tolypeutes matacus, assembly GCA_026826555.1. Taxonomy (NCBI): domain Eukaryota; kingdom Metazoa; phylum Chordata; class Mammalia; order Cingulata; family Chlamyphoridae; genus Tolypeutes; species Tolypeutes matacus. The sequence goes on from JAKSZT010032012.1 coordinate 17,548,159, forward strand.
ATGTCTTTCAATGTAGCCACTTCCTTATTTTGTTCATGATGTGCATGCTGACGTTAACAATGAAAAGTTCCTGTTTCGCTGACATTTTGGAAATGGTATAAAGTTTTTTGTTTTTCATTTTGCTTAAAAAAAAAACAACAACAAACAACTGACCAGACAGAAAAGCTTCAATCCTTGCACAAATGGAGCTCCTGAGAAGTTTGGTACTGCATCTGACTGCTCCTTTCACGAAGACAGTGGCGCCTTGTCGTCTTCTTACTGATTGCGTTTAGCATAGACATGTTCCAGTTCCTCCAACAACTCTAGGAGAAGATTTGTCAACAGCCATAAAAGTCATCGACTTTAGCAACAGTCTCGGAATCAGAGCATCGTTCAAGGTTTTGTCAAGACACGAGAGGAGACAATGAAGTGCTCCTCTACCACAGAGAAGCTCATGGAGAGGAAAGTGTCACTTTTTCTGAAAGAAAAAGAAAACCCAGTCTTGGAACACTTTGAAAGGTTTTTACATATGGTTGGCTTTCCTGGCAGATATTTTTAACCATATGCATAAGATGAATCTTTCAGTTCAAAACCCTGATATCACCATTTTGGGTGCTCCTGAAAACATTACAAGCTTTCTTGCTTAAAGTAGTGACATGAAAGAAGGGAAAAGAGTATGATACCTTTGCAAATTTTGAAATGCTGGAGGAAGTGCCTTAACTCAGTACAGTTAAGATACAAAATCCTGTCAATTTGTTTGAAAAGTGAAATCTACAAACACCTGGAAACACTTTAGAAAGTTTTCAAAAGTTATTTCTATCTTCATGGTATCAAAGTTGAACCATAGAGTAAATTTTTTTTTTCCTTTCTGATATAAACAGAATCAAAGGTGTTGGCCTTGCCAAAGATGAACTCATTGATTTTAGGGCAAAAAAACCCTACTACAACTGGAGTTTAAAAAGCCTTGGAGAATTCTGGTGCTTCCTGAGAGAAACCTATCTTTACTTTGTGGAAGCTTTAATTCCATTCTCAATAATATGTCTTCAGGATTGGATTTTCAACATTGTTACCATAAAAAAAATCAAAATTAATTGGAAGTCCAATATGACACGTGTATTCTCTCATCAAAGGCCACCCTACCATTTCATGTTCCCATTCCAGGTAAGCAAAAATAACCTTTACATGGGTATGTCTATAAAAAATAAAATTTAAACTTTACTTGCCTGCATTTCAAATGAAATTCATTTCAAATTTCTGCCTTATTTTATTTTATTTTACTTATTTTTTTAAGGAGGCATTGGAATTGAACCTGGGACCTCATACATGGGAAGCAGGTGCTCAACCACTGAGCTACACCCACTCCCCTTCTGCCTTATTTTTAATGTAGTACAAAGAAACAAATCTATTACTGTATCATAAATATATTTAAAATGTAATATTTTGGTAATTGTATTTCAGTATTATTTGTTTTCTTTGTAATCCTGTGTATATATTTTATGCATCTAAAAACGTTGTTCTAAGAAAGGGTCCATAGGCTTCAGCAGACTGCCTGCCACTGGGTCCATGACATAAAAACAACAAAGAACTGATATAAAAGATCACGACCAGCTACATGCTCTCAAGTTGCTTAAATTTGGGAAAAGGTAGCTTTGATGTGTACTCTGGTGGGCCCTGGAGAAAAAGAAGCTCCCCTCACAAAGACTGCAAGAGTCAGATAGCTCCTGTGCTTCCAGGAAAACTCAGGCATGGTGGCAGCCTTAACTTTTGAGCCCCATCACTCCTAGGACAGGGAAAGAAGAGGGTGGGGGGAGCGTGGCACCAGTCCAACATATGAAGCTACCTTGTCTCTTTCTTCCTGTAATACCCGAAGTTTGCCCCTTTTTGGTCAATTCCAAGGTGTTGTGAAAACCATTACTGAGTTCTCCTGTGTGCACGGAGTGTGATATTGTGGGACAACAGAGAAGGAGACCACAGGGTGCCTTCACTTGAGGAGTTAATTTAGTTGTGGAGACAAAACTAGTGCACAGAACAATTAAGGACAATTAAATGCAACGCTAGATGGTGTCTTGAGAAAAACCTGCCTGATGACTTTTTCATCACAGTATCCCCAGAGTCTAGAATATTGCTAGGCCTACAGTATGTGCTAGAAAAATCACGGTTGAATGAATAAAGTGATGACTGAATTTTTACAATAGCATCTATTATTATGAGAGTAATACATACTCATTGGGGAAAACTTGTAAATACAAAAGAGTATAAAGAAGAAAGAAAAAAGAAAAAATCAACATTTGCTATATTTCTTTTTAGTCCCCTTTTTCTAAATACACATGCACAATGAACACTTATCTTCTTCAAGAACAGAACTGGGACCTGAGTTTTATAGCCTGATGATTTTTTCTCTTAAAATTATATTGTGAACATTTTTCTGTGCCATTAAATATTCTCCAGAACATTATTTTTAATGGCTGCATCATATAGTATTCTATAAGTAAATCATGCTGTGGCCTAATTTATTCACCACTTCCCTACTGTTGAACATTATGGTTGGAAATATTTTATAATACCAAGAACTGCATTTATTTGTTGCTCACTCTGTCCCGAGTATTACTCTAAGTTTTTCCCCTCCACACATAATTTCATTTAATTTAGTTCTCACAGCAATCCAATGATTAGAATTCATTACACCCATTTTACAGATGGAAAACCTGGAGGTTCGAGGAATAATGTGCCAAAGGTTGCAATGCTAGGAAATGACAAAGCTGGGATTCAAACCCAGGTCCTTTTGATGTCAAAGTCCGGGCACCCAGCTGTAACCTGAGACTGCATCACTAACATGTAAGCGGAAGGCAGGTGCTTCATTAGGTGATGAAGGAGACTGAGAAACATAGGAGGCAGGAGGAGATGCAGGAGAGAGGAGAGATCTTAGGGGGTGGCCTTAGAATCTGGCGGTTCATCAGTCATTGGTGACCTTTGTCAACTTGAAACTGTAGCAACAGTTCCAGTGAAGCTTCAGAGGGATGGTCAGGCTGCAGGGGTGAAGAGTGGGGGTGAGCAAGTGGAGACAGCACTGACACACTGACTGTTCTTTCGAGATGCCTGCATGGGCGTGCCAAATCCAAAGCTGTGGAGTTAGCAAGAACGACAAGACCAAAGCAGAAGCCACTGGATATGTTTCAAGAGAGTCATTTCAAAGGCATGATGGGGGTGAAAGATGTGTTCTAAGCTCAAGCTCCTGACTCCATGGCAGTGGGGTGACAAGACCACTCATTTCTTCCTGTATCAAAATATCAAAAATTGTCTAGGGGGAGTGGATGTGGCTCAAGCAGCTGAGCACCCACCTCCCACATGGGAGGTCCCGGGTTCGGTTCCCAGTGCCTCCTAAAGAAAAAACAAACAAACAAAAAACGAGCAAAAAAACCCCCAAACCAAGGAGCTGACAACGAGCACAAACAGCCAGCAAAACCAATGAGCAAACAGATGAGGGAGCCATCTCGGGGGTGGGGGGGGAAACACTTTCGGTCTAAGCCACTGTCCTCTCTCGCCTGGCCTGCTGCAGTAGCCTGCTGTAGCCTCCCTGCTTCCACCCCTGCCTCGACAATCTATTCTCAACTCAACGGCCGAACTGATCCTTTAAAAAACTTTTTTAAACTCTTTTTTTCATTAAGGAATAATTATATACAGTAAAATTCAGCTGTTCTGGGATACAATCCTGTATGTTTTGATAAACACATCCAGTTGTTTAATTACCACTGCAATCAAGATATAGAATAGTTCTATTACCCCAAAATAATTCCCCTGTGCCAACTCTTACCCCTACAGAATATCATATACATAGTCTTATATAGTATGTAGCCTTTGAGTCTCACTTCTTTCATTTAGCATAATGCATTTGGGATCTATCCATATTGTATGTGTTAGTGGTTTGTCCCTTTTTTAATGCTATTCTCTCAGCTGTTTATCTGTTCCCCAGTTAAGGCACATTTGATACTTTCCAATTTGGGGCAATTATGAATAAAGTTGTTATAACATTCATGTACAGAATTTTCTATAACTATGCTTCCATTTCACTTGTATAAATACTTGGGAGTGGGATTTCTAGGTGGTATGGTAAGGGTATGTTTCACTTTAATAAGAAATTGCAAAACTGCTTTCCAAAACAGTTATACCATTTTGCATTCCCACCAGAAATGCATGAGAATTCCAGTTGTTCTGCATCCTTGTCAGTTAAAAATATTTTAGCCATTCCACTAGGTGTGTAGTGATATCTCATTGCAGTTTAATTTGTATTTTCCTAGTGACTAATGATGTTGAACATCTCTTCGTGTGTTTACCTGCTATCCATATACCTTGTTTAAAGAAGTGTCTATTCAATTCTTTTGCCAATTTTTTATTGGGTTTTCTACTTTCTCATTTTCAGATATGTGATTTGTAAATATTTTCTCCCAGTCTTTGTCTTGTCTTCATTCTAATAACCATGTCTTATGAAGGGCTGATGTTCTTAATTTTGGTGAAGTCTAATGTATCTATTTGGTGTCATATGTAAGAAATATTGGCCTAACTCAAGCTCATGAAGATTTCTTCCCATGTTTTCATCTAATGATTTTAAAGTTTTAGATTTCACATTTAGGCTTATGATCTATTTTGAATAAAATTTTGTGCGTGGTACAAGGAAAGGATTGAGCTTTTTTTTTTTTTTTTTTTTTTTTGCATATGGATATCCAATTGTTCCACCACCATTTGTTGCAAAAACGATCTTTTCTCCAGTGAGTTGCCTTTGTACCTTTGTCAAAAGTAAATATATTTGCATCTTTTTCTGAATTTTCTATTCTGTTCACCTGATCTCTAAAGATGCTGATAAATGTTTAAGAACTGGCTCTCTGGGGAAGCGGCTGTGGCTCAATCAGTAGGGCTCCCGTTTACCATATGGGAGGCCCCGGGTTCGGTTCCCGGGGCCTCCTGGTGAAGGCAAGCCTGCCCGCACGGCGTGGTTAGCTGACCCAGTGAGCACAAGCAGCAAGGGGGGGATAAATGAATAAATAAATAAAATCTTTAAAAAAAAAAAAAAAAAAGAACTGGCTCTCTGGGGGAAAATCCCAATTTGTAATGTTTGCTGGTTTTTGTGTTATAAATATTCTTACCGTGGCCAATTTCATGCAACCGATATGATGTCAACAGACCTGTAAAATTCCTGAAAATTTAACATTTGGCTTCATGAGGTGGCCTGAGCTGGCACCAGCACACTGTTTATATGTCTGTCCCTTTTCCAGCCTCACGCTGTCTCAGGTGCTGTGGGTTTATAGTACATCTTGGAATCAGGTAGTGTGATTTCGCCAACTTTGCTCTCTTTCAAAATTGTCTTGTTTATTCAAGTTCCATATGCATTTTTAAATCTGAGTGTTGATTTCTACAAAAATTCCTGCAGAGATTCTGATTGAAATTGTATTGAATCTGAACTACAGTAGTAAAGTATTACTACTAACTATAGTCCATATCTTCCTCCCCTATACATTTTTAAAAGGATTTATTTACTTTTATCCATTTTTACACCCCCCCACCCTGTTTTTGCTGTTCCTGTGTCCATTCGCTGGGCGACTCTCTGTGTCTGTTTTCTGCCCTCTCTTCTCATCCTTCTCCTCCTGTCTTCACTGGGATTCGATCCTCGGAATCTCCAATGTAGGAGAGAGGTGTCCTACTGCCTGCGCCACCTTAGTTCTTGGTTTTCTGGTGTCTTGTCTTGGCTCTCCCTTGTGTCACTCTCCTGTTACATCATCATCTTGCTGTGTGGCTCACGGGGCCTGGCAGCACACCCGCACATGGGGCCTGGCAGCCCATGCACCTTCTATATTTTTCTCTTTTAAATTTTTACCAGGGATCGGATCCAGGTCCCTCCAAATGGGAGATGGACTCCCAACCACCCGAGCCACATCCATTCCCCTGCTATATCTCTTAAGGTTGACCAAAGATACCCAAAGTTACAGTCTTTTCCCATGCAGGATGGTCATATAATAAATCAGGCTTAGTTTATCACCAGCATTCCAAAAACCAGACCTAGGGAGAAAAACTAGGTCTAGGGACACATGCATGGTTTCTAATATAGTGAATGGTTATACCCTGATTATCACAAAATCAGGACAGCGAGAATATTCACATGCCCTGTTCTTGATCTTAGGGAAAAAGCATTCAAGCTTTTACCTTTGAGTATGATATTAGCTGGACATTTTCTGCAGCTGCCCCTTTTCAGATTGAGAAGAATTGTTTTTATTTCTAGTTTGCAGAGAGTTTTTATCTTAGGAATGGATACTGAATTTTACAAATGCTTCTTCTGTACCTGTTGGGATGATTACATGGTATATCACCTTTAGAATGTAGACATCATGAATTCCATTTATTGACTTTTGATATTGAACATCTCTTGCATTTCTGGGATAAACCCTACTTGATCAAACCTTATCCTTTTTAGTTTTTTTGCCAGGTTTGATTTGCTAGTATTTTTAAAAGGATTTTGCTTCAATATTTATGAAGGCTATTGATCTTCAGGTTTCTTATTTTGTTATATCTTTGCCTAATTTTGGTATCAGGGTAAAGCTGGTTGCATAAAATGAGTTGGAAAGTATTCCATCCTCTTCTGTATTATGGAAGACTTTGTGTCGAATTGTTGTCATTTCTTCCTTAGGTTTTGGTAGAATTTTCCAGTGTAGCCATCTGTGCCTGGAGTTTTCTTTGTGGGATTTAAAAAATATATACAAATTTGATTTCTTCACAAGATGTGGAACTATTCAGGCTATCAATTTCTTCTTGAGTAAGATTTGGTAGTTTGTGGTTTTCAAGGAACTTTTTCCATTTCATCTAAATTGTCAAAGTTATAGGCTTGGAGTTTTTTAGGATTCCCTTATTATCCTCTTCATGGCCGTGGGACCATTACTGCTACTGCTCTTTCATTCCTGATAATTGTAATTGGTTTCTTCTCTCTCTCTTTTTTAATTAGTCAAGCTAGAGGTTTATCAATTTCATAGATCCTTTCAAAGAGCCACCTTCTGTTTTCACTGATTTTCTCTGTTTTCTGTTTTACATTTTATTGATCTTTGCACCTTATGATTTCCTTCCTTCTTCTTGCCTTTTTTCTAATTTCTTAATGTGCAACTTTAGGTCATTGATGAGAGACTTTTTTTTTTCTTTTCTAACATAAAAATTTAATGCCATAATTTTCCCCTTTAAGCAATGCTTTAGCCACTTTCCACAAATTTTGATATGTTGTGTTTTCATTTTCATTTAATTCAAAATATTTTCCAATTTCCTTTGTGGCTTCCTGTTTCTTCCATGGGTTAGTTAGAAGTGTGTTGTTTAATTTCCAAATACGTGGGGAATTTCCAGATATGTTTCTTTTATTGATTTCTGGTTGAATTCCATTATGGTCTGAGAACCTACTTTGTATGATTTTAATACTTTAAAAATGGTTATGTTTATTTGATTGCCCAGAATATGGTGTTCTTGTCAAATTTTCATTTCTTCAAAAGAGTATGTCTTATGTTATTATTGAGTGGAGTATTCTATAAATATCTTTTAGGTCGAGTTGGTTGATAGTGTTATTCAATGCTTTTCCATCCTTATTGATTTTCTGTTTAATTGCTCTGTTGCTTACTGAGCAAGGAGAGTCAAAGTCTCCAATAATTATGGATCTGGCTATTACTTTTTGGGTTCTATCAGTTTTTGCTTTATGGATTTTTAAGCTGTGTTATTAGGTGTATACACATTTAGGATTCTTATGTTTTCTTGATGAATTAACCCTTTTAACATTATATAAAGTCTCTCTTGGATGTAATATTCATTGTTCTGCAGTCTACTTTGTCTGATATTAATATAGCTACTCAGTTTTCTTCATATTTCTTTATATGTTTCCATGATGTATCTTTTCCCATTCACTTTTTTATTATTATTTTTTAGGTACTGGGGGCTGGGGATTGAACCTGAGACCTTTTATGTGGTAAGCCGGCACTCAATCACTGAACCACATCAACTGTCCTGAGTTGGTTTTTACATTTGTTTTGCATGTTGTTTGTTTTTGTTTTTTTCAGAAGGCACTGGGAACCAAACCTGGGACCTCTATGAGGCGGGTGCTCAATCTCTTGAGCCATATCCGCTCCCTCACTTACTTTTAATCTGTCCATCTCTTTATTTTTAAAGGCCTAAGAGTGTGGTGTCTTTATATACCCAATGACAGAATTTCCTTCTCTTCCCATTGGCTTAAGACTTTTATTCCTTTGAGGATACAGGGAAGAGAGATCCAGGTGGGACTTCATAGCTGTCTTTCTTGAGATTTCGGATGAGTTTGTTGCCCAGAGTCCTTAGCTCTCTGATAGGTTCAAGAAAACATACAAATTTGCAAACTAAGTGGCATTTTTTTGGTGTATGTAATGGTGGAAATGATGTTCTTTCCAGCTTTCTGCATCCTAAGTAGAAGCCAGAAGCCAAAGTCATCCTTGAAAACATAAATCAAATCATGTTATTCCTTTCCTCTAATCCCTCTAATCTCTTAATTCTTCCAGAGAAAACATGAAATTCCTTCAGAAATTCTACAAGGCTCAGGCCAGTGATTCTTAATCCTGGCTGCACATTAGAATCACCTGGGAAGCTACTGAATTATCTGTGCCTGGGCCCCATCTCCCAGGGATTTGGATTAAATTATCTGTGGCAGAGCTCCAGGATATATATATATTTAAGTTTCTCACGTGAATCCTATATGCACTTAGGGTTGAGAAACGCTGTCCTGCACCCTGGATTCTCAAAGTCTGGTCACCAGCAGCATTGGCATGATATAGAGCTTGTTAGAAATGTGGCATCTCAAGCTTGCATTTTAATGCCTTCTTCAGGTGATTGTGGTGCACATAACAGTTTGAGAAGCATTACATACACTATCTTTACCCCGTACGCAATGCTATCTAACCTCATCCCCTGCCATTTTACCTCTTACTATCCCTGCTCCAGTTACACTGGCCTCCTTGGCATTTCTTTTTCTTTTCTTTTTTTCAGTTTATGCAGTATGTTTAGTTCATAATAGTGCAATCATACAGTATTTGTCCTTTTGTGTCTGGCTTGCTTCACTCAACAAAATGTCCTCCAGGTTCATCCATGTTGTCATATGGTTCACAACTTCATTTCTTCTTACAGCTGCATAATATTCCATCGTGTGTAAACACAACAATTTGTTTATCCATTCATCTGTTGATGGACACCTGGGTTGTTTCCATCTTTTGGCAATCGTGAATAATGCCACTATGAACATCGGTGTGTAGATGTCTGTTCATGCCACTGCTCTCAGTTCTTTTGGGTACATACCCAGGAGTGGGACTGCCAGGTCACGTGGCAAATCTATATTCAACTTTCTTAGGCGCTGCCAAATAGTCCTTCACGGTGGCTGTACCATTCTACAATCTCACCAACAGTGAATAAGCACTCCTATCTCTCTACATCCTCTCCAACACTTTTTAATAGTGCCCATTCTAACAGGTATGAAATGATCTCATTTTAGCTTTGATTTGCATTTCCCTAATTGGTAATGATGTTGAACATTTTTTCATGTGTTTTTGCACCATTTATATTTCTTCTTTGGACAAATGTCTATTCAAATCTTTTGCCCACTTTTTAATGGGTCATTTGTCTTTTTATTGTTGAGTTGTAGCATCTTTTATAGATCATGGATATTAAACCCTTATTGGATATGTGATTTCCAGATATTTTCTCCCATTGAGTAGGCTGCCTTTCACCCTTTTGATAAAGTCCTTTGAGGTGCAAAAGTGTTTAATTTTGAGGAGGTCCTATTTATCTATTTTTTTCTTTTGTTCCTTGTACTTTGGGTATAAGATCTAAGAAACCACCACCTACCACAAGATCTTGAAGATTTTTCCCTAAATTTTCTTCTAGTAGTTTTATGGCCCTGGCTTTTATATTTAGGTCTTTGATCTATTTTGGGTTGATTCTTTTGGTTATGGATATCCGGTTCTCCCAGCACCATTTGTTGAAAAGACTTTTGTCCTATTAATATGGACTTGGTAGGTTTGTCAAAAACCAGTTGGCTGTAGAGGTGAAGGTTTATTTCTGGACTCTCAGTTCTCTTCCACTGATCAATGTTTCTATCTTTATGCCAATACCATTCAGTTTTTTTTTTTTAATTTATTTTTATTGTGGGTAAAAATCAAAATTCTCACAATACATACAAACATTTGCAAAATGATATATAAATATATATGCATATATGTGTATTTGCTTACAAAAATGTTATTTATATATATATACACATATATTTTAAGAGGTGCTTAGATTACCCAAAATATTACATGGAACCCACTGGGATTCCCATGTTGCCCACCTCCCATACCTCCCACCACATCCCACACAAACATCTCCCACAAGTGTGGCCCACCACCCTCAATGAACTTACACATCCTGGAGCCTTGCCACCAACCATAGACCACAGTTCACACTGTAGACCACACTTTCTCCCACTCAGTTCTGAGTGGTGTGTGCTGATTTAAAATGGCCTATATCCGTTGCCACAACGGTACTCAGGACAACCTCCAACTCCCAAAGAAGCCCATGTATTTCAATTGCTCATCCCCTCCCTACCCCAAATATATGACCTCACTGATCTGAACTGAGAAAAGTGAGCAGTCTCTGAGAACCATTGTCTGAAAGATAGGTTAACAAAGGAGAGTAAGAGAAGAGCAGGCTTTGAGCCATCACCCATATGGACATAATCTATGGTAAAGGGATAGAGTGTGGTTGCATGTTGGGGGATGGGGCAGATGAGTGGTGGTGTTCCTGGGTTTGGTGGTGCAGCACTGGGGGGTGGGTGGATTAGGAAGGGCCGGTTCAAATCCCCAGGGCATGTAACTGTGAATCTTGACATTCCATGGGTTGGGAGAGGGGGGTATCATGGGCCCTGGGGGGCTGGGGAGAAGGGAACAGTCAAGATCTAATGGGTTGTTTGGTGGTCATGGGGAAGGTTTTTCATTACCTTACAGTAATGGATATAGGACATGGTAAATATCATCAAAATTATTAAACTGTATCATCTAAATTGTAAACTATACTGTAAATCACTGACAATGTTTAATTGCTATATTTTGCTATCTGTATAACAGTTATAACAATGCTAACAACCAAAAAAAAGGGGGGGGAGTTAATATGGGGTGGGGAAGTGGGGGTGGTTTGGTATCTGGGAGTCTCCGGCACTCCGTGTGTGACTTTGCTGTGACCTAAAACTTCTTTGAAAATTAAATGAAAAATTGGGAGACAATGGGGATTTGAGAGGAGGAAGGTGTCATGGCACACCAGACATCCAATAACACAGTGATAAAAGGAAGGAAGGGAGAAAAAAGAAAAGAGAAAGGAAAAAAAAATGAATATATATATATATTTTAAAGGCATTTCCTTTGCTTTTTTGTCCATTTTTTGAATGTCCCAATCCACTAATTATATTTTATTTTGTTTTGTTCTTTGTTTGATTATTTGTTTTTTTTCCTTCTCTTTTTTTTTTCTTTTCCCCCTGAGTTTCCTTATGTTTGTTCTTGCATGTAAGCTTATCACACTTGTTTCTTTTTCCTGGTAAGTGTATTTGATTATTTTATGGACTAAATGTTCATGGAGGATTTGGATCACAGAAGGGTTACAATGGGTACTGCGGGGGATTATTGGGGGATGTGTCTGGGGGGGGTTTCGTGGGGGTTGGTTCATCCGAATATACATGAAAGATATACAAAATCATTCAAAGGATCGGGGGATGGGGCATGGTCACGATGGGTGGATAATCACACAATAAATGAGGGAATCTGAATTCCTAGCCTGGAGAGCTCTGCCACAGTCTCCAAGGGAGCAGCAGTAGTCCTCTGAGTGTAGGGACAGTGCCTGTCAAAATAGGATGACCCACTGATGTGTTTTTTTTTTATTGATGACTACCCTTGTGAGTCTTTGCTCTTGTAACTGAGACTTAGCCTGCAGTTGTGGGGTGCCTAAGGGTTGCCACCTGAGAGCCTCCTTGTTGCTCAAATGTGGCCTCTCTCTAAGCCAAACTCAGCATATGATTGCATTACCTTCCCCCCAATGTGGGACATGACTCCCGGGGATGAGCCTCCCTGGCAACGAGGGATTAATACCAAGTGCCAACTGGCAACACAACTGGAAAAAGACCTTGAATAAAAGGGGGAAATGGTAAAGACAAATGAGTTCAAGTGGCTAAGAGACTTCAAAGAGAGTCGGGAGGTCATCCCAGAGGTAACTCTTACGCACACCTCAGTAGGAGCTCATAGAACACCTAAGTGCCTATCACCCCACACAGAGGGGTTCCTGAGAGCTCCGGAGACACCCAGGTCCTATATAAGGGGGGATAGCCCCAGAGACTGATGCCTTATCAGTGGGTTCTATTTTGGAATCTGTGCTCCTGAGAGTGACATAATTAGACTCAAATAAGTCCTCCCTGCACATGGTTCACCAGTCCCTTCTATTCAAACCTATATGTGATGCTGGAGTTTTTAGGTATACTTCCAGAGACTGGAGCCTCCTGCCTACCTATGTGCCAGGTGTGCATGAAATCTCAGTGGAACTGCAACTCCTACCCTACAGCTCAATGGACTCATCCAAGTCACCTGGTGAGGAGACAACGATGGGCAATGGCCATCCCAGGGAATGGAGAGGGCCTGCATTTGCAGGCAGGATCATCCCACCCACCATATCCATGGGATATAAGCCCTCTCTCACTTGGAGTTGGAGTGGACATCACCATCCCAGTCCCCTCAGGACTGGGGGAAGAACAATGGACTAGAGTGGACTTGATGGTATTCTCTTGTTCACATATGGTGATTCTAGCAATGCAAGAAATTATAACAATGAGGTGGAGCCAGTGGCCACCATTCAGTTTTGACCACTGTAGCTTTGAATAGGTTTCAAGTTCAGGCTATGAGAGTCCTCCCACATTTCTCTTCCTTTTTAGGCTGTTTTTGGCTATTCGTGTGCCCTTTCCCTTCCAAATAAGTTTGGTAATTGCCTTTCCTATTTCTGTAAATTTGGGTGTTGGACTTTTGATTGGTTTTGCATTGAATCTATAAATCAGTTTGGGTATGATTGACATCTTCACGATATTTAGTCTTTCAATCCATGGACATGGAATGTCTTTCCATTTGTTAGGTCTTTGATTTTTTTAGCAGTGTTTACTAGTTTTCTGAATTAGGTTCTGCACATCTTCGGCTAAATTGATTCCTACACATTAGAGTCTTTTTGTTGCTATTGTAAATGGAAATGTTTCTCTGATTTTCTCCTCAGATTGTTCAATACTAGTGTACACAGAAACACTGGATTTTTTCATGTGGATCTTGTATTCTGCCACTTTGCTGAACTTGTTTATTAGCTCAAGTAGCTTTGTCATAGACATTTAGAAATTTTTAAAATATAGGACCATGTCATCTGCGAATAGTAGAAGTTTTCTTTCCTCTTTTCCTATTTGGATGCCTTTTTTTTTTTTTTTTTTTTTTT
>JAKSZT010032012.1:17561758-17586412 GCA_026826555.1 Tolypeutes matacus
ATTTTGGAGCATTGTCACTAAGCATGGATTATAGTTTACATTGTAGTTTACACTCTCTCCACTCAATTCTGTAGGTTATGGCAGGATATATAATGGCCTGTATCTGTCGTTGCAGTGTCATTCAGGACAATTCCAAGTCCTGAAAATGCCCCCATATTATACCTCTTTTTCCCTCACCCTGCCTTCAGCACCTCCAGTGGCCACTGTCCCCACATCCATGATATAATTTCTTCCATTGCTAGAATCATAACAAGTCTATAGCAGAATACCAGTAAGTCCACTCTAGTCCACACCCCACTCCCCAATCATAAGGATTCTGGGATGGTGATGCTTACTCCGCCTCCAATTGAGAGGGGGCTTCGATCCCATATGACTAATGGATGGGACTCTCTTGCTTGTAGTTGTAGACTCTCTTGGTTCCTTGGTATGGTGGTTGTCCATTATCACCTCCTTGTTAGTTGTCCCGGGTGAGACCAATGAACTGGAGAGTAGGTGCTGCAACTCTGCTGAGGCTCAGGGCCCAACTGGTATATGGACAGCCCAGAGATTCAAGTCTCTTGGCTGTATGGATGCCTTTTATTTTATTTTATTTTATTTTTGTCTAATTGTTCTAGCTAGAATTTCTAGTACAATGTTGAATAACAGTGGTGATAGTGGACATCCTTTTCTTGTTCCCTATCTTAGAGGGAAAGTGTTCAACTTTTCCCCATTGAGTACAATGTTGGGCTGTGGTTTTTTCATATATGCCTTTTATCATATTGAGGAATTTTCCTTCTATTCCTATCTTTCAAAGTGTTTTTATCAAGAAAGGATGCTGGATTTTATTGAATGCCTTTTCTGCATTTATCAAGATGATCATGTGGTTTTTTTTCCCTTCAATTTGTTAATGTGGTGTATCACATTCATTGATTTTCTTGTGTTGAACCACCCTTGCATACCAGGAATAAATCCAACTTGATGATGGTACTTAACTTCTAATATACTAAATAAATTTACTTATTTATTTTGCTTATAATCTGTCTCTCCTGACTAGAATGAGAGGTCCTTGCAGGTAGGGAATTTTATCAGTTATGTGCGATTCTCTGCTCTATTTTCAGCACCTAGACTAGTACCAAACACATAGTAGGTGCTCAATAAATATTTATTGAATGCATAAGTGAATCTCACTTTTTGTTGCAGCATCAGACACCACTGAGCACCTCCTTTGCTTCAAAATTTCCCTTCCTTGGTTTATGAGACTTTCTTGGTTTCTCCTTTCCATTCTCTGATGGTTCCTTCTTGGTCTCCACTGTCGGAGCCTCTTCCTTTTTCTTCCCCTTAAGCCGATGTTTTCTTGATCCTCTTTTCTCCTCCCTCTGTCCCTTCTCCCTGGCAGCTCACCTCCCATCATGGCCCGTCACTTCCTAGTTGCAGATGACACATCTCTCTGTCTTCACTCCAGCCTTTCTTCTGAGTCATATTTCCATTTTCCCCTTTTATCTGAATACTTATAATGTACCCAACACTCTGCCACATCATCTTTTTCCTTCAAACCTGTCTTCCATCCTTCCGGGGTTAGTACCCACCAATCTCCCAGTCACCAAAACCAGAAGCTTGGGAATCATCCCTGAGTCTCCCACCACCCATCCTTCCCCAGGTCCTGTCCATTTTTCCTCTTAAATATCTCTTGGCTCTGTCCACCTCTCCCCATCCCCACCACCACAATTCAGCCACTGCTATTCTCTCCCTTGGCTCCCTGCTTCTTTCCAATATGTAAAGTGGCCGTATTCCTTCTCTTCTTAAAGCCCTGCAGTGACTCTGCTTTGAATTCCTCAACGTTGGGCCCCCACGCTGGCCCCTGCCCACCTCTCTGGGCCCTCTCGAGACCTGCTCCCTGCCCCCTGTGATCCAGCCACAATTACCTGCAGCTCCACAGGTTCACTCATTTCACAGACTGGAACGCAGAGCCCCAGCAGGGAGCTTCCAGGTATCTCCATCTCCATCTGTCTACCTGCTTCCTGGTCCTCTGCACTCTGGAAAACTGCACTGAAATCTGTTTGGACTGAAAACCTTTTAAAAAAACATCTTAACATTTGGGGGTGGGGGAACTGTCTATAGGAGAGATTTGGGGTTTCATTTTACTCTCGGGTTGTGGCAGTTTCTTGGAGAACTTCCATGCTATCTCTGCTTTTTCTCCTTAATTGAAGGGCTCGATGCTGCAGCAATTAATACTGTTTACTGCGGCGACCGCATATCTGAGGCTGAAGTGTTGCTAAATGTCACTTTCATGATCCCCAATGTATGGGGTGTAATTATAACTGGTTCACTACCTTCTTTGTGAAGGAAGCAGATGTTTTTAGCCTGAAAAGATGAATAGAAATGCTTTTGTTCTAACCTTACAAGAGCACTCACTTCCAGAGGCTCCTGGGAGGCAGGGAGAGGAGAGGATGCGGGTTCGTCATCATGAACAGAGCTGCCTGCTAGGAACTCACCCTGAAAATGTGCAGTACCCCTCGACGACTCACTGCCAGGCTGATGGGGGCTTCTGAGAACCTCAGATTGAATCCAGAGGCAAAGGACAGAAGAACTGGGAACCAGACTGACTGATAATGCAGCTATGAAATAGGATGTCATCAGGTTTTAGAGGAAATGTGGCATGTGGAGAAGCGTGTGGGCTGGAAGTCACACAGCACAGGGCTTGCATCCAGCTGTGTGACTTTGGTTAAGTTACTTTGATTCTCTGATTCTCATTTTTGTTGTCTGTCAAGTGAGAATAATAAACCCTGCCTAATCTGCCTCAGTTAAATTCAATTTCACAGATCATGTTTTGAGTGCTGCTGTAGTGCAGGCATTGGAGGATGGAGTGGTGAAAAAGTTAGATGTGGCTCCTGCTTTCACTGAGCTTAGTGCTAGAGCAGGAGCTGGCAAACTAGGACCAACAGGCCAAATCTGGCCCACAGCCTGCTTTAGTACAGACTGTGAGCTAGGAATAGATTTTACATGAAAAAAAAAGAGGTTGTTAGTAACAAACAAAAATGAATATGCAACCAAAAATGGATGTGACCTACAAAGGCTAAACAATTTATTATTTGATCCTTTATGAAACACCTTGCTGACCCCAGGTCTAGAGCTGTCTGACACAATAGCCACTAGCCATAGGTGGCTATGAGCACTTGAAATGTGGCTAGTAAAAGTGAGATGTGCTGGAAGTATAAAGTACACACTGAATTTCAAAGGCCTTATGTGAACGGAAGCATGAAAAATATCTTGTGTGTAATTTTTTTCTGTTGATTACATGTTAACATGATAATATTTTGGGTATGTTTGGTTAAATAAAATATATTCTTAAAATTAATTATGCCATCTCCAGTTCATTGGACTCACCCAGGACAACTATCAAGGAGATGATAATGGACAACGCCCATCCCAAGGAACAGAGAGAGTCTACAACTGCAAGCAAGAGAGTCCATCCACCTGCCCAATGGGATCTAAGCCCCTCTCAATTAGAGGTGGAAAGGCCATCATCATCCCCCAAACCCTCAGGATTGGGGAATGAACGATGGACTAGAGTAGACTTACTGTTATTCTACTATAGACTTATTATTATTCTAGCAATGGAAGAACTCTTATCATTGATGTGGAGGCAGTGGCCAGCGGAGGTTCTGAGGGGAGGGAGAGGGAAAAATAGGTGTAACATGAGGGCATTTTTGGGACATTGGAATTGTCCTGCATGATGTTGCAATGATGGATACAGGCCATTATATATTATGTCATAACTTACAAAATTGTACGGGACAGAGTGTCAACTATAATGTAAACTATAATCCATGGTTAGTGACAACACTTCAATATGTGTTCATCAATTGTAACAAATCTACCACACCAATGAAGGATGTTGTTAATGTGTGTGGTGGGGGGAGTAGGGCATATAGGAATCGCCTATATTTTTTATGTAACATTTATGTAATCTAAAGGTTCTTTAAAATAAATAAATAAATAAATTTATTAATTATGCCAGTTTCTTTTTACATTTTAATGTGACTATTAGAAAAATTTAACAACACCTACATGGCTTACATTTTATTTCTATTGGATGGTGCTGATCTGGTTGGGAGTTTAATCTTGTATCTAATCAGATTTGTTTAGACTCAGATCTGCTTGAGTACCTTTCTCCAACATTGGAGGTCCCAGACTTGGTTCCTGGTACGTCCTAAAGAGAAGATGAGAAGAGAAGACAACTGGCATAATTAATCAATTTGTTTGTATCTCTGAGAATTTGCTTTTTAGTCATCTCTTATAAGCGATACCATATAATTTTTGTCCTGATGCCTCCTCCCAAAAATGAAAAAATTAAAAAATGAAAAATTGAAGCTCAGTTAAAATCATTTGGGGAAGCAGATGTGGCTCAAGGGATTGGGCTCCCATCTACCATCTGAGAGATAAAAAGCAGATTAGAGGTTACTGGGGGAATGTTTGTTTGTAAAAATAAAAAAAAAATAAGTAAAAAATTTGAAGACTCAGTAGCTACCTGGGACACACACAAAAATTAATAAAACAGTGAGTGTGGTAATAATAGCTAATTGATAGCGTAGTTTCGAGGCTTGAAGGAGACATTGTATTGACAGCATTTCGAGAGGTGCAAGTTATTATACAAATACAACTGGCTGTTGTGTCCAGCCTCACCGGGGATACAGAAAGGTCTGTTGCCTCCATTGCCTGTTACTGACCCTCTGCGTCGCTAAGGCTGGAGCGAAGCTGTCTGTGCTATTCAGCGCTCCTCTCCCCCACTCCTCACTGGGTTCTCTCTGCTCTCTTCCCTGCTGCTTGGCTTCCAAGCTCTTGGCAGCACAGGTTTGCAACATGAAGAGTTACTGCTTCCTCCTGGACTACCTGTATTTGAATAGGCTGCAGGAGAAACATGTTGTATTAGGAACCAGGTAATAAAAGCCATCGCAGGAGCTAAGCATTTTAATGTATTATGTCATTTAATCAAATGGCAACCATGTGAGGACCTGCTCTCATTTGACAAATGAGGCCAGCGGAGCTCAGAGAGGTAAAACGGCGATCCCAGCCTTTCACAGCTGGTAGGTGACAGAACCTGGGCCTGAACCCACGTCTTCTGACCCAAAATAGAATGCTCTTCCCATGACCCAAGGTCATTGAGGGCCTTCTGTGTGTCCTTGAGGATGGGGTAAGGCTGGTGAGCAAAGCCGTTCTGTCAGGAGGAGTCGCTGTGGGGAAGAGGACACAGCTCTGGACTAGGTGTCAAGAGACCCAGATTCTGGTCTGGGTGCTGCCCCTTATTAACTGGGTCAAATCACCACCTCTCAGGGCATGGAGGCCCCCTTTGGTAGGTGAGGAGTGGCACTGCACCCCCGCAAGGCTCTTGGTGCTCGAGGTCTCCGAGTTGTGAGTTGAGGCCAGCTGCGGGGGCTCCCAGTGCCAGTCCAGGGACCAGCTGCTTTTGGATGCCTGGGAAGTGGTTTTTGAGTGCAGGCTCCTGGGCCCTCCTCTGGAATGTCTCCATCAGTGGGGCGGGTGTGGTTGTAGAATCTGCATTCGTGAAAACTTCTGTGGGGTCTCCTGGCTTATGAACCACAGAGTTAGAGGCTTTGGCTGGCTCTTACTGGGACTTGGAAATGAGCACCTTTGAAGCAATGCTCTCCAACCATCTTTCTCTCATACCTTATACAGAGTTTAAATGCTAGTCTTGTCAGCACTAATTGCCAGATATGACTGGGATCCGGTCACTTCTCACCTCTGTTGGCTACTGCCACTGTCCGAGCCCCCATGATCTTTTGTGCTGTTCTTTGATAGGCAGTGCATCAAAGTGGCTTAGAGTTAGACTCCCTGTGTTCACACCGGGCTCTGTCACTTACTTAAAAACTGTACTCAGTTCCTCAGTCCCAAAATGGAGATAACAAAGGTGCCTTTCGTGGCTGTAAGGATTATACGAGTTAATACACAATAACACGTATCATAGTAAGCCCTCAATAACTACTCCTCTATTCTACATTGGTCTCCTAACTGATGTCCCTGTATTTCTAGCCTGTTATGGTTGATTCTCTACTCAACAACCAAAAACCTTTTAAAATGTAACTCAGGCTGTGTCACTCTCCTACTTCACACCTCCCAACTGCTTCAACCCCCCACCCCCCATTATCTAGAAGGAATGTAACAGGCCCTACAGGATCCAGCCCTTGCCCCATCATCCACTCTTTTACAAACCCTGTTCTAACCACATTGGCCTACTTGCAATTTCTCAAACATTCCAGGAACATTCTCACCTCAGGAGCTTTGTGTGGGCTCTACCCATTTATGGCCCGATATTATATATTTGTTTAAAATTGTCTATCTCTCCCACTAGACTGGAAACTTCATGAGGGCAGGAAATATGTCTCTCCTCTTCACTTCCATATCCCCAGTGCCTAAACAGTGTCTGGCACGTAGTAGATGTTCATTAAATATTTGCCGAATGAGTGAATCGGTGAATGAACTTGCACATTCCCCATCCTGCCTGCCCCTTGCCCCCACCTTGTGAGCTCAGCTGGCTTCTTTCTGTCTTGACTTCTCCCAGCTTACACTGCTCTGCACTATGTGGTCTGTTCCTTTAGCAGCAGTTTGTTCTCTGGGAAATCATAACTTGAAAGGCACATAGCTTTAGCATGTATGTGCACTAATGAATCACATGGAGGAATGAATTTCTGGAGACACGAGCTTCCCAGTCAGGCTTTTTGTCTTCCCTGTCAGGATGGGTGGAGGCCATTTATTACCTCCTCACTGCCCTTATGGAATCATGGATAGGAGGCTGCTGCAGGTGCTACTGAAGCTTTGATTATTCATCTGAATTTTCACGTGCTCAGTGAAGCCCTGAGCTAGCTGGCCTCTTCATAGGACACTTAGTCTGGCTTTTTCCCCATGACCCATGGAGTTTCTCTCCATAGGAAATAAATCTGAGCCCAGTGCCCTTAGCCAGGAGAGGGCAGATGCCAGCCATTCATTTTCCTGGTCCCCTTCCTTTGCTTGGCCAGCTTCTCAGACCTCCTGTCCTGTGATCACTTCCCTCAAGCAGTTGTTCAAGCTCCCACCATCTGCACTAGTAAAATTGGGATCGTACTGTCCACCTCGGGGAGTGGTCAGGATTCGGGGTGTCACTGGTGAAGGGAGTGATACGCTAAAATATTTACGCACTCCTGTGACCCAGATTGGACAATCAGAAGAATCCTAAGGGGATGCTAATGGGGAAGTTTGAGGGGTCTTAAAAGAAGTGTAGGGGGCAAGGTGATGGCAGCTTTTGTGTGTTTCAGGGAACTGACTATGAATAACCATTAGGAGGTATTTCAATATTTCAACAATGGGTATGTTGCAGGATACCAATTTCTGATTGGCTGGCCCCATCTGCCTAGCTCCTTGGGCCCAACCCACCTGCCCCTGGAGCATACCCTTGTTCCCAGGGCTGGTCCTACTGACTTACTGGCTATAGGCCTTCTGACTTGCTCTCTCCTTCCGTTCTTACCTCACCCTTGGACTTGACACCCAGCACCACTGTCCTGGGCACAGGCCTGTCTTCCCTGGACAATTGGCTCTGCTTTTCCATCCAGCCTCTGGGGCTTCAGGCTGCCTCATGCAAATGCCCCTGGTAGTTCATCCTGGTCCTTGGACCATCCAAAGCCAGCTCTAAATTTCAGGCTCGCCTGTTCTCACTAACAAGAAGAGCTTGGCTTATCCAGGCCTCTCTCACTCTCTGAGCCAAGCCTTACCTGAAAACTCCTCTGAGAAGTTTTTTCTGCCATCCCCAATTGGATGAATGGTAAATGAACTGTCCAGCCCCTCCCCCACCAAATGCTACTCAGTATCAGGCAGGTAATGATATGCTGTAGAAATATCAGGCAGGTAGAGACATGCTATATTAGTTCAGGGAAAGGGGAGCAAACGCAGAGGGCGGCGGTGTTGAGATCGCATGAACTGTAGAGTTAGGCGGATCTGGAAAGAATCTTGGTTTTGCCCCTGCGTGGTTGTCATCTGTGGCGACTTAAATTTTGTGAGCGCTATAGTTTCTTCCTCTGCAAAATGGAGGGTCCATGTGAATATCCAATCAGACCATGTTTGCAAATTCTGTGGCGTAAGGCTTGGCATATATTAGCTGCTCAAAATGGTACGTGGTTTCCTGTTGTCCCATCTTGGATTCTTCCCTGAGAAGCAGTGTGGAATGGTGGCAAGAACAGGGCTCTGGAATCTAGACAGATCTGAGTTCAAGTGCTTGTTCCGGTCCCAAAGACCTGTGAGCCTGAAGTAAGTGATGGACCCGTCTGAGCCCTGTGTTGGTAGAACAGAAGCCACTCCAGCTTTCCTCGAGCCGTTTGTGGAGTGTCGACTGAGGGAGCGGGTGTGAGGTGCCCAGCAGCGTGGAGGTATACAGTAGGCATTCCACAGTGCTGGTCCCCTCTCTCCCCCCTTCTTTCCTGATGACTAATCTGTGGCCACAGTGACTGAAAAAGAAACGTGGATCCATTTATTCTATAAAGAGCACGTTTCCATCCTCATTTTGTTTTTTTAACCTGGACATAAAGGTACTAGAGGAAACAGGGTTATTGGAGAACAGTCTTGCTTCCAGAAACATTAGATAAATCAGCTTACCTATCTTATGGTTCCTGAGTTCTGTGCAACGATCTATTTCCCTTTGAAGGCAGCTAGCGTGCCTTTACAACACTCCCCGGCGCGGCTTTATTCTGGGCACGCTTCACGGGATCTGCTCACCCGATTTACACCTTGTTCCAATGAACTTGCTTTAATGCCATTTTAATTGTTTTTAATACTTTAAATTAATTATAGCCATTCCGGCAGCTCCTCCGTGTCTTTGTTGGTGCTCTGTTCCATCTCCATGGCAACCTTTCTTACAGAGGGGAGGGCCGGTGCGCCGTGTGCGCGGCCCGCACGCCTCTTCTCTTCTGGATGCTGACTTCAGTTTGCTTTTAAATTCTGTCCTGGCTGCTCCGGAGAGAAGGGTCCTGGGGATAACAACACGTGAAAGCCATGTGGTGTTGTCCCTGGGAAACAAGGCCTGGCTGGGAATGTCTGCTGTGAACTCTGCTGCCCTCCCAGCCCCTCAGCCTGGGAGCAGCTCAGAAGGCTGGGGAGGGGCTGGCCCTGAGACCACAGCGCAAGGGCTCGGAATGAATAAACTAATATTCCCTGAGAACTTCTGTGCCCCGGACACGGTCCTTTACAAATGTGAGCCCATTTGATCCTTGCAGCAAGCCCACGAGGCCAGAATTATTATTCTCACTTTAGAGATGAAGAAAAGGCTCCAAGAGGTTAAATAACTTAGCCAAAATGACTCAGCTGGGGAGGCGTATGACCAGGGTTTGATCTCAGGGTTTTCTGATGTCAAATGGCAAGTTCTTGTCGCTCTATCACAAGGTCCCTTTCCCCGCCACTAATTTGGGCTATTAGACTTGCTCCTGTCCTTTGGGACCTATTGAAAAGACCCCCTCTTCCCTGCAGCTTTCCTGGTTCTCCCAACCTGCTCCATCTTTCCCTCCTCTCACCCCCCTATGGCTCTTTGTCTTCGGCTTTCTTTGCCCCCTTCGTTCCATCATAATCACATTCATTCCAGGTTTTTGGCTAGAAGCAACCTGAGGGTAGGCTGTTGGGTCTTACCATCCATATATTCCCTTTGCACCCAGCACAGTGCTTTCTACGGGTGGGAACTTAGGAAATGTTTAACCAATGTGGGGAATCGGAAATGTTTAACCAATGTGGGGAAAACCACAAAATGAAAAGCAGAGATATTTTGGATGATCACCCTATTTTGTAAAAACGATATGTAACAGTTGTGCTCTCCATCAGAATGTCTAGCTGACTTGTGTAGATGCTGAGCTCTATACTCAGTGTGCTTGGGAGAACAGGGTAAAATTCAAGACACACTGTAAAAGGAACTAACCTCCTGCCTGTGGGGCCTTTGGGGCTCCCACCTTTGAAGCACTGGAGAGCATCACCTTCCATTTCATTAGCGCTGCCAGGCTTTGGCCTCAGAATACAGTCTGACTCAGGAAATGGCAGAAAGTCCAGGTTTCTCAGGTTTGGGCTGTCAGGGCAGGAAAGGAGGTGACAGATTAATGGGAAAAGCACTGGAGGTGGGGCTGGTAGGCCTGGGTGCAAATCAACAGGCATCATGGACATTTGAAAAGGGGAACAGGAAAATTCTAAAGGTAAGCCAAGCTACAATGAGGAGACAAGGCTGCAAGGTGCTACTTTGAGCCATGATTCCAGCAAATGTAGGCCCTATTTCAGAGATGCTATCCATGCTCAAAACGGTATTTAGAGTTTCTCTATGGGAACAACCTTCAGAACCTGGCTGGTTTACGGACTATGGAAGTGGGCAGTCTCGTGGCCCTGGGGCTGCTCCTCATAAAGCCTCTCTGCCCCTCTTCCAGCCACCCTCCATCACCGCTGCCAACTGTCACCTGCTCACCCACCCTCAGCCTACCCACATGCGTGCCACCTGGCCTCCCCTAATCTTTGCCACTGTATGGCTCCATGCATTCTTTGGGTTCTTAGCGAGGAGGCAGAATTTGGAGGCAATTTTCTCAACTAGTGTCACTGGGACTGAGTTCTGCAATTGGATTCACAGTCGTGGATAGCTTTGTTTTGCTTTTCTTTGCTCTTTGACATCGAGTGTTCCACTTCCTGACAGAGAGACTGCCCTTTGGGCTTCATCTTGGGGGAAATGAGTTGTGGGGCTTCGTGGGGTTGATATTTGCTGGCTGGGTTTCAGTCCTGTTACTGCCCTGGTCTGGCCAGCTCCTCAACTTCCTGTCAAGAGTGAGTTATCTATATGACCAGGTTGATTTCCTTGAAGGCAGGCCTGATCAGTGCCTGGCCATCATCACCTGATGTTTTCCACTTGATTTGTGGCCAATAGACCTGCCAGGCCTGGAGCTTGGGCATCGGCAGGTGCTCAGGTGGTGAACCTCAGCGGATTTTCCTAGAAGACATGGGAGAAAAGAATTGCCTGCAGGAGGTCAGGACGTGGTGTAGACACACCTTGAATTCTGTGACCTAGCCACCCTCTTTTCAAATATCTTCTCTGTCCAAGGCCCTCAGGACAATGTCCTGATCAGCCAGGGGTGGCCAGAAGCTGCTGTGGAACCTCAGGGCCATTGCACAATGATCTATTCAGCAGGTGGCAGAAGGCGGAGACTCAGGAAGATCCCATCTGAGGTAATGCTAGGGAGGGAATTGTCCTGGGGGGGGTTTGCCTCTCCCTGTCTCTGCAAGCACTCAAGGAAGAGAGAAAATTCTGCCTTCACCAGGCAGTGTGAAAGCATACTTGCTGTGTTTAGGACAAATGCCAGCAAGCTTGCACACACATACACACCAAGCACACATACAAGCACACACACAGCACACACAAGCACACTCATAAGTACACACACTCAGCACCTTGGCATCCAGAGCTCACTTTTCCTGGGATTCACTCTGGTTGCTTAGGCCACCAGGGGGTCATGGGCCAATGGCATCTTGTCTCTTTGCTCCTGTAACTAGCCAAGCCTCCTTTGCCCACATGATCAGCAAACAGAAGCTCGCCCTTTGCCCTTGGGTGTCTAAAGCTAGGTGACTGCATGTCCATTTTGCTTGGAACAGTTGCAATTTACTCATGTTATCTTGGCTTAATGACTAATAGCACTCTCTTTCACTCTCAAAATTGTCCTACTTTGGATGATGTTATATGATCTCCTGAATTAAAGCCCACTTACTTACCATTGATATGTACAACATTTTAATTCTATATCAAGATGTCCCTGTAGCTCACAGGCTGATTTGGAATGTCTCACATCCACCTGCAGGGCCCTCTCAGGTAGGGAAGATGGAGGCATATGTACAAATGTCCCCGTGCAGCCCTGGAGAACATGTCTACCTCTCCTCTCAGGTGGGAAGGTGGGAGCTGGAGAGCATTTCTGTTTTCGTAGGAAATTCTTGAAGATCCCTCCTCGGCTCTCCAGCCTCCCAGGCATGAACCTGGGCTGGCAGCGAGCTATTCTGAGGTGCAGCCTCCTGACCCTCAGCTTCCCCAGGCAGCCAGGAGCTATCTGGGGGCTCCCTGCCTGCCTTGACAGCCGCCGGTGGGTAAGACCGTCTTCAGTCAGCCTGGGCTCCCAGGAGCTCCTGTCTTGACCCCCGCATGGGGTGCTGGGTGTGCGAGACCACCCCTGAGTAGAGCTTTGGGTCTGTGCAGTGGAGCCAGACGCTCAATTTTCTTCCATAACTCACAGCTTTGCTGCAGCAGGCTGTCTGCTCTGCCATATTAATAGGAAACAAATGCATTGTTTTGTTGTGTTTGATTTCCGTGTTAGGCTGGTGTCTTCAAGGGCTATTTAAAATTTAATAAGTGAGAATAAAATAAGGAGAAAAAAATTTCTCTGGGGCATCTGGCTGCACCAGACTTGTTAATTTGGGTTCTGTGTTTCCCACAGCAGATAGCTGATCCAGTGTGTGTGCCCCACCCTCGTTCCTCCAGGGCTCAGGGTGGCCTCAGTCTGGGCTCAGTCTCTGTTCTGGGGACAGATCTCTCTTGGGAATGCCACATGCTCATGGTCCAGGTGGGAGCTGACTGCTGCTCAGGGAAGGTGGGGTTCCAGGAGGCCTGAAGGCCACCTCTGGTCCTTCAAAGTCATTCAATAGACTTCTGTTGAGCACTTCCTCCATGCTAGGTGCTGGGGCTAGAGACATGAAAAAGGCATGAACCTGCCCTCACGTTGCTCACAGATTGGGATCATGCACTTAGGAGGCAATGTGCAAAGGGCTATAAGAAGATGAGTCCAGGATGTGTAGGAGTGAGTAACAGATTTCTGTGGAGCCCCTTCTGGAACCAAGGCCTTGGTCCCCAGCTGTGGGAGTGCAGTTGGCAGAAAATCTTCAGCAGTCGGCCCCCTAGGAGACTTCTTCCTCTGAAGCCAGGTCACACCCCTTCCCAAGACAGCCTGCATCCAATGCCAATGGTTGTGGCTGTCCTAAGTCCCAGCCTCCTTTGGACAACTCTGAAGGGTCATTTGAGTCATAGAAGCCCATGGGGTCAGCTGAGGCCTTTGTTGGGGCTGCATTACAGCTCAGCTTCTTCCTCTGACTGGTCCTGCTTCCTTCCTTTCCACAATGGTTGATGGCAAGAGCATTCCCTAGTAAGCCTCCTGAACACTCACCTCCACCTCAGTTTTCTTCCTGAGGAACCCAAATACGACAGCACCTAACACATCAGTGTTGTTCGGGGAAGGCGTTCTGGAGGAAGTACCTTTTAAGTTGAAGCCTGAAGGATGAGTGGGTGTGGCAACAGCTATGGATCCAGAGGCAGAGAGTGTTGGTTCCAGATAGAGGAAGGGCACATGTTGTCTGATGGGCAAAATGGAGCAGAGCAGGTCCAGGTGGGGAAAGGCAAAGTAGGAGGCTGGGGCTCGGGCTGAGGCCAGTTCATGGGGCTCTCATGAGTTGTAATGAGGGCGCTTGGATTTTATTGTAAAGGTTATAAGTAGAGGGAAGAGTGACATGGTTGTGCTTATTTTCTTATTAAAAGAAGATCCTGATAGGAGGTGGGTGAAAACAGCAGCAAGGAGACCTGCCAAAGAAGCTCTTGTAAGAGTAAATAAGAGAGATGACAATGGTCTGAATTAAAGTATATGGAAAGAGGTGGATGGATTTGAGAGACATATATTTAGGAGGAAGAACCAATTTTCAGGAACTGATGAAGGATAGGATGTGGAAGGAGAGGGAGGCAGCAAGGGTGATATTTGGGTTTCTGGCTTCAGCAACTGAGAGGCTGCTGGTACCGTTTAGTAAGCCTGGGAGCAAGTGGAGGAGCAGGTTTGGGAAATGGATGGTGGAGGGAAAGATGTGTTTAATCCAGAAGTGCTGAATTTGAGTTATCGCTGGGATATTCAAATAGAGAGCCAGGCATTTAGGAATCTGGATATGAAGTGAAGGGGAAAGAACTGAGTTGTTTATTTACTTATCTATTACTGTGTAACAAGTTACCTTGAAACCTAGAGGTTTAAAACAACAACAAACTTTTATTATCTCACAAGTTTGTACTGATGAGGAATTGAGTCTTAGTTTGGGATTCTCTCATGAGGTTGCAGCTAAAATGTTGGTCAGGGCTGCCATCATCTGGAGGCTTGGCTGGGCTGGAGGACCTGCTTCAAAGATGGTCGACTCACATGGCCGTACAGTTGGTGTTGGCTATTGGCAGGAAGCCTTAAGTCCTTTCCATGTGGGTATCTCTATAGGAGGTGAGTGTCTTCATGCCATGGCAACTGGCCATGAATCCCCCAGAATGAGTAATCCCAATAATAGCACTGCCTTTATGGACCTAGCCTCACACACAATCACTTCCACCATGTGCTATTGGCCACACAGACTGAGCCTGATGCATTGTGGGAGGAGAATGCACAAGGGCATGGACACCGGCATTCAAGAGTCACTGGGACCACCTTTGAAGCTGGTTCCTGCAGTTGGAGATAGAGATTTGAAAATCATTAGCATCTACATGATATTTGAAGTCTTGGTAAAGGAGGAGATCACCTAAGAGAAGTGTAAAGAATGAGAAGAAGAGGAAGTTAAGGCCAGAGCCCTGAGAGACACCTGCCTTTAAGGATGCATAGAGAAAGGGAGGCCAATACAGGAGGCTGAAGAAAGGAGGGATCGTATGTCCCAGTTAGCCGGCATTTGTTCTGGCTTGTGCTTGTGGCACCATGGGAGAATTTATACTGCCCCTTTCACGCTCAACAGTGTCCTGGATTGGATGATAAACTATATGGTCACCTATGATAAACAGCATTGAGAGCTGCAGAGGAAAACCAGGAAGATCTGCTACCATGATGGACAATAGATATAATGACAAGCGTGTCATTGAAGACTTTAGCATCAGATGTTTGAATGAGTTGTGGATGTGGAAACCAGGTGTGAGTGGGTTGAGGTGTGAATGAGAGGTGAATAAAGTGTAGAGTGTTGTTTCTAGAAGCTTGACCAAGAAATTTAGGAGGAAGATGGGCTTGAAGGGCATATGGAGTGGTGGGAGATTTTTTCACTGAAGATGCCAGGCACCAGAATATGTATTATCCCCCAGATTGGGTGAATAATCTGGAAGATAACACTTGTGGCCTCAAAGTCTCAAAGCTTAAACTCAAGATCAAAGTGCAGAAGCTGGTTAGGAAGGACTAGAAGCCACTTGGGAGCCCTGCAGTTACCAGGCTTTCTAGTCTAGAAAATAATGTGACCTGACATAGAAGGTTCTCCTGGGGTCCTGACAGCCACCGTGACTGCTCACCTTTGCATTCTCCTTGTGACCCTCCTGGGCCCTTTCTATGGAGGGGCACCTGCTGCGTGGCTGGCAGTGGCTCAGCAAAACTCAGGAAAGATGGGTTGAGCGCCTGCATTTGTGGGTTGGGGTAGGGGTGCTGGAGATACTTCAGTCTTCACGTGCAGCCAAATGAACCAAAATACTCCCCCACTCCATCCCCAATCATGGGGACTTCTAGAGAAAACTAGAAGTATTGATCCATTGTCCTAAAATTCTGGCAGAGGCATTTTGGGGCCCTTGGTAATGAACTGGCCCAGAAAGGAAAAGAAAGGTTCTTTATCATTAAAAAGGTCTGGATTATTGCTTCACAAGAAATAGTCAATGTTATGTTACTAAGATGAATATATGGCTTTCAAAAGAAAATGAATTCTTGTGATCATGAGCTGTGTTTGTACTCCTGAGAACTAGGAGTTAGCTGGCCATAGCCAGCCCTGGGGCAGAAAGACCTAAGTGCATTTGAAGCAGTCACATTTCTCCCTCAACCATGGATAATAACTGCTCCCTCCCCCACCTTCCTGTCAACCCCTTCCCCCATATGAGCAGATGCCCAGATGGGGAATGTCTTTACTGATATCCAGCTGACCAGCTGAGACCTGAGGCCCCCACAAGAAAGGATTCAGGACTGGGGCTCCCCTTATGTGTTGGAGGGGTGGAGTGTCCCCAGCGAGGAGAAGAGGCTCACTGGATGCTGAGGGATTAAAGAGGAGAATGCTGGAGGAGTGAGGGTACAGCTAAGTAAACCCTGAAGTGTGAGACAGGTCCTCACCTCCACCATGTGGCACAAAGGGCAAACTAGCCAGGTAGAGTCACCTCTCCTGTCCTCTGACTCTGTACTAGGACACTTCAGGATACTTTCTGGAGCCCTTCATTGGAGGAGAGCTTAATTCTCCACTGGAATAGAGGCTCATTTGATTCTGTGGAGATGGCCACAGGAGTTCTCCAGGTGAGGGGCAACCTCCAGCCTCTGTCACCTGACAGGACAATGCCCTTCCTGTGTGGTTGAGGAGGAAGGTTGGATTCCACATTGAGAGACTGGCAGGCCAAATCCTTGGATATTCTCCCTGCATCCATCTCTTCAGGTGGCCCAAACACACATGCTCTTTGCGGGGCTGAAAGGACACTTTAGGAAAGTGTTAAGATTCTTTGAGGGGACACCTCTAGCAATTGTGCATGCGCAGGATGAGGCCATGTTAGACATTTCCAGACCCAGTGCCTTAGGGGTGGGAGAGATGCCAGCTTCGAGCTTGCCCACCTAGCCCACAGCCTGGCTTTGCCTGCACACGCAGGCGCATAAATCCTACACCCTCTACATCTTGACGGATTGGTGGTCTCACCACATCTTGTAGCAGCTGCCCCAGAGCACCACGAAGCATATTTCCGGCAAGGAGTCAACTCTTCCCGGCAGCCTTATCATTTAAAAACAAATTGATATGCTCTAATTGTAAATGTCTGGATTATTTGGCCCTGACAGGAATTGTCTGAAGGCAAACAGCCGGGTCCAGCTGGGGGAGGTTGTTTCCTAACAAATGCGCTCTGCTAATACCAGGCTCCCCTTGCATCCTAAGTCCTTCCCCATTTTATGGCAGGATGTAAATTCTGCATAGGATGCTTTTTATGATTCCTTTTCATGAAGCTTGAATTCTGAATTTCATTTCTCCCTTGAGAGGAGCTGGAATCATCCAGCCATTCTCCTCGTCAAAGTTATGGGCAATTTGACCTGCCATTTAGCCATTTCCTGGAGCTGGATGAGTGGTTCTTTTGGAAGTTTCTGCCTTGAAGACAGCACACGGTATGTTATGGGCCGTGCAGATGATTTCGGTCCCAGGACCACTGTCCTGTGCCTCGTTGCCCTTGCAAATGTTAATATTTCCTCCACTGGACTACTCAAAGTTTCACCAAGTCCTCAGACCCTAAGTGGGGGAGTGGGCTCTTCCCCCTAGGTGACTAATTTAGTTTTAAAGATCAGGAGGTTGAATAGGCAAAACAAGGAGAGAACAAACCATGAGGAATAACGTGTCATAGAAAAAACTCCAGAAACCTGGGTGGGTTACACAGATCTCTTCTGAGCCCATATTGATAGGGAAAAGGCAAACTGACCCTACATGCAGTATGCTCCTACTTGTACTCATTTGCCAAACATTTATTGAACACCTATGGTGAGAGACCAGGCTTATCTGTGCAGGGGTGAAAACAGGTGTATCAACAGACCGTTTCAACACAGTGTGGTGAGTGCCCTAGGCAATTTTTGGGAGCTGTGGTGGGAATGGGGGGGTTATTGGCAGCTGCTGTTTGCTGAATTCCTATCATGTATTATGCTAAATAAATTACCTGAACTGTTACATCTAATATAACTCTGTAAGATAGGTTTTATTCTCCCCATTTTATAGATAGCAAAGCTGGAGTTTAAAGAGGCACATATCCTGCTAAGCCCATAGGTAGAAAGAGGCAGAGCTGGGATTCAAAGCTGGTGTGACTCCAGCCCCATGCTCCTAAACACAATGCCTCATATCCTACCTCTCTGGCATGAGAAGGTTTACAGAAGCTTCAAGATGCCTGAGGTGAACCTTGAAGAGAGGGTAGGAACCCCAAGTGTTGGCCAGCGTCTTAGTTTGCCTAGAGCTGCTATGACAAATACCATATAATAGGTTGGTGTGGCAGTTTGTTATTATTTATGAATTCCAAGAAGAGATATTGATTTTGTTTGTAAACTGGTCTGTTCCTCTGGGCGTGATACCCCTTTGTATTAAATTGAGAGGTTTCACTTTTACTTTATTAAATCAAGATTAGGGCTTTGATTCTACCATGTCATTAGGGCATGCACTGTTGAGTCCCAGCCCCGTTGGCAAGCTGATAAAACAGACTCATATGGAAGTAAATGCACAGGAAAAACAGAAAAAGACACGGAACAGGAGAAAACTTAGTTTTGATGCTGGAGACCTGGGAAGAGAGATGAGCCTGATAGTCTACAGCTGACCTTGTAAAGAGACCAGAGCAGCTGAGCCTGGAAAGAAAGGAGCCCCGAAAAGAGAGATGAGCCCTATGCCAGCCTGCAGCTGAGATCGGAAGAAGCTGGAGCCACGGAGCCTTAAGAGGGAATAGGAAGGCTGAACCCTCACAGACGTCGCCCACCATCTTGCATCAACAAGTGGCAACAGACTTTGGGTGAGAAAGTACCTCTTATGGTACCTTGACTTGGACTCTTTAGGGCCTTGTGACTGTAAGCTTCTACCTTAAATAAACACCCTTTATAAAAGCCGAGTTCTGTACTTTGCATCAGCACCCCTTTGGCTGACTAATGCAGTTGACTTAAAAGAATGTATTGGCTCACAATAAGGCTAGGAGTCCAAAATCAATATGTGGTCAAGGCCATGCTCCTCCTGGGTTGGTAAGCAGTCCTCCGTCACGTGGCGATCTCTCCTCTCTGACTTCTAGTTTTGGCTTTTTCTGACGGGTTTCTTCTGGTTTTTGGCTTCTGGCTTCTGCTGACTGCACCCAAATTTCCTAATGAAGAATTAGGCCTCCAGGCATGTGGATGAAGGCCCCTGCTGATTCAGTTTGGCCTCACCTAAATAGGCTCTTGGGAGATCCTGGTCACAAATGAATCCATGCCTTAACTGAAAATAGCATCTTTGAAAGAAACTGTTTAAATGTGGGTTCACACCCACAGGAACATGGGTTAATATTTGAACATGTCTTTTATGGGGGACATGATTCAATTCCAAAGTCAGGGTGGGGCCAGCTGAAGGATATTTGCTCAGGAGGAGTGGGTTTTCCCTCCCCAAACTGCTGTTTTCCTCTCCACATTTCCAGCCACTCTTCTTGGCTCTTGCACAGGATAGGCCAGAAGCCTCCACAGGAGACTGCAAATTGGTAGCAATTTAATTGAGGAGTTTTGCTGAGATTGAAACCAGCTGGAGAGAGGGAGCAAGCAAAGAGACTTTGAGCTGGATCTAAATATAGCATTGCCAAAGTGCTTAATTTTTTCCCCCACAATTTCGTTGTTGATTTTGAAGGAGCTTGGCTCCTTGGAGGAAATGCTTAAGGCTAGAGAAATAGAGTTTTTCTTCAGTTTGTCTTCTGTGTAAATAAGAGGAACACGAAGCACAAATGTTATACTGGTTCTTCCTGATTAAAGTCCTAAGAAGTTAAACAGTTTACAGTTGACTAGCTTAGCGTCTTCTCACGGCTGAGAGGCTGCTAATCGTGGGAGGCCATGCCTGAGGTGATGAAACTTCTGTCTTGGGTCCTAGTTTTCCACAACTCTCCTCTTTTCTCTCTGTGCTTTGTCTCTCTCTGTTTCTCTGTGTATTGTTACTTTTTTCTGTTTGTCTTGGTAACCCTACCTCTCTATCTCTATTTGTTTCTCATGGTCTCTCTCTCTGTCCCTCTTTGTTCTGTTTTTCACTTGGGATACTGCAGTGAAAAGAGCAGACACAGACCCTGACCTCAAAGATTTACACTTGGGTGTCCTCTGTCGGGTCTCTCTTAGTGGTGTGTGCAGCTGGGGCTGTGAGGCCAGCCTTTGTGGTCGTCACCCCAGGGATTTGAGAAGAACAGGGAAGTAGTGTTCTTCAGGACTAAGTCCTCAGGAGCACATCTCCTGCTTAGGTGTGTAAGGATCTTGTTAAGTATTTCATTCTGGGTCAGGACTTCTCAACTGGGTCTGTGGATAGGCTCCAGGAAGGTGCAGAAGCTCTGAAATAATAGGCAATTTGTGAATTTATGTGCCTATGCAAGTTTTTCTTGGGGAAGTTTCATAACTTTCATTGTATTCTCAAAGTTGTCTATGAGCCAAATAAGGTTAAGAAGAACTACTCTGCCCTTGGGAGGGACGAGGTCAGGAATCCAGTCACTTAGAAGAGGCGGGATTCAGCTCGGGTTGTGGGTTCTCAGTGATTCCCTCACTCAGCCAGGGGTCTTCTTAACATTTGCATGGTGTAAGTGAAGAAAGAAACCACTAGCCACATTTAACCCTTCAATCTATATGCCTTTAAAAAGTATCATCTTCTTTGTATTTAGTCATACTCCAAGGTTGGATTTGCAACTAAAATACTAAATTATTGGACTTTATAATGTTCTTAAAGCTATGGAATATTTCCATTCTAGGAAAAAGATGGAATTACTGTTGCTGTATTCCTTGTTATATCCTGAAATTGTAGACTTGGAACAGAGTTAAAAGTTTACATAGTCCATCCTGCAGGCCCAAGCCCTGCTGTTTCATCCAGAATCTTCTCTAAAGAATTCCCATCAAGGGCTTATAGGCACTTCCAGGGACAGGGAATGAACTGTTCATTCATTCTTTCATTCATTCATTTAACCGTACTCTTCCAAATGATCTGTACACTGCAAGGTTCTGGGAATTTGATGGTAATAAACAAGACAAATAAGGCCTTTGTCACCAGGGAACTTACAATCCAGTGATCAAGAAAGACACATTGAACAAGTATGAAGAGCATTAGAGCAGGGAAAGCTCTGGGGTTAGGGGTGAGCATAATGGGGACTGCTCTGGTTTGTGGGTGGAGGTGGTCAAGAAAGTTTCCTTGGAGGTAGTGGCATCCAACCTAAGTTGAAGGAGGAGTGGCAACTAATAAGATGAAGAAAGATGGGATACAGGGAGTGTTGTAGGCAGAGGAAACTGCACATTCAAGGATCCTAGAATGAAAGAGAAGGAGCAAGGCTTAATGAAGAAAGTGAGGGAGAAGATGAGCATAGCTGGAACCAAAAAGGAATGAAGAGTGGTCCATTTCATTATTTCAGTTTTTAAAAAAACTTTTTAATTTTGAAATACTTTGAAACATAAAGGACTGTTGGAAAAATAATACAGCCTCATACAGAGAACTCCAATATACCCTTACATCCTCTAATACCCAGATCCACCAATTTTTACATTTTGTCGAATTTTCCATCTATTATCTATCATCTATCATTAGCTCTCACTATGTATTTCTGTTTATCTATTTTCTAAGCACTTGAGTGTGGTTTATATACATCCTGCTCCTTGAACACTCAATACTGTCGTGTGTATTTCCTGAGAACAAGGATATTCACTTACATAAGCACCTTAATTGCATTTATCAAGTTCAAGAAATTTTACACTGATAAAAAGCTTACAGTCTATATTTTGATTTTTTCCTATGTCATGATAATGTCCCTTTGAGTGTTTTCTCCTCCCTTGCTAAATCCCAACCAGAATTAGGTATTGCATTTAATTATTATTGTCTCTTTTTTAAAAATGATTCTATTTTTAAAGTAGCTTTAGATTACATAAATATTACATAAAAAAATATGAGATTCCCATATGCCCCCTCCCAGGCCCTCCCCCACTTTCCCACATCAACAACATCCCTCATTAGGGTGGTACATTTGTTATAGTTGATTCACACACATTGAAGCATTGCTGTTAACTATGGACTACAGTTTACATTACAGTTTTTACACTCTGTCCTGCACAATTTTGTAGGTTATGACAAAATATAGAACGGCCTGTTTCTGTCACTGCAATGTCATGCAGGACAATGCCAATGTCACAAAAATGCACCCATATTACACCTATTCCCTGTCCCATCCCTCGGAGACTCTGATGGCCACTGCCTTTATATCAATGATAAGAGTTCTTCCGTTGATAGAATAATAATAA
Organism: Tolypeutes matacus; assembly: GCA_026826555.1. NCBI lineage: Eukaryota > Metazoa > Chordata > Mammalia > Cingulata > Chlamyphoridae > Tolypeutes > Tolypeutes matacus. Next base: position 17,583,724 of record JAKSZT010032012.1, read on the forward strand.
GTCTAAAGTATAATAATAAGTCTACTTTAGTCCATTGTTCATTCCCCAATCTTGAGGATTTTGGGAGGGTGATGCCCCACTCTGCTTCTAATTGAGATGGGGCTTAGATCCCATGGGGCAGATGGATGGAACTATCTTGCTTGCAGTTGCAGACACTCTCTGTTCCTTGGGATGGGCATTGTCCATCATCATTTCCTTGTTAGTTGTCCTGGGTGAGTTCAATTAATTGGAGAGTAGGTGTTGCAGCTCTGCTGAAATTCATGGCACAACTGGCACATGGATGGATCAAATATTTAAGTCTCTGGGACATATATTTATCAAGTATAGTGCTAATTATAGGTTCACATAAAAGTGGCAGAAGAGCCATGTGTAAAGAACCTATAAATGAGTCTAACTCTGTTACACTGGGGTGCATAAATTCCAAAGTAAGGCCCACTGACGGTGCTGAATTCCTGAGCTGTCTGCCCTGCTTATAGCTTCTGGATGTGTCTAGAGACCTCAAGAGCCCTGATATTTGAGGCACTGTTTACTGTGGCAGTCAATGAGATCCTGCTGAGACTTGCATAAGCATAACCTCTGGAATGATCTCCTGACTCACTTTGAAATCTCTTAGCCATAAAACTCATTTGTATTTACCATTTCCCCCTTTTGGTCAAGGTCTTTTTCCAGATGCATTGCTAGTTAGCACTTGGTAATAATCCCTCGGTGCCAGGGAGGCTCATCCCCAGGAGTCATGCCCCACACCAGCGGTGTGTGTGTGTGGGGGGATATTGTTGCTTTAGTTGAACTTTCTAAAAAAATTGTGGGCACATATATAAAACAAACTTTCCTATCCCAACCGTTCTAAGGATACCATTCAGTGGGATTAATCATATTCTCACCAACTTCCATTGCTAAAAATTTCACATCTCTCCAAACAGAAATCCTACAGTTGTTATGTGTTAACTCCCCATTCCTCCTGCCCCTCACCCCTGGCATGGCAACCTGTACTCTAATTTCTGTCTCTTTGAGCTTGCATATTCTCTGGTACTTTCTTTGTAGTTACCATGTAGTTACAACCTTATTTGCTTAGATACCAACTTAAACTTCAATAATATACACATCTATGTTCCTACATCCCTCTCTCTGCCCACCTTTATGTAATTCTTATCATAAATTACATGTTTATACATTATTAATTGAAAACCAATGATTTATTATTAAATTTTATGCATTTGCCTTTTAGATCCTTAAGGAAGTAAAAAGTGGAATTACACACAAAAATTACAATAGTATGGCATTTATATTTACCCTCACCAAAGATTTTTATTTCTTCATGTGGCTTCATTCTATTGCCTAGTGTCCTTTCCTTTTAAGAACTGTCTTAAGCATCTCTTGTAGGGTCTGTCTTGTGGTGACAAACCCCCTCATTGTTTACTTGGAAATATCTTAATCTCTCCGTAAGTTTTGAAAGACACTTTTGCCAGATATAGAATTCTTGGTTGGCATTTTTTTTGCTTTGAAGTACTTTAAATATACCATCCCATTGCCTTCTTGCACTTAATCTTATTGAGGCCCCCTTGTACATGACATGTTGCTTCTAATTTCCACTCTCTCTTGATCTTCCCTTTGTGTTTACCTATCATTTTCCTGATTTCCTTTAGCTATTTGTCCATGTTTTCCTTTAGCTCTTTGAGCATATTTAGGACTATTTTTAAAAAAGGTCTTTGTCTGGTATGTCCCAGGTCTTGTCTTCCTCTTGATGGTTTCCAATGCTTTAATGTTCTCCTTTGCCTGGGCTGTCACTTTCTGTTTCTTTGTATGCTTTGTAAACTTTTGTAGAAATTCAAGCATTTTGATATTTTAGTGTGTTATTGCTGGAATTTACAGTCTGGGGTGTCTGTTCCTTAAGCTTATATCCAGCTAGTTATGACAGAGCTTTCCTTCAAGGCTGGGAGCTAACAACAACAAGATGCAGCAGCTGCAGCAGCAGAGGAGAAGAGGAAAAAAAGAAAGAAAACACCTTTCCCAGTCTTTGCAGATTGACCTATGTAAGTGCTCTCCTTCAGGGTTTATCCATAAAATGAGTTTATAGAGTAGCTCTAGGCCAAGGTATAGGTCCTCTGTGCACGTGTCTTGTCTTGGGCATTTGTGTGTGGCCCTAAGAATTCCCCCATTTACATGGATATGAATGTACCTTCTTTCCTAGGAAACAGTTTCCTCATGGTCCCGGCACTGCTGTCCTAAAGCCAGCAATCCCTTGCCTCAGGCAGCACAATTTGACTGCTTGACCAAAGCATTCTGTGGAAGGGCTCTGTGAACTGCCTTCTTCATTCAGGGCAAGTTCTGGGATGGTGAGTCCCACAGGCCAGACAGCTTGGGCCAGACATATATGCTCCCAATTTATGCACAGGAGTTAGTCTGCTCCCTCTGGACTGGGACCCGGGATCCACACTGGGCAAGTGAGTGGGGTCTGTGCCCAGTTAGTGAGGGGTGGTGGAGGGGCCAGCCAGGGCATGTTTAACCTTTCCACCTATTCCACCTATGGCCTATTCCCTCCCTTCCCCTCCCTTCTCTTCCCCTCCCTTCTTCTCCCTTCTCTTCCCCTCCCCTCTCTTCCCCTCCCCTCTCTTCCCCCCCTTCTCTTCCCCCCCATTCTCTTCCCCTCCCTTTTCTTCCCCCCTTCTCTCCCCCCCTTCTCTCCCCTCCT
>JAKSZT010032012.1:17586512-17852202 GCA_026826555.1 Tolypeutes matacus
CTCTTCCCCCCTTCTCTTCCCCCCCTTCTCTTCCCTCCCATTCTCTTCCCCTCCCTTTTCTTCCCCCCTTCTCTCCCCCCTTCTCTCCCCTCCTTCTCTCCCCCCCTTCTCTTCCCCTCTCTTCTCTTCCCCTCTCTTCCTATCCCTTCCTCTCTCTTCATCTCTCTCTCTCTCTTGCAGTTACTTGTATTTATTTATTTTTCCTTTCTTTTTAAAGGAACTTTAGATTGCATAAATGTTACACTGAAAATATAGGGGATTCCTGTGTACCCCACCCCTCCCCCTCCCATACTTTCCCCCATTAACAATATCTTTCATTAGCATGATACATTTGTTACAATTGACAAACACATATTGAAGCATTGCTGCTAACCATGGCCTATAGTTTACATTATGGCTTACACTTTGCACCACACAATTTTATAGATTTTGACAAAATGTATAATGCCCTGTATCCATCCAATATCCAATATCATGCAAAACAATTCCAACATCCCCAAAATGCCTCATGTTACACCAGTTTTCCCTCTTCCTTCCCTTAGAACCTCTGGTGACCACTGTCTTTATATCAATTTTACAAGTTCTTCCAGAAATAATAATAAGTCTATTTTGGTCCATAGTTGTGTTACCCCCTTATGTTTGTTCATTTCTCAATCTTGAGGATTTGGGGATGGTAATGCCCACTCTGCTTCCAATTGAGAGGGGGCTTAGATGCCATGGGGCAGATGGATGGAACTGTCTTGCTTACAGTTGTAGATACTCTCTTTTTTGAGATGGGCGTTGTCCATCATCATCCTTTTGTTAGTTGTCCTGGGTGAGTCTGATGAACTGGAGAGTAGGTGTTGGCTGCAACTCCGCTGAGATTCGGGGCTCAACCAGCATATGAACAGCGGGAAGATTTAAGTCTCTGGGGCAAATAGTTAATGGGTGTAGTGCTAATTATAGGTTCAAATAAAATGGACGGAAGAACCATGTGTGGGAAAATTATAAATGAGTCTAACTCTGAGACACTGGGGAGATGGGTTATCATATATTACAAGGTAAGGCCCACCGACAGGGTGCTGATTTCCTGGGGTTATCTGCCCTGCCTACAGTGTCTAGATGTCTCTAGAGCCTTCAGAGCATCCCTGCTTGAGGCACTGTTTACTGTGGCAGTCACTGAGCCTATGGCCTATTTACTTCCAGGTAAACAGATCTTCATGGCATTTGTTAAAATAATCAAGAAACCAAACAAACAAAGAAAAACACAGCAGCTATGAGTTTCCTTATATCTGGGCAAAACTTTCAAACAAAAAACATGGACAGTTTTGAAGAATTCTTTTCTGGCTCTGCTGTACCCTCACCATTCCCACTATCTGGAATGCCTCTCCCAACTCTGTTCACTCTGTGTACTCCTGAACATCCTTCAAGACCCAGCTGAAGTTTTTGGTCAACGCATGTTCACTTGTTTAACAACCTCCATCAGTTTGCTCCTAAAGGGCAGGGACCGTAACTAATTCTCTCAAGTGCCAAGCACAGGGCCTAACAAACAGCAGGTGCCCAATTAGTGCTTTGTGGCTGATGAATGAATGAATGACTTAGATGCTGGTCAGTGATGGTTCTTACAAATGCAAGTCCGTATGAAGTAGACAAAGACAAGCAGGGAAGCTGGAAAATCCACAGTGGGAGCTGTCAGTGTCATGCCAGGAAGTTGAAGCTCCTTTTATGCCACAAATTTCATGGATGTTGTGATTACATTTCTCAGTGTATATGTACAATAGTTCCAAATTACAATAGTTCCCCTGGTTACACAAAACTTCATTTACACAAATTTAATATCATGAAAATTGTTGTATAAGAACCATAATTAGATTTTAGAGATCTAGGAGAGTTTGCATTACCAAACAGCAAAGTAGTCCAGTATGTGGATAAATATTGCAAAAGCAGAATGCAGTAACTAATCTGAAGAGAAGGCCTCTGCTTTCTAGTCTGTACTTCTGCTATTATGTGACATCTCACTGTTCTGCTCATGTTGTCACTTTTGTGTCTATTGTCTATATTTTATTATGTTATGGCATGGCATCATATCATCACCTTGTGTTATATTATCGTGATAGTCTCTGAGATAACCTCCAATGATCCCGCCTCCTGGCATTCATGCCCTTGTGGAACCCTCTCCCCTTGAGTGTGAGCTGGACTTCGTGTCTTGCAACTAGCCAATAGCATATGGCAAATGCGATGGCGAATTTCTTCTGAGACTGGGTTACAAAAAAGGCTGGGTTTCTGTCTTGGACTGCCTTCTCTTGCTCTCTTATCCCCTTGCTCTGGAAGAAGCCAGTTGCCAGGTTGGTAGCTGCCCTATGCAGAGGTCCATATGGCAAGGAACCAAGGAGGCCCCCAACCAACAGCAAGCGAAAAACCAAGGGCTTCAGTTGGGTAACCTGAAAGGAGCAAATCCTGCCACTGACCATGTGTGTGAACTTGGAAGTAGATCCTCCTCCTGTGAAGCTTTCAGTTGTGACCACAGCCTCAGCTGACTCTTTGATCACACCCTTATGACAGCCTGCGGTAGAGACAAGTAGCTAAGCTGTGTCCAGATTCCTGACCCACAGAGACTGAGATAATAAATGTTTGTTATTTTAAGTCATAAAATGTTGGGATACTTTGTTATGCAGCAATATATAATTAATATATCATCATCATCATCATCATTGTTATTGTCATTTATCTGTATAGCCAGAAAACTGTCTATCTCCCACCATAGTAAGGTAAAACAGAGAGTCACTGTACTAAGGGCACAAGGTAGTTGAGGGTGGGAGACTGTATTGGAAATAGCAGAGTTAAGTAAAAGTTAATATACTTTTGTTGTGGCCCTAAGATTTTTTTTCTAGTTAGTTTGATGAGAGGAAAGATCTAAGGAGATTACTATCAGGGATTCTGCAAGAAGAGTATACACAGATATACCATCTACCTGTTGTGAAGACCAAGGTTGAGAAGTTCTAGGCATAAACACAGAGCTTCCAATGAAATTTTTAGCATGCCACTTTTAAATATGAGCAGACACTGAAATTATTTGAAGAAAGCATCTAATCAGGAAGACATACACCAAAACAAACAAACAAACAAACAAACAAACAAGGGCAACTCTGTTTATCAAAATGCTCAGAGAGATAAGAGATGATAGTGCAGTCCCCAAATCAGAACAGAATACTAGGGGGAAGGAGCACTCAGAGATCACAAACAGCTCCTGGAAAATTAACATTTGGTAGCAGAAACGTGAAAACTCAATAGTAAGTTTGAAAGCCTGTGATCAGTGATGACAGGGATTTTTGATCACAGCAACATTCATACACCTTAAACATTGCCTGGTCCATAGTAGACACTCAATAAAAACTTGAGTGAATGATGATAAAATTGAGTAAATCTCCATGAAAGTAGGGCAGAAAGACAGAAATGGAAAATAGAAGAGAAGAGAAAAGAAAAAAGAAAAGAAAAGAAAGAGACCTCTGAATAATGGGAACTCCAGAAGGAATAGATAAATCAGATGGTAAAAATAATCATTGAAGATAATTCAGGAAAAATTCCCCAAAACAGCATGAATTTCCAGAATAAGCACAGTGGATGAAAATAGAGCTATATACCAAAGACAGTCCCACTGGAAGCTAAAAGGCAATGCAGCAATGCTGTCAAAGTCTGAGGGAAAAAGAATTTCCAACCAAGAATTTTACACTCAGATAGTCAATTAAATATAAGGGTAGAATAAAGACATTTTCAGACATTCAGGAACTCAAAAAATTTGTTTCCTATGCACACCCTTTTCTATGAAGCTCCCAGAGAGTGCACTGCAGCAAGATGAGGGAGAAAACCAAAGTAAAGCAAGATGGATCTGAAAAATGTGGCCTCCAAGACAAGACATAAGCAGATGAAATCCCTCCTATGTAGTTGAAAGGACATCCCAGGATGACAGCTGTGCTTGACCACTGGAGAACAACCAGTTTACACTAGAGCTGACCAGAAGACTCCAGAGAGCTTTATTCAAGAGCATGAAATTATAGAATGTCTCATGTGTCTGCATATATTGAGAGGAGATTTACAAACTGGGGGAGAATTTAGAGTTAAATGAGTGATAAGTACATAGAAAACCAGCAAGCCTATTTAAGTAGGAGGGGAAACAAAACATTGCCTGGGAAAGGAAAGACAATAATAGCATACAGAGAGCTTCACTGTGAATAGCATTTGCATAATGACAGTAATGTATGCACTAAATATTGACCTAATCCAATTCACCTTCTAGATCTATGAGGAGAATGGGGACAGGGAGATGGGAAAGTGAGCATGTGTGTGGTGAGACCAGGAGGTTAAGAGGAGTGAAATCTTCATCTTCCAGATGACTCAATAGGGTCTGACCTTTTTTTTTTTTTTGAAGTAGTAACACAAGCATCTCATTAGCAAATCAGGTAAGAGAGTTGAAAGTCGTCTCTGGGGAGTGGGAAATGGAATGGAGATTTGAGTAGTGGGGGCAAACTGATTTTTTTAAAAAATAATGAGCCTTTTAGAACTGTTTCACTCTTTAAAACATATGTATGTAAATCTTTGATAAACGAAAAAACAAGTTAATAAAAAATGAAAGAAAGTGAAAGTAACCAGGTGGTAGTAAAAGCACAGAACCCATTTATAAATAGCAGAACCCTGATTTAGAACAGAAAATGAACATACCAAAAAGCTATGAAGGTAACCAAAAGCCTCTCTCTCATTCCACATGACATAGATTTTTTTACTGCCTCAACTGAGAAAATCGTTTTGGATTTTAGTGAATGTATAAATTGTTTTGGATGATGATGGATGAATGTGAAATATCGATCATGTTAAAGCATCAGCAGTTTTGATTTGGGCAACATTTGGAAGACTTTTAGGAACCAAAGGCTGGTAGGTCAGGAGATGTCTCTCGATGAGCAGAATGCTTCCAAGGAAGCCTGTAAACTTCCTCTGCAAGGAAACAACCCTTCAAAATGCCTATTCTTATGATTAGAAACCACATTTAAGATGCTTATTTATTAAGCCTAATGTATGCCAAGCCCTTGCTAAGAGCTTCCACACAGATCATTTCATCTATCCTTACATCAACACTGAGACACGGATATCAGATCCCTAATAACTGGGAGAAGAGTAGATAGTTGGCATAGGGTGGCAGAAAGTCTCAGAGAGGTTAACCAACCTGCACCATTTCTCTAGATTGGTGGATGATTCCAATTGGGTTTAAACCTGCACCTGTCTGAATCCAAGGCCAGCGCTGGGAAAAAGAGGAAGAATTACTTCCCTGGGACATCTGGGAGATGGCACCTGGTCTAATGAAGCCCAGGGTAACGGCCTCCTGCCTCCAGCGTCTTGAGGGGCTGTGGGTGCAGAAGAAGGAGCAATGGAGAGAGGCTGGATTCTACCATCTGGACATGCACCTGAATTGCTCGGTGACCTGGGGCATGTGCCATCATTTCTTATCTGTAAATCGAGGAGGATGAACCCCATGATCTCTTAGTTTCCTCCATTTTTTGGATGATTCTGTAATTCATACCTGATGTACTAGAAACGTGATGGTGACCTAAAGAGGTCAAGGGCAGTGGGCACTGGCTCCAGCACCTTCTGCTGGGGTTTTGTGCCTGAGCGCTGCTCAGCGGAGGCAGGGCTGGGGGCGGCCGGCATGCCCCTTGTTGGTTCACCTGCTGTCATTGGGGGTGCCACGGGTTTTGAATCAGAAACCTTCAGCTCTGAGTCCTGGCTTTGCTACTTTCATTCTTGCTTTCATTAATTTGGTGACTATTTGCTAGGCATTTACTATGTGTGAGGCACTGCCAGGAGATAGAGAGATGATTGGGATATGATCCTTGCGCTCTGGAAGCTGAGGGTATAGTAGGGGCGAGAGGTATATAAACAAATGACTGTAATAAAAGGTTTGGTGTGTCTATGGAAGAAACCTATACTGGGTATCGTTATGACAAAAGGAGGTAGTTAGAAAAGGCTACGCTAAGAGACATGAGTTATTCTTGGCAATGAAATACTGCTTGCAAGGAAGATCGTGGAGGGGCGTGAGGGTCCCATAGGGCAATGGAAAGAGCATTTTGTGTTGAGGGAACAGAATGAGCAAAGGCAAGGAGGTTTGGAACCACAGATCATACCTGTGCAGGGAGTGAAAAAAAGTGGGCTCTGCTTGGTTAGCTGCAGGGAGTAAACTTCTTGGCAGAGAGATACAGATGCAGGTGCCTGCCATTAAGGCTGGGAAGTATGTGCGTGTGTGTGGGGGAGTGTTTTAGGGAGGACTGGAGAATGTAGTGGCATATAATGGAATAAGTCACCCACAGGGTTTGGAGGACTGGATTTGGCAGGCGAGCCACAGTAGAAGGAAGGGCAAGAGTGGGAGAAGCACAGAGCAGTGTGGGAGTTGGGGTAGGTGGCCAGGGGCTTGCACTTTGGGCAGGGATGGACATGATTGGGATGGAGCTTGGCAGATGCGAGTCAGTGACCCTAGCTTTCCAGGCAGGCAGAGGCAGTCACTTGGGGTGGAGTTAGAGGCTGCAGGACCTGCCAGCCTGCCTCCCTTTTGTCCCTGCAGGCTTTGCTTAGGGTCCCAGCTACAGAACATGTGAGAAAGCTTTCTGGATATAAGCCTGGAAAGTACTCTGCCCATGAGGCTTGGAAGAGTCTGGCTGACACTAAGGATGCCATTCTCTTAATGGAAAGCCCTGTGATCTCTGAACCTGTTTCTTCTGCTATAATGGGCAGATGATGATAATAATAGAGATATCTAATTTGGGGGGCTGTTCTGAGGAGGCTCAAAATGAGCCGGTGTGGGTGAGAAAGTATTATGAGCTGTAAAGAACCATGTAGATTTATTTTATTTATTTCTCCACCCCCCAACCCCCCGTTATTGTTTTGGCTCACTGTCTGCTCTCTGTGTGTTCTTCTCTGCTTGTCTTCTCTTTAGGCAGCACCGGGAACTGATCCTGGGACCTTCTGGAGTGGGGAGAGGTGCACAATCTCTTGTGCCCCCTCAGCTTCCTGATCTGCTGCGTCTCTTATTGTCTCTCCTCTGTGTCTCTTTTTTGTTGCGTCATCTTGTTGTACCAGCTCTCTGCTCAGGCCAGCTTGCCTTTCACCGGGAGGCCCTGGGAATTGAAACCTGGGCCTCCTATATGGTAGACAGGAGCCCCATTACTTGAGCCACATCTGTTTCTCTGGTGTTATCTTAAACTTCCCTAAACTCTGGTTCTCCCCTCCACAGCTTATCACCTCTCTCAAGGAGGTGGTATATTTGCTCTTTGACTCTGAAATTAAGTTTGAGTTGAACTTGCACCTTGCAGATTCCTTCTGAAACTACTTTCAGATATCTGTGGCCTCTGCTGGGTTGCTAGAGGCTGCAGCAGCACCGTAGACTGTAGATGAAGCATGTTCATTCTCTTGAACATTTCTACCTCGCTTGCTTAATTTGCAAAATAGGACATTCCTTAGAATGATTGGAACATTTGATACTTGGTAATTCAGATTTTTAAACTCATCTATATTTGTATATGTTATTTCATTTAATATTAATGTGTACCATAAAAGAGAGAGAGAACATCTGTGCAGGTGTTGAGCCTTTTATTCCTTAGGAAAGATAAATAACACAGTATGATTGATCCTAGGATATTATTTGGGGCTCACCTGATCATATCTTCACCTCCCTCTACTCTGTATCACTCCTCCCCTCCAGCACATGCTCTCTGTCCTCCAAGGATGGCTGTGGCCAAAGTCTTCCTAGGAAGGTAGGATTTTAGTGCCAGAGGAAAGGGAGGTGCACTCATGCCTTTAAAGCCTGGAGCCACTTCTGGGGCCTAGTTTTGCTGAGTAGGGTGTCTACCCACTTCGGTTACAATGGATCACCTAGTGGTGATGCCTGGGAGGCCGTGTTTTATGATTTGACCCTCCTTCCCAAAGCTGAGGAAATTTGTGAAGCTTTGTGGAGATCCAGCAAACTACCACCAGCTGACACATGTTCAGGGATGCATGCAGCAGATATGTGCTGGGAGAGCGTTCCAGGTGGTATCCGTTCAGATGGAATAGTTGGAATATCTCACTTTTACACTGGGTTCTTTCTTACCCATCCCATTTTCTGTTTCCCCCATACCTATAGAGTGTTAGCAAAATGAGACCCACTCTGTCTCAAGTAAAGAGGGTTTTTTTGTTTGTTTGTTTGTTTTCAAAAGGGGCACTGGGGATTGAAACCAGGGCCTCGTACATGGGAAGCAGGCACTCAATCACTGAGCTACACCCACTCCCCAAGAGGGTTTTATGCAGGGGCTATGAGTGGAATGGAACTGGAATTGAACCTGGAAACCCTTCTGGAATGGAGGCTGCCCTGGGGGTTGGTGTTGATCCCCAGTTCTCACGTCTCCAGTGTTTTTCTCTTCTTGCCAGTCACTGGCTTCTTCCTGCCTTGCTCTATGTCTTTTGTCCTGCCTCAAAGCTTCTGCTTATTTATAACTTTGCGTCGCCAAGATCCTTAACGCCTCTGCATGGCCTTCTGGCACGTTTTCACCTTCAGCTCCCACAGCTAACCAGCCCATTCTATCAATATCTCCTGGTTAAAATCGTGAGCGATGGAATGTGACTGGTCCAGCTCATCATTTTATACCAGAATCCGGGTCCAGGCACCCTCCCCTGGTCCAATCAGGGGATGGGTCTGTATAACCAAACACCACCACCCAAGCTACAATAAACTGGTGGAAAGGCTTGATTGGCATCTCTGGTATGCCCACTGTGGTGGACAGGAGCTTGATTGACATCTCAAGTCTTTCCTCGAGACAGGGAAGGCACATGAAGAACAGCTGAGCGTCCTTCCAGCCAGAGGACTGTGATTAAGCATCTCAACAGGTTAAATCCAGGCTCCCTGGTAGGTAGGTATGGATGCTTGTTATGTATTTATGATGGGCAGTGAGTAGTTATTTAGGGCCTGATTCATTTGTACGCATTTTAGGGACTTCACATAGAGATGATTCTCATTTGTGGTAGTTAGGTTCTTATAACATTTTTTTTTGCATTTAAACATTATAGTTCCTAGACTTTATTTCAGGTACTAAAGGTCTCCCAAGTAGTCAGGCAGAAACCAAGTATCTCTGAAAATCTATTAATACTTGGTGACTGTTCTCTGCAAATCTCTTGCCTCTGGGTTCTTAGTTACTCCCCTGGCCCACCTCAGATCTCAATTGCAGAAAGAAGTTTCTACAAATAGAAGGAACCCATCAGCCAAATACCCCAAGATATAGAGGTAATTTCTAGCAAAGGTTTTTGTAGCATTAATTTGTTTTACTCTGACAACTTGATTAATCAGTTTTATTGTGACAACTTGTTTTGCTGCAATGCTGCCTAATCAGGGAGCTGTCACCAAAATACTTTATGGCTTCCCTATTTTCCATCACAAATCAAAAACTTACGACAGCTCACCAACATAAGAAGCAGCGATAATTAAAATGCATTCCGACAGAAGTGAGCATTCAGTTGGGTGATGTTATTAGGAGAGATTGCTCTCGCAGAGAAAGAAACGATCAGACAGCCGTTTTAAGAGGCAGCTTCCCTGGCGAATCCCAAATGCCACACCTGTGTAAAAGTTCACAGTGTGCCTAGAGGGTATTTCACACACCTCTGCTAGGTGCCTGTGGTTTTCCCAGCTGGAGCTGGGTGCTGCAGGAGGTGCCTAGTTAACTCTCACCTGCTTTCCAGGAGCTCTGCAGGGGGCAAGGGAAGGGGTGGTGGAGAAAGGTAAGGAACTAAGGGGGTGGAGAGAAGAGTATCTGCACTTTCAAGAGGAGGTGCAGTAAGCGATTATTCTAAAGAATTCATGAAAGGTATTGTTCTGTCTCTGCTCATCATTATACCCAAAGCAGAGATGGTAAAGTGAAGCATTGAAAACAGAATCCCTAAGCAGTTTGAAATTAACTAGCTTGTTAATATTTATAAAAAGCAAAACATATTAATAATGACTACTATTTCTCAAGTGCTTATAATGTACCAGGTAATAGATAAGCTGCTCTGCACCTATTTTATTCTTTTTTTTTTTTTCAACCACCATCTTTGAATTGACAATAGCTAAGGTAGTTATGATGTGAATATCTTTGCAGAACAGTTTCTAAAAAGTTTCAAATCATACATGTAGGGAAGTGGATGTGGCTCAAGTGATTGGGCTTCTACCTATCATATGGGAGGTCCTGGGTTAAGTTCCTGGTGTCTCCTGGAGAAGGTGAGCTGGTGCAGCAGGCAGGCACAGTGAGCTGATGCTACAACATGATGCACCAAAGAGGCACAAAGAGGAAAGACAATGAGAGACACAACAAACCAGGAAGTTGGGGTAGCTTGGGTGACTGTGTGCCTCTCTTCCACATGGGGGAATCCTGTGTTCCGTTGTCAATGTCTCTTGAATTCCATCCATGGACTTCAGGTTAACAACCTCTATTTAATTTCTTGCAAAATCTCTGGAAGTATCACTGTCATATAAGCAGAAGTCCAATTTCAATGGTCCTGCATTGTTGAATAATCCTAGGCAAGTTTCATAAGTCTCTGAGCCTTGTTTTTCTCATCTAGGCAGATTTCTGGATCTGGAACTGCAACTATTTCTCTCTTTGAAACTTTAAAATGCCATGGGGCCTGGGCTTTCTTGCTGGGGCACCAGAACCTCTGGCAGTCAGATTTGGAGCTTCACGCTTAAGCCATCCTCTTTCTTACATGGCAGGACCAAACAGGGTGGCTTCCTTTCTCCTATTTTATTCTTTATCGTCACAACCACCCTATAAATAGTCAGTATAAGCTCCCTTTTTCAGAAAAGGAAACTGAAGCTATATGAAGTCATGTAGGTGGTCAGTGACAGAACCAAGGTTCAAATGCAGGTTGGTGTGACTCCAAAGTTCGAGTTTTCCACTGTGCTTCACTAGGGATCCTCTCCCTGTCTCCCAGCCTGGCCACCTGCTTGGCTGCCTGAGTTTCTTCTCCACGGCTCGCCTGCCACCTGCTCAGGTGGGTGGGTGCAGCAGGCCAGCCACTGCAAGCAGAGCCACGAGGGCAGGAGAGACCAGCCCTGCTCCAGAGGCAGCCTGTCTCCTTGCTGTCCTGAGTTCTGAATGGCCTGGTGCTCTCCTGGGGAGGGGCCTGATTTGCAAGAGCTACAGTGATGAGCATTATGGTAAGCAGGACATTTATGGCCCCAGATGCCACAGGGCACAAAAGTCAATATGTTGCTTGCTCATTTAGCATATTTGACTCTAATGGAACAGGTTGGAAATAATTGGCTTTGAAAGGAATGCTACATTTCATCTCGTTTCAGTCAGAAGACACACATACCCGCTGGGTGGTCATGACTCCAGTTTTCACAGCTTTACCTCATTCTGAGACTGGCAAGCGGGAGGTGGGGGCGGGGAACTAGGTGTATACGTGTAGGGGCAAGGTGGCAAGGAAGGTGTTTCCTTAAGGAACGGATAAGCTGTTATTTTCCATGGCTGTGTAAGGTCCCCAAATACCAATTCTCCAGGAGTTTGAAACTTTCTGGTGGTATTTCCTGGTACGTGGCCAATTATTTCCATAGCAGCTGATTAAGTCCTCCCCTTCATTGATTCTGTGTTGAAGTCAATGAAATCATGAAAGGCACAATGCTTGAAAGCGGTAAGTTTTAGAATCAACAACAGGATGTGCTTTTATGTCAGTCAGGCTTGAGCTAGCGAAGTGGAAACTACACTAGATGTGTCCACATGGAGAACTGATGATAGGGACTTGCCTAGCCAGGCGCTGAGGACTGAAAGTGCAGTGAGGGAATACTGAGGGAACATGGCAGCCACCGCAGGAAGCACTCCAGGCCCCGGGGAACAAAGGGAGAAGGTTGGGGTTATCAGAACCCGGAAGAGATCTGCTGAGTGTCCTGTTGTTGGGCCTCAGACCTGTGAGGAGAGGCTCTGCCCAGGTGGTGCTGGTGCTCTGAGGGGGTGATGAGGCCGATTCTGGGCATGTGACAAGAAGCTGGAAAATGGAACCAACTTCTACTGTAACCAGATGCTGCTTCCTGGGCAAGGTACTGCTGTGGGGGTGATGCCGACAGCAACTAGAAGCGGACAGAAGACAACAGTCCTTTTTTCCACCCCTAATCTTCCAGCATCCGCCTAGCCACCTCCGCCTTGGCAGAGCCTGACAGAGAACCAGCTGGCAAAGCAGAAATGAGGTCTGCAGAGTTCCAGCCAGCATCAGGAAGTATAGAAGGTAGGGGTGAAACCAAGAGACAGTAGCTTAATAACAGGCCCAGCTGCCTGTACAATGTAGCATTGTGGCTAAGAGCATGCAAGAAACAAGCTTCTCAGATCTGACAAGACCCTAACTTGTGTGCTCAATGCCACATCCCATTAAGGGCTCATGAGGGCAAAGAAAACCAGGGTGAGATCTGCTGCATCTGCTCTGGCTCTGCGTGGAAACTTCTGGTAAGATTCAGCATCTTTGGCTGAATATCCTGAGATTTCAGTCTAGCCTTACTGATATGGATTGAATCATGTCCCCCATGAAGACATGTTCAAGTCCTAACCCCTGGTCCTGTGGCTATGAATTTGTTTGTAAATAGAATCTTTGAAGATGTTATTAGTTAAGGTGAGGCCAAGTGGAATCCAGGTGGGCCTTAGTCCAATATGACTGGAGTCCTTCGAGGCAGAGGAAATTTGGACCCAGCATTAGGAGACAGGCAAGGAGAGGTGGCCAGGTGACGGAGGCAGAGACTGAGTTATGATCGCCGGCAAGCCACCACTGGCACGTTCCAGGCTTTGGAGAAAGTATGATCCTGTTGACACGTTGATTTTGGACTTCTGGCCTCCAAAACTGTGCGACTGTTGTTTAAGCCAACTACTTTGTGGTTGTTTGTTGTAGCAGCCCTTAGCAAACTAAGACACTTACGTGTTTTCTTCCTGATGAGCTGGAGCCTTCAAAAAAGCTGCATTTGGTGCCGGAAGTACGTCTGGCGACCCCACCTCCACCCCCATTCCCACTAGGCTAAGCTTTGGGTGGGGAGTGTCAGGAAAGGAAAGTAGAAAATAGGGTCCTAAAAATATTTCCCTGAAGGTCATTGAATAAGAGTTATAGGAACAGTTTAAGATAGGGAATCTGACTTCAAAGAGAAAATTGAAGATCTAGTGTTGTATGATTATTTTAATGTATGTGAGTTAATCTTGGATTTTACAGAAAAATCTTTTAACAAAGAGCACTATGACCTTGGCTTTCACTGTTTTATGCAAGCCAGATGAGTTTTTGAAAATGGCTTTCAGAGGATAGAAATTCAGAAATAATTTTATACTTCAGAAAGGTGACTTTTAAGTAGAAAATTAAAAATACTAAATTGAAATAGTCTCAAGATAGTTCAATTAAAATGTTAAGCAACTATCATTGGCTATCATTTGGTTTAGAAAGAGATTATCTTTATGGAATGGAGCTAAGAGAAACAGGAGATAGCCACAAGACTGGACAATTGACATCAAAATGTTCTTTTCTCAAGATGAGAAGTCTTGGGAAGGTCACACACCCCTTCCCCTTTATTTGGGTCACTTTAGAATCTTGGCCTGAGGTCATGCATGGCTTTTGCAATTTCCGCACCCAGAAAGGATAACTGGGCTCTCCCAGACAGGTTCTTTCAGGTCTGTGGCAATCCCTAACTGGACTCAGCTGAGACAAAAGAGCCAGGATGGGTAGGAGAGGAATCAAATGGGACGCAATGAAGAAGCCACATTCTCCAGCTTCTGGGAGGAAAGAGAAGTGGGCAAAGGGGCACTGTTGACTTAGCTGAGGGCTGCTCGGAGTGCTGAGCCCCACAAGGGGAGGCCAACTAAGTCTGTCCAAAGGTCATCTGGCTTCCTCACCTCTGAAGACTGGTGGCTCTTTGTGGAAGTGACACATGATCCTGTCTCCCTTGCTTAAATGCACATAACAAATAACCAAGAAAATCCCTTTATCTAGAGCTACATGACATGTAAAATGGGAAATCTAGCATTACTAGCCTCCAAGCAGATGGTTTAGCCTTAATAATTAAGTTGCTAGAGATCACATGGATGGAGATTATCTTAAAAAATAAATAGTGGGCTCTGTGCCACCCAGGTCCTAGCAGGTAGTTTGATACCTGATCAATTTGTTTATATTTGGCAAAAAAACATTTCACGCTTCTGAATCTTACTGGGCCCTACCCACAAAATTACCCCGAAGAAAGTGACTACATTTCTTCTCTCTTGTGGTTGGGCAATTATCACAAAATGCAAAATACACTCATAGTAGTTTTTAGCCCATATAAAAATTCAGGTTCTTTACTGTAAAGACAAAATGGCTAGAACTTATTTTAATTGCTATTGGAATTGACGTTGGGGGTTATGAGAATGTAATGTGAACACAATGCTGTAACTGAAACGTGTTCTACCTTAAACGTCTTTTATTGTCTGAGTTTGTTATTGAGAAGTCCAGATAATATTGCATACATTTTAGGGCTTTCAGAAGTTGTTCCACTTGAACTCTTAAAGAAAAGTATGAAAAGTCACTTGTAATTCTTTATTTTAGTTGCATTTTATGATATTCTTATTTGGGTTTTGATAACTGGACTGACACAGTACAAAACCAATGAATATCTATCTAAAGGCCTTTAAGAAACTGAAAATGAACTAACGATAAAATGAAATAATGCCTCTGATGATCATGAAAACGAAGAGTTAAGGGAGACTTTATATAACACCTGTGAAGCTAATATTTGTTTATATTCTACCTTTGATTGCTATTGTTGCTTATTAGCTGCTATTCCCTCGGAGATACCAGGTATTGTTAGCCTGTCTATTCATTGGTGGGTCTCTGGGGGGAGGTTAAGATTGCTTTTTCCTTCTATATAGCTGGTGTTTGAGTGGTATCGAGTATACAGCATATAGACCTGTACACTTTGGAGCCAATTCGAATACTGGAGCCAGAGGTCAAAACAGGAAACAAATTAGGAATTTTTCGATCTGAGGGAATGGTGTAATCTGGACAAATTATTTGATATGAGAATATATAGCACAGTACATCAAAGTTAGAGCAAGATAAAAAGAAAATAAAAATGGAGAAAAATGACAAATTGGAAATATACCAATGAATCCCCGCTCTTGAAAAGACGACTTTTTCCCCTACTGTCACCAAAGCACCTCAAGTGCTCAAGCAAAACAATACAATAGACTCCTCTGGTAACCACATTTGGGGCTGTGGTTTCCACATTTTCCACACACAGGAGCCGTGGTTCCATGGAGATGAGCTGGTTCCGTGTTTGGGCCTTGAGAATGTGAGATGGGTTACACGGTAACCATGAAAAAGTAAATAACGACTGTGATGAACCAGAACAAGTTAAGTTACGGAAGACCACGAGGCCATGGTGATGCTCAGAATGCTGATGTGAGTTAACTGATTGGTGCAGGGTCACGAAAATCCTAAATATATGACTTAGGGTGTCTAAGCATGAACGCTTCCAAGGGTCAGGCAGTGGATTGTGGAGGAATGAATCAGTCGTGGTGGGCCTCAGCTCATACTTAAGATCAGAATCACCCAAATAAAGGAGCATTAAATCAGCGTCAGGAGTACTCTGAGAGAAATGGACTTCAGGACAGTGGAGATAGTGTTCAGGACACTTGGGCCCTGGCTCAACTTTCTCCGCAGATGGAGCTGTGGCCTCGCTGATGAGTTGGGCTTGAGATATGGGAAGGTCCTGTACATCTGAAATCTTTCCTCTCGAGGGCCTCGGATATTTGTGTAACTTCTTCCTGAATGCTATACTCAGAGCTTCTCCTTCTGCTTTCCATTCCTTTCCGATATTTTCAATCTCTTTCTCTCTCTCGGTTATTTCTCCTTGGATTATAAACGTGATCAAGCCCCCTACCCTCTTATAAACAAAAAGCAAAGAGGCAATCAAACCAAAACAGTTAAAAATCCTAACCAAACGCGGTCTCCAAACCCAAACCCCCCGAGCCCCCCTTGACTCCCCGGCTCCCTTTAGTTATTGCCCAAGGTCTTTTCTCTCATCTAAACTTTTTTTCTTGAAATTTTTAAACCATCTTTACTGAGGTATAATATACAAACAATACTTTCACCCTTAAGTATACAATTTGATGACTTATGACAGATGCATGCAGTCATTTACCACCTAATCAAGTAATAGAACGTTTCTAAAAGCCCAAAAAGGTTTTTTTCCCCCTTATTAGAGAAGATGTGGGTTTTCTCATGCGTTTTACAGTCCGTCTCTTCTATCCCATCCCCAGCCCCTGACCACCACTGATGGGCTCTCTGTCATAGAGTTTTGCCTTTTCTAGTATTCCATATAAGTGGAATCATACAATATTCAGTCTTTTGTATGGGGCTTAGCTTAGCATAGTGCTCTGTGGTTTCTTTCATGTCGCAGTGCCTTTTTCTTGCTTGAGTAGTGCTCCACGGTGACATGCCATGATTTGTTTAATCATTCACCAGTTCATGGACTTTGGGCTTATTCTCAGTTTTAACTTTTGTGAATAAAGCTGCTATGAATGTGTATGAATACGTCTTTGTTTTAGCATATGTTTTCCATCTCTTGGGTAAGTGGAAGTGGGATTGCTCATTACACGCTAAGTGTCTGTTTAATGATATAAGAAACTGCCAAAAAGTTTTTCAAAGTTTCTCTACCATTTTGCATTCTCATCAGTAATGTATGAAAGTCCCAATTGCTTCACATCCTCACCAATGCTAAGTATTTTTAACCTTTTTAGCCATTCTATTAGGTGTGTAACATCTCATTATGGTTTTAACTCCTATATCTCTAATGACTTAAGGTATTGAGAACTTTTCATGTGCTTATTTGCCACTCATACATCTTATTTTATTTAGTTGTAAGAGGTGGTTTTTTTTGTCTATTCTGGATATGAGTTTTACATGAGATTTATGTTTTAGAAAAATTTTCTCTAATCTATGCCTTATCTTTTCATTTCCTTAACATTATACTTCAAAGCATAAACTTTTAAATTTTGATGGATTCCAAAACCAAAGTTTTCTTTTATGGTTTGTGTTTTCTGTGTTGTATTTAATAAATCTTTGTCAAATTCAAAGTCACAAGGAGCTTCTCCTAAGTTTATGGCTCTTACATTGTGGTGCGTAACCTGTTTGAGTTAATTTTTGCATATGGTAGGAACTAAGAGTCAAAGACCACTTTTTTTTTTTTTTTTTTTTTTTGACATATGGATAGCTAATTCTTTCAACACCATTTGTTGAAAAGATTATCCTTTCCCCACTGAATTACCTTGGCATGTTTTTAAAAAACCAATTTATAATGTATTTATGAGTCTTTTTTACTGGACTCTATTTGTACCATCGATCTATATGTTTATCTTTATGTCAATACAACAGTCTTGATTTACTTTAGCTTTATAGTAAATCTTGAAACCAAGTAGTGTAAGTCCTCCAACATTGTTCTTTTCCAGAATTGCTTTGCTACTCAAAGTCCTTTGCGTTCTGATATAAATTTTAGATCAACTTGTCAATTCCTAATAAAAAAAGGCCAGTGGGATTTTGATTTGCATTGAGTTAAATCTATGGATTAATTTGGCTAAAATTGCTATCTTAATATTGAGTCTGCTAATACATAAACATGGTCTATTTGTCCATTTGTGTGGGTCTTTTAAAATTTCTGTCCCTGTCAGCAATGTTTTATAGTTTCAGTGTATAAGTCTTGCACATATTTTGTTAAATTTATGTTTTTTATGCTATTGTACATGGTATTACTTAAAAAATATTTTTAAAAGAATATGGGATTTTTCTTTGTTTTTCTTCCCTTTCTTTATGACCCGAGATGGCTCCCCCTGTCTGCCTGCTCCATGTATTTTTTTGCTTGTTGCCCACCGTTTTTTTTTTTTTTTTTCTTCTCGTCGTTTTTGCTTGCTGTCTGCCCCGAACCTGGGAACCCCCCCCCATGTGGGAGGCAGTCACCCAACTGCTTGAGCCACACCCACTCCCTACTTTTAAATTTTAATTTCCAGTTGTTTGTTGCTGGTCCCTAGAAATACAATGGACTTTTGTACATCAATATTGAATCCTGCGCTCTTACTCAAAACCCTTATTGATTCTAGTAGTTTTTAGTAGATTCTTAGATGATCATGTTGTCTGTTTATAAAGACAATTTTACTTCTTCCTTTTCAATCTAGATGACTTTTATTTCTTTTGCTTGCTTTATTGCACTGCCTAGGATAGCTGTGTTAAATAATAGTGTTAAATAAAGTGTTAGTAGACATACTTGCCTTGTTCCTGACCTTAGAAGGAAAGTACCACTCTTTTGCCTTTAAGTGTGATGGTAGCTGTCGTTTTTTTCATAGACATTTTTCTATATGTTTACTCCCAGTTTTCTTAGGGTTTTTAAAAAATTATGAATGGATGTTGAATTGTGTCAAATTTTTTTGGCATCAAATGAGATATTCATATGGTTTTTCTTTTTCATCTATTAATATGATAAATTAGATTGATTTGCCTTTTTTTTTTTTTTTTTTTTTGAAGTACTGGGGCTGGGAATTGAATCCTGGACCTCATAAGTGAGAAGCTGGTGCTCAACCACTGAGCCACATCGATTTCTCTAAGATTTTTTCTTTTTTTCAGTTTTTTTGTTTTTTTTTAGGAGGCACTGGGGACCAAACGGGGGGCCTCCCATGTGGGAAGCATGAGCTCCACTACTTGAACCACATCCGCTCACCTAGATTGATTTGCTTTTGAATATTGAAACTCTGTATTTCTGAGATAAACCCAAATTTGTCATGATGAATTCTCACTTTTAGATATTGCAGGACCTTGTTTGCTTAAAAAATGTTCAGGATATTTATGTATATTTCGTGAGAAATCGTAGTCTGTGGTTTTCCTTTTTTGTAATATCTTTGTCTGATTTTGGAATTTGGATAATTCTGGTGTCATGAAATGAGTTGCAAAGTATTCCTTTGTGTTCAAATTTTTGGAAGAGTATGTATAGAGTTGGTATGATTTCTTCCTTAAGTGTTTATTAGATTTTCCCAATGAAGCCATCTAGTCCTGGAGTTTTCTTTGTAAGAAGATTTTAAACTACATATTCAATTTATTTAATAGATATAGAACTATTCAGATGATCTATTTCTTTGTGAATGAGCTTTTATAGTTTGCATCTTTATAGGAATTTTCCATTTCATCTGAGTTGTTTATGGCATAAATTTATTCATAATATTCCCGTTATCTTTTTAATGTCTATATGATCTGTATTTTTGTCCCCTCTTTCATTTCCAATATTGGTAATTTATGTCTTCTCTTTCTGTTCCTGAATCACTCTATCAAATTTATTGATGGTTTTAGAGAACAAGCTTTTGGTTTCATTGAATTTTCTCTATCATTTTTCCTGTTTTCTATTTTATTACTTTTCTGAGCTGCTGCTTATTTTCTTCCTTCTAATTACTTTGGACTTATTTGCATTTCAATTTCTAGTTTTTAAAGTGGATACTTAGATAATTGATTTTAGTATAATAATCTTATTTTACAATATAAAAATTTTAAGGAATATATTTTACTTTAAGTCCTGCTTTAGTTGTATCCTATACATTTTGATATGTTGCCTTTTCATTTTCATTGAGTTTAAGATATTTCCCTTGTGATTTTTTCTTGGGTTATGTAGAAGTATGTTATTTAATTTCCAAATACTTGGACATTTTCCAATATATTTTCTGTTAGTGATTTATAATTTAATTCCATTATGGTCAGAGAAAATATTTTGTATGACTTCAATTCCTTTAACTGTATTGATACTGGTTTTATAGCCAGGATAAGATCAATCTTAGTTAACGTTTCATGTACACTTGAGAATAAAATTTATTCTGCTACTGTTGTGTTGAGTCTTCTGTAAATGCTACTTTGGTCAAGATGGTGGATTATGTTATTCAAGTCTTCTGTATCCTTACTAATTTTCTGTCTGTTTGTTCTATCAATTCCTTAGAAAGGAATGTTGAAAATCTACAACTATAGTTGTACTACTTACCTATTTCTCTTTGTAGTTCTATCAGATTTTTTTTCTTCAGATATTTTGAAGTTCTATTATTTGCTACATACAAATTTAGTATTTTTATACCTTCTTGATAAATTGACCCCTTTATCATAATGAAATAATTATCCTTATCCTTGTTTTGAAGTCTGCTCTATATGGTATTAGTAAAGTAGCTCCAGCTAATTTTTTTTATAGTGTTTGCATAGTTTATCCTTTCCCATCATTTTACTTTTAACCTATCTGTGTGTCTATATTTAAAGTGGGTTTCTTGTAGATAGCACACAGTTGGGTCTTGCTTTTTTTATCCAGTATGACAATCTCTACTTTTTAATTGAGAATTTATTACACTCATAGCTAATCTAATTATCTTGTTTTAAATTTAAAGCTACCATCTTGCTGTTTCCTTCCTACTTGTCCTATTTGCTTTTGTTCCCCACCCCCCACACACACACTTCTGGCCTTATTTTGGATTTTTTTAAAATTACATTTTATCTCCCTTTTGGCTTATTAGTGCTACTTTTTTTTTTTCCTTAAGAGGACTTATTCTAGGGTTTATAATATGTATCTTTAACTTTTCACAGTCTGTCTTCATATAATAATGTATCACGTCATGTTTAATTTAAGAACTTTAGCACAGTATGTTTCCATTTCTCTTTTTTTGTTCCCCCCTTTTAAAATTGTTGTCATTTCTTTCACTTCTACATGTATTATAAGCATTTTAATACATGGTGATTGCTTTTATTTAAACAGTCAATTATCCTTTAAGGGGATTAAAAAATGAAAAAAAATGTCTTTCAGATTTATCATTTCTGGTACTCAGTGTTCCTTTGTGAAGATCAAGTATCCATCTGGTATCATTGTCCTTGTGTCTAAAGAACTACCTCTAGTACTTCGTGTAGTGAAGTTCTCTCAGCTTTTGCTTCTCTTAAAAATTCTTTATTTTGCCTTCATTTTTGAAAGATATTTTTGCTGGGTATAGAAATATAGATAATTTGACACCCATTTGTAGCTTTCCTGTGCATTTTCTCTGTGCACCTGCCTTCTCTCCAGTGCACATTCCTACAAATTAGAGCTACCTTGTCTTCCTGAACAACAGCTCCACTCTCTTAAACTCAGAGTGGTTATTGGGCTCTGTTTATTTTCCCATTCTCTGCACTGTGGCCTAGAAACTGCTTCTAGGCAATAATCTGGGACAATCATAGAGCATACTTCATTTGCTTCCCTTTTCTCAGGGATTACTGCCCTGTGAAGCTTGTTGTCCAATGTCTAAAGACCATTGTTTCATATATATTAATCTAATTTTCTAGTGGATTTAAGAGTGGAGGGTAAATCCAGACCAAGTTATTCTGTGGGATGAAAGTGGAGGTCCTTATCTGTAAAATGTTTATATTTTCTCCTTTTAGCTAAATTCCACTCAATTCTTTAATTTGAATAATTAAAAAAAAAAACAACCCAGAAATATAGAACAAACATTACAAATCCTTATGTATACAACATCAGAACTGACAATTGATAATTTGATTCAAATCACTTTTCTCCAAATAATTATATTGAATACATAGTAAATATATTTCCTATGTAGAAGGGATTATTCTAAATGCTTTGTATATATTGGCTCATTTAACCTTTACACCAATTCTATGTTTTAGGTTCAATGAATGACACTGTTTTATGAATGAGGTAAATGATTAATATACTGGTTAATGCCCAAGGTCATAGAACTGTTAAGTGGAGCAAGGATATGAATCCAAGGAATCTGGCTGTAGAATCTGAGTTAATAACCACTATGCTATACTGCCTCTCATAATTTTTGAAATGGGTAAAACATATGGATCAAGATGAAATTATCTCTGTCCCTGATCCCTAGTCCTATTTTCCTTATTCCTTACTCAGAGACAAACAAAATGATGAATTTTTGTATCCTTCCAGTCCATTTTTAATGCTTTTATCATTTAAACATAGTAATGAATAATAGGTAGTATCTGTGTTTTTTAAATTTACATAAAAGTTATCTCTTTCTGCCTAAAGTTTTATGAATTGCTTTTAATTTTATTTTGAAAACAATTTCTGTTGAGCCTTGTATAATTATATTTAGCTCCCTATGTTACTTATGAATAATTCTACCTAAAATTCCAAAAAAAAAAAAAAAAAATAGCAAAATCTGTCCGAAAACCATTTTCCAGGCAGTCAAAACAGGTGGTAATCTTTACATGTTCTTTTTCTCTATTTTCTGGAGTCCTCCCTTGTCCTGCTCCACTATGTACTCACTGCTCTCCAGCTCTGCTAAGCAATTGTCACCCCAATCCTGTAACCTGTTTCTTAGATCGTGTGAATTCTTTTTTTTTTTGGTTTACTTCTTTTTGATGGAGCACGTTCTCTAGTCACTTCCTAAGAAAGAATGCATGGAAAGTAAAATTTTTGAAACCTTGCTTTCTGAAAGTATCTTTATTCTACTCTTTATCTCATACTTGACTGATAGTTTGATAGAGGTTCTATATTGAAATAATTTTCCCTCTGATGTTTGAAGGCATTGCTTGATTGTCTCCTAGCCTCCAGGGGAGCTGATTCTAGATGGTTTGTATGTGACCTCTTTTTTTCTCCCTGGAGATTTTTCAGAACTTTTCTTTAGACTTGGTGTTCTAAAATTTCAAAATGGATGTGCCTTGGTATAGTTTTTTCCCCTTGCTAAATACAGATTGTAACTTTTTATTCTAGGAAGCTATCTTATTAGTTTTTGGGGATTTAAAAATATTGTTATCTTAAAAATAGTTTTCTCACTTCTGCTTCTCTGTTCTCTTCGGATAGTTCGATTTCTGACCTCCTGGGCTGAAAATTTTTTCTCTACTCTCCTAATTTTTATTTCTTTGTCTTTTTTGTTCTATTTTCTGGGACATGTCCTCAACTTTATCTTTCAACCTTTCTATTGATATTCTTTTATTTCTGATACTGTATTTAAAAATTTTTAAGACCTTTTCATTATAATGTGAATATTGCTTTTTATAGCAACCTATTCTTTACTGTTAATGTGTCATGAATATAATTATCTCATTTCTTTCAGAATATTTCAGTTTTTTTGTTTGTTTGTTTCTCTTCATCGTCATTGTCTCCATTTTCTTTTCTTTTTCCTGATTGATTGATCTTTCTCATTCTTGAGGATTTCTTCAAAGGTCTTGATATCCTTGATTGGCTTTTCCTATTAAGAGTAAGGCACTAAGGCAGTCTTCTTATGGGTGGTACTTATGGACAGGTGGGCTTCATTGTGGGGCAGTCATGTGAGGACCCTGCTGTTTTATTTTGAAACCCAAAACTATCAGTATCTGTAGGTCTTTTCTCTTGGGACATTTGCCTTCTTCACAGAAGAATCCACCAGTTTCCTGTCTGGAATTTACTTGCCTAGGGTTTTTTTATTATTATATATTTTTTATTAAAAAATTACTTAGATTACATAA
Source organism: Tolypeutes matacus (assembly GCA_026826555.1). Taxonomy (NCBI): domain Eukaryota; kingdom Metazoa; phylum Chordata; class Mammalia; order Cingulata; family Chlamyphoridae; genus Tolypeutes; species Tolypeutes matacus. Next base: position 17,609,991 of record JAKSZT010032012.1, read on the forward strand.
ATGTTACATGAAAAATATAGGGGATTCCCATATGCCCTGCTCCCCACACCTCCTACATTTTCCCACATTAACAACATCCTTCATTAGTGTGATTCATTCATTGCAATTGATGAACACATTTTGGAGCATTGCCACTAAGCATGGATTGCAGTTTACATTGTAGTTTACACTCTCTCCCACCCAATTCTGCAGGTTATGGCAAGATATATAATAGCCTGTATCTGTCATTGCAATGTCATTCAGGATGATTCCCAAGTCCCAAAAATGCCCCCATATTATACCTGTTTTTCCTTCTCCCTGCTCCCTGCCCTCAGAACCTCCAGTGACCACTGCCTCCACATCAGTGATAGAATTTCTTCCATTGTTAGAATCACAATAAGTCTATAGTAGAATACCAGTAAGTCTACTTTAGTCCATAGTTCATTCCCCAATCCTGAGGATTCTGAGATGGTGATACCCACTCCACCTCTAATTGAGAGGGGGCTTAGATCCTACATGGCTAATGGTTGGGACTCTCTTGCTTGAAGGTATAGACTCTCTTGGTTCCTTGGTATGGTGGTTGTCCATCCTCACCTCCTTGTTAGTTGTCCTGGGTGAGTCCAATGAACTGGAGAGTAGGAGTTGCAACTCCATTGAGATTCAGAGCCCAGCTGGCACATGGACAACCCAAAGATTTAAGTCTCTTGGACGTACACTTACCAACTCAGGTACTAATTATAAGTTCAAATAGAAGAACAGAAGAGCCATGTGTAGGGAAACCACAACTGAGTCCAACTGTCACACTGGGGAGCATAAATTCCAAAGTAGGGCCCACTGGCAGGGCACCAAACTCTTGAGCTATCTGCCTTGACTATAGTGTCTGGATGTCTCCAGAACCCTCAAGAGTCCGGCTAATTGGGGTAGTATCTGCTTTGGCTGTCAATGAGATCCTGCTGAGACATGCAAAAGTGTAACCTCTGGAGTGACCTCACAACTCACTTTGAAGTGTCTTAGCCATATAAACTCATTTGTCTTTACCTTTTCCCCCTTTTGGTCAATGCCTAGGATTTTATAGCTAAGCAATGAAAGGAGCCTGGGACTCTCCCTTATATCAAATCCTTCAGCTTCTAATTAGGCATCTGTTCTCCACTCTTTTGCTGGCCTGGTTTTCTTGACTATGGTGCCTCTTTGGACTAATTTCACCACAGAATGAACCAAAATTTCCTGTTGCATTGAAGAAGCGTTGCTTGGCTGAGCAAGAGGTGGGAGGATACTTGGGACTTTTCTTACTTTTATTAAGTCCATCCTTGCCCTCTGTATTTCCTGTTGCTATAGAACACCAAGGCTTTCCAGGATTCTGCATCCTGGCTTGACATTGACATCCTCCTCTGCGTGCACTTGGTATTCGGCTTTCTCAGGTCTGATAATTCCTTTTCCTCCTCTCCATCATCCATCATTTGTTTGCATCTCTCATTTTCCATTCTCTTTGTCCTTGTGGTTTTATACCATTTTAAATTCTTTTTTCTCATTTTATTGGTATATTGGGAGGAAGAAGAGATATATTATGTGTTCAAATTGCCATGTTTAACTGATAGTTGATATATATGTTTCTATCCTTTTTATTTTAAACTTTATTTCTCATTACCTACTCTAAATAGAAAAGTAGCTTATTTAAACCACAACCTCTGCCTCCATTTTTAGGTGGGGGAACAGTTCCTGGATTCATGCAGGGAGATGGCATCATTCCTTTGCCACCGCGCAGGCACATTTGGTTCCTTTTCTCCTGTGGGAATGAAATCCCAGCCTCCACTGCCTGTTACTGGTCCTGTTACCCTACTGACCTCATGAATACAGCCTATTGTGGTTTTTACTACATTTCCATAGAGAGAATTAATCTTGATTTTTGAAACACACACACACACACACACATACATATACATACATAAATGTACACACATTCTCTCACACACATATACACCCCCCTTAAGTCTGAAGCTTATGGGGGGAGATATCTTGATATACTGGCTCCACCATCTTCATCACAAACCCTTCCTCTGACATTTTGACTGGAAGTCCCAAACTTGTTGCCCTTTATTGCAATGTGCTTTCCATTCTTACCTCTTAAGTGAAAATAGTTTTGCTATAGTTTCCTAATTTCCAAATCCAGAGGATTCTCTTTGGTTCTTGTCTTACTAATGACCCTGTTGCATTTGACACTTGAGATTGCCTTCTTGCTGAATCTTTATATTCTTTTGCCTCTGTGTGCAGTTTCCTAGTGGCCCCCTTACCTCTCTGACTCATCCCCCCCATGACTCATTTGGGGCTCCCATTTCTCCATTTCCCACTGGAATATTGATGTTACTCAGGGTTTCAACCGAAGCCTGTACATACTTGCCTTGGTTGATCTCATCCATACTCATCATTTCTCATCCTCATTCATTATCCTTACACATCATTATTTGCTCATGATGGGAATGATCATCCTCACTCATCCTCAAACACTGATGAGAATGAAATCTAAATCTTTATCCCAAATCTCTGTCTCAAACTTCAACTGTACAACAAACTCTCTGTTGGAGGCCTTTACTTGAAAGGCCCATGCCCCTTTCAAATTCAAGATGCCTAAGGCTAAACATATCCTTTCTAACCCTTTTCCTTTGTTTGGATTTTCTGTTTCAACTGATAACACCAACAATTACTGTGCAGTCAAACTAGAAACCGGGGAGTCATCCTTGAATCCTTTTTCTACTCATGCCTTTATGTTGCCTAGGAACAGACACCTGGTCAACTTACCTTGAGTAATGGGGTCTTATTTGTACACAAAGGGAGATGGTGATCTAATGGCAATGAGTCAGGCTTCATAAGAAGTATAACTGGACACACGGCAGTTCTCAAAACCTCAGGACTTGCAGTTGGTGGAACTTCCTGGCCATCAGTGTGGCTCAACATCTCTGCTGTATTCACCTCGGACACTTACTTTTCTTATTCTTTCCACCCATCATGTATCTTTTTTCTACATCATAGATTATCCTCATAACTTTGGCTTGCTATGATCTTTCATGGGTCCAGCCCTACTTCCTCATTCATATTGCCCCAACTTAATTTCATTTGGGCCTCTGCTCACAGCCTTATTTTCTCCATGTCCAATATTTTGGATTCCCAGTGGCAGGAGTCAGATTGGCCCCGCTTATCTTTTCACACTAGGCCACATTGGAGGGTACTTGTCAGTCTATTGAAAGATTACCCTCGTGGCAGGTGCCACCTCTCTCCAGGCACCTGTACCAGGAGGAGTGGGGTAACGTGATGTGGAATAGAACCACTGCGGTTTGTCCCCTGAATGCTGTGTGCTGGACAGGTATTCTTCAAAGGGCAAGTGGGCAGTACAGACGCTGTGATTACGGTTAGTATATTCCTTATGCAAAATATCAAGCCCTATCAATTTTATCTTCTAAACCATTTTCAAATCTGTGTCCTCTCCTACGTCATCTCAGTGACTTAGTTCAAGTTCTCATCTTTCATCTGCCTTGCTACAACAGCTTGATGCTCTTCCTACATCTAGGCTTGTTCCTTCAAATTTATCTCCTGCATTAATGAGAGTGATTTAACCAAGACAGCTCTGGCCATGTCATTTTTCTACTCAAATCCCTTTAATCCCTCCCTCCCTTATTATTCCTAGGAAAAAGTCCATGTTTCTTTAACCTGACTTCTCCTTTTTGTAATGATCTTAATTTGGTCTTTAAAAAAAAAAAAAACAAAACAAAACAAAAAAAACAACCCAAAACTTTATTTATAAAGAAGTTTTAGATTTCAGAAAAGTTACATTGAAAATATGGGGGATTCCCATATACTCTACCCCCATCCCCCTCCCACACTTTTCCCCATTAACAACATCTTTCATTAGTGTGGTACATTTGTTAAAATTGATGAACTCATTGTGGTCTTCTTTTAGCAACGTACTTCTTTCTTATCTGTCTGTCTCCTCTCCCGTCTGCTTCCCTTTCTTTTCCTTCCCTAATTGATCACATTATCAATTTTTAAGTACATTTAAAATATCTTTGTATTTATTGAATAAAATTTGTTACTAGTTCTTAACTAAAATATTAGATGAATTCAACCTTTTGATTTTCCCTTAAAAAGAAATCCAAAAAAACCTAATCAAATTAAGTTGTTTTTTTACTTCCAAATGATTAATTTTTCTTCCCTGAGGGTTAATGTTTCATCAGCTGTGTCTTGGATGATTGCAAAAGCCTCCTAATTGTCTGCTGGCCTAGTCTCATCCCAACTCCAATCTATCTCTTAGATTTATTTTTCTGAAACATATATCTGATCATGGCCCTCTCCTATTTAAAAATCCAAGGCCCTTTTCAGCCCTATTTTCAGCCTCTGCCTTTCACATCAAGTTCCCTATTTACACTGCCCTCACAGGACAGTGAGCTCTAGTCCATAGGATGACACTGCTCTTGGTTTTGGTGTCAACCTCTGTCTACACATTTGATGCTAATTACTTGAGAAGTGAACAATTCAGTCATTTAATGTGGCGTTTCTCTTGAGACCACCAAGCTGTTGATTTAGCTGTCAGAATGCCGAGTCCAAGCTCCTAGCCGCTGTGGCCCGTTCCCTCCCAGGCAGGGCTGTGCTAGAGACGGGGCTGCCCCACCCAGCAGCAACTCTCGTTTCCCCAAAGTCCTTGGCTATGAGCTATCTGTGTTAAAGAATTAACAGGAAAAAGTCCCAAAATCAAAATGTTTAGTGTAAATTTATTTTTCAAGCCCTTGTTTATTGAAATCTTTACCTAGTGGTTAATTTGAAAGAGACGTGAGGGTCGTCAAGGTGACGCTTAAAGCACACAGTTGGGATTGGTGCCACCTGGTGGGTGGTGGGGGCGGTGCATGCGGTGGTGATTAGGGTAGGTGACTTGAGACCAACGGGCTCTCTTTAGGACCAGGCCCATCCCTGCATGGCCGGCCATTTAGGTCTTTAAAAAATATATATTGAGGGACAAATGACGTATAATAAACTGTATATATTTAGAGTTTACAGTTTGATAAATTTTGATGTCTGTATGCACCTGTGAAACCATCACCACAATCAGGATAATGAATATATCCATCAGCCCCAATTTCTCTGTGCCCCTTGGGAATTCCTCCCACCTGCTCTTCCCCATCTCCTCACCCCTCCTCTCCAGGCAACCAATAATCTGCTTCCTGTTGCTCTAGATTAGTTGGCATTCCCTTGAATTTCATATACTAGAATATTGTAGTTTGTGTCTTTTTGGGGGAGGGAGGGATGTCTAGTACCTTTCACTCAGCATAATTATTTTGAGATTCATCCATGGCGCTGCTTGTACCAATAGTCCTGTTCATGGGTGTTTGTGTTCTTCTGATTAAACACAGTTTGTTTAATCATTCACCTGTTGATGGGCTTGTGTGCTGTTTGCAGTTTTTGGCCATTACAAATAACAATGCTGTAAACATTTCATGTACACGCCTTTGTATTTTCATTTTCCTTTCTCTTGGATAAGTAGCCGGCTGTGAACTGGCCGGGTCATACGGCAGGCGTAGGCATACCGTTTTACATCCCACCAGCAGTGGGTGCTCCATTTCCCCACAACACTTGGTGTCTAGTGGGCCATTTAGATTTTGAGTTTTAAAAATTCAGTTTCTCGGGTCCCATTCCAGACCTTGCAAATCATAACCTAGGAGGAGGTGGTTTGGGGAGCTGTATTTTCAGAAAAAGAACTAGCTGATGGTCAGCCAGGTTTGATATCACAGCAGTTCTCCTACTACTATCGCTACCAGTCCTTGCTGCTGGCATCACCACACTATTAACAGATCGAAACCACCGCCCTATACCATGGAGAGTCTGGCTTCTTTGAAGGGGCTCAGACAGGACTCTGTCAGAGATGAGGCAGAAAGGCAGGGAAGGCAGGCAATGGCATCAGAAAACAAACTTTTCTTCAGGGTGAAATGTTCCTAATTAGCTGAGCTTGTGCTGGATCAGTCATGATCTACCAGAGCCAATCCTATCAACCTAGAGGAGCCCCTCATGAGAAGAGGAGAGCCTCAGTTCACCTCCCTGGATGAGCTGCTCTTGTGGAGGGAGTGAGGCTGTGCTAGGGCGGACCCCCACAGCTCAGTGGGACCAACATCAGAGTGTAAAGAAGAGTCAAAACAGTACTGTGAGTCCATGGCTACAAGGGGTATGGCAGCCAAACCCTTTCCACCTTCCCCAGTGATAGATAATAAGAGAAAATGTAAAAGACAAGCTCAGCAGCAAGATATGACCTCTGTGGAATAAAAATGAGACAGACACATGCACCAAACAATCACATCTGGCTCCAGGACTAGAAGCAGATTCAGGCAGCCAGGAGTTCATGTCTTGTGGGGTAGGGAGACCTGACATTCTCCCATGCAAGGGTGGGGACTAGAATTAGGTTTCTTGAAATAAGGGGTCAGGGTGGGGCTTTCCTGTCCAGGAAAGGTGCCTACAAGAGCTGCTGCGAATGGTTGGCTCATTAGGATTAGAGCTAACACTTATTGAGCCCTTGCTACGTGTCATGCACTGTTGTTAGCGTCTTACCGGGATTAATGTATTTAATTCTTACACCCCTATGAGGTAGGTTCAGTACTTAATCTCCATTTTAGAGATGAGACAAAGAAAGATTGTTATGTTTCTTTACTCAAATCACACAGCTAGTAAGTTGCAGTTCTAGGATTAACACCCAGGAAGTCTGGCTCCCCAGTCTGTGTGTGTAACCACTACCCATGTCCTCTGAGTGAGTTGCAGGCCTGGGGAAGTTGAAGGAAGTAGTCACAGTACTGTGGCCTGACTCTGGGCAAAGTCACGTGCTGATGTAGTAGCAGGACCTATGACCCCAGTAGCACTGCAGGACAGGAATCATTGAGGGAAGATGGATTCTGTTCTGGGGTCCCAGAGTCTGGCTGGAGGGCAGCTAAGGAGTTGCTAGACTGGGAGGGAGAAAGTGATAAAGCAAGTGCATGAATGATCAAGTAAGTGAGCAAGAGAGAGAAAGAAAAAGCCTCTGCTGAAAATGAGTCTGCAAATGAAAATTCTAAAACATATGAGTATGACTAATGTGGAGAAACAGACAACAACATCAACATATGGCAGATGAATTCACTTCAGAAGAAATGAAAACAGCAGAGTGATATGAAAATGATTTAAAAATAAGGCTATGATCTTCAAAGAAATAAAAAAGTAATATAATATCCATTAAAAAGTACAAGCAATTTTGAAAAAAAGGGTAGAAATGAACTAAAAACAGATGGCTATAAAGACAGATCAAATAGAAATCTCATGAATTAAAAGTTTTTCATTAAAATAAGAACATAGTGACAAGATAAAGTCTAGCCTGAAGAAGTTGAAGGGAGAATTAGTGAATTGGAAGAATATACTGTGTGAATCATTTAGAGTACAGAAAAGTAAAGTAAAGAGATTTAAAAAAATATGGATGAGCAGTTACTCATACTAGCTAGCATTTTTTATGACTAGGCACTGGGTTAAAGAGTTTATAAAGGATGTCTTATTTAAACTTCACAGCAACCCTTTGAGGTCAGTATAAATACTATCCCCATTTTATAGATGAGTGAGTAACTGGAAGCACAAGGAAACTAAGCAATTTGGTAAGGCCATATACTTAATAGAAATTGGATTTAAACTCAGGCAGGCTGACTTCAGCACTTATGTGATGAACTTCTATGTCATTCTGTTTCCAGTTAAGATGTATAAACAGACTAAAAAGCACAGGATTTCCACAAGAAGTATCTAGGGTGAGTATCAGAAAAGCAATGTTTGAAGGGTATTGGCTGAGAATTTTCCAAAATAAAAGACAAGAATGGTAAGATTAAAAGAGTACACTGTGTTCCAAGCAAGATAAATAAAAATTAACCCATACCTAGATGCATCATAGTGAATCTGAAAATTCAAAGAGAAAAAAATCTTACTAACGATTGGAAAGAAAAAAAAAAAACATTATTCAGAAAGAAATGACAGATAGACCAACAGCAGAATTCTTCAAAGAAGATAATGAAATAATATTTATTTGACTGAGTCTTTGTAGTTTTTCAAGCCTCAATTTCATCATTTGTGAACTGGGATTTTGAGGTTTGGATGAGACAATGTATGTGAAATGGTTTGTAAGTGGAGATGGGCTCTCTAAATACAAAATGAAGGAAAATAATAACTTCTTTTATTGAAGGTCTTCTCTGTGCCAAGCACTGTGCTCAGAACCATATGTATTAACTCTAGTCCTCTCACAATGATTTGAAATAACTATCATTAACTCCATTACATAGATGAGGAACAAGGTTTAGAACTTATTCAAGATCACGCAGAGTGTAGACTGTGGAGCTAGAATTCCAATACCGGTGGTGGTGGCGAGGACTTGTGCTTTGAGGGCCTACTTATCCTGCCTCCTCACTTGGTTTCTAGATGACAAGTTATCTCTGAGCTTTGGCACCACCAACGTTCTTCAAATATTGGTCAGGAGAAAACTTTGCTTGGGAATCCACATGTTAGGCAATACTGAGACAGACACTCAATGAAATTTTCAGCAGGGTGCAGAAATTCTATGTCAAATCTTACCAGGTTTCCTCCAGCATTGCTGTATTAGGGTTCTCTAGGGACCCAGAACTGACAGAAGATATCTGTAAATATGAGATTTCAAAAATAAATTGTCTCACATGACTGTGGGGATAAGCAAGTCCAAATTCCATAGGGCAGGCCACAAGCTGGGAACTGCAATGAAGGTTTTTGATGAAGTCCCCAGGAGAAGCTGGCTGGCTACAGTCGAGATGGAAATTCTCTTTTGACTGCTGAAATTATCACTTCTTTTAAAGCCTACAACTAATTGGATGTGACGTCTCTCATTGCTGAAGGCAGTCTCCCCAGCTGATTGTAGATGTAATCAGCCAGAAATGCAATCAACTTACTGAAGACTTAGGTCCACGAAATGTCCTCACAGTAGCAATCAGGCCAGTGCTTGCTTAACCAAAGACGGTGTGTCTAAGCCATAAACACTTATAGGCAGTTTGACGGAGGCAGAATCCTGCCTTTGATGTCATAGGACCACTGCTTGGGTACAGGCTTGGTGGTTGCCCTAACCTCTCTGAGCTTCACTGTTCTGATCTGTAAAATGGCCACAGTAGCCTTTCTCGTAGCATAGATGTCACAGGGTTTAATGAGAAAATTTAGTGAAAACACTTGGTAGCCATTTTTAGTCATAAACATGGCTTACAGCGCATAATAAAAGCTTTTCAAAAGACAGAGAGAAAGGGAGTGGGGGAAGGGAGAGAGAAGAAAGAGTCTTCTCTAGCAACTCTACCAGTTTTTTTTTTTTTCTTCAGCTTCCCTAATATCTTTATTTTTTATTATTATTATTATTTTTTATTATGGGTAAAAATCAAAATTCTCACAATACATACAAACATTTGCAAAATGATATATAAATATATATGCATATATGTGTATTTGCTTACAAAAATGTTATTTATATATATATATACATATATTTTAAGAGGTGCTTAGATTACCCAAAATATTACACGGAACCCATTGGGATTCCCATGTTGCCCACCTCCCACACCTCCCACCACATCCCACACAAACATCTCCCACAGTGTGGCCCACCACCCTCAATGAACTTACACATCCTGGAGCCTTGCCACCAACCATAGACCACAGTTCACACTGTAGACCACACTCTCTCCCACTCAGTTCTGAGTGGTGTGTGCTGATTTAAAATGGCCTACATCCGTTGCCACAACAATACTCAGGATAACCTCCAGCTCCCAAAGAAACCCCTGTATTTCAACTGCTCATCCCCTCCCTACCCCAAAAGTGTCAAGTGGCCACTGGCTCCACCTCATTGTTATAATTTCTTGCATTGCTAGAATCACCATATGTGAACAAGAGAATACCATCAAGTCCACTCTAGTCCATAGTTCTTCCCCCAATCCTGAGGGGACTGGGATGGTGATGTCCACTCCAACTCCAAGTGAGAGAGGGCTTATATCCCATGGATATGGTGGGTGGGATGATCTTGCCTGCAGATGCAGGCCCTCTCCATTCCCTGGGATGGCCATTGCCCATCGTTGTCTCCTCACCAGGTGACTTGGATGAGTCCATTGAGCTGTAGGGTAGGAGTTGCAGCACCACCTAGATTTCATGCACACCTGGCACATAGGTAGGCGGAAGGCTCCAGTCTCTGGAAGTATACCTAAAAACTCCAGCATCACATATAGGTTTGAATAGAAGGGACTGGTGAACCATGTGCAGGGAGGACTTATTTGAGTCTAATTCTGTCACTCTCAGGAGCACAGATTCCAAAGTAGAACCCACTGATAAGGCATCAGTCTCTGGGGCTATCCCCCCTTATATAGGACCAGGGTGTCTCCGGAGCTCTCAGGAACCCCAATGAGTGGGGTGATAGGCACTTAGATGTTCTATGAGCTCCTACTGAGATGTGCGTAAGAGTTACCTCTGGGATGACCTCCCGACTCTCTTTGAAGTCTCTTAGCCACTTGAACTCATTTGTCTTTACCATTTCCCCCTTTTATTCAAGGTCTTTTCCAGTTGTGTTGCCAGTTGGCACTTGGTATTAATCCCTCGTTGCCAGGGAGGTTCATCCCCGGGAGTCATGTCCCACGTTGTGGGGAAGGTAATGCAATCATATGCTGAGTTTGGCTTAGAGAGAGGCCACATTTGAGCAACAAGGAGGCTCTCAGGTGGCAAGCCTTAGGCACCCCACAACTGCAGGCTAAGTCTCATTTACAAGAGCAAAGACTCACAAGGGTAGTCATCAATAAAAAAAAAAACACATTAGTGGGTCATCCTATTTTGACAGGCACTGTCCCTACACTCAGAGGACTATTGCTGCTCCCTTGGAGACTGTGGCAGAGCTCTCCAGGCTAGGAATTCAGATTCCCTCATTTATTGTGTGATTATCCACCCATCGTGACCATGCCCCATCCCCCGATCCTTTGAATGATTTTGTATATCTTTCATGTATATTCGGATGAACCAACCCCCACGAAACCCCCCCCAGACACATCCCCCAATAATCCCCCGCAGTACCCATTGTAACCCTTCTGTGATCCAAATCCTCCATGAACATTTAGTCCATAAAATAATCAAATACACTTACTAGGAAAAAGAAACAACTGTGATAAGCTTACATGCAAGAGACAAACATAAGGAAACTCAGGGGGAAAAAAAAAAAAGAGAGAGAGAAGGAAAAAAAACAAATAATCAAACAAAGAACAAAACAAAATATAATTAGTGGATTGGGACATTCAAAAAATGGGCAAAAAAGCAAAGGAAATGCCTTTAAAATATATATATATATATATATATATTCATTTTTTTCCTTTCTCTCTTCTTTTTTCCCCTTTTTCCTTCCCTTTATCACTGTGTTATCGGATGTCTGGTGTGCCATGACACCTTCCTCCTCTCAATCCCCATTGTCTCCCAATTTTTCATTTAATTTTCAAAGAAGTTTTAGGTCACAGCAAAGTCACACACGGAGTGCCAGAGACTCCCAGATACCAAACCACCCCCCTTCCCCACCCCATATTAACTCCCCCCCCCCCTTTTTTTGGTTGTTAGCATTGTTATAACTGTTATGCAGATAGCAAAATATAGCAACTAAACATTGTCAGTGATTTACAGTATAGTTTACAATTTAGATGATACAGTTAAATAATTTTGATGATATTTACCATGTCCTGTGTCCATTACTGAAAGGTAATGAAAAGCCTTCCCCATGACCACCAAACATCCCATTAGATCTTGACTGTTCCCTTCTCCCCAGCCCCCCAGGGCCCATGATACCCCCCTCTCCTAACCCATGGAATGTCAAGATTCACAGTTGCATGCTCTGGGGATTTGAACCAGCACTTCCTAAACCATCCACCCCCCAGTGTTGTACCACCAAACCCAGGAACACCACCGCTCATCTGCCCCATCCCCCAACATGCAACCACACTCTATCCCTTTACCATAGATTATGTCCATATGGGAGATGGCTCAAAGCCTGCTCTTCTCTTACTCTCCTTTGTTAACCTATCTTTCAGACAATGGTTCTCAGAGACTGCTCACTTTCCTCAGTTCAGATCAGTGAGGTCATATACTGTTCATCCTTCAGTGCCTGGCTTGCTTCACTCAACATAAGGTCTTCAAGATTCATCCACGTTATTCCATGTGTTAGCACTTTGTTCCTTCTTACCGCTGAGTAATATTCCATTGTATGTATGTGCCACATTTTGCTTATCCATTCGTCTGTTGATGGGCACCGGGGCTGATTCCAACTTTTGGCAATGGTGAACAATGCCGCTATGAACATTGGTGTGCATATATCTGTTTGTATTTTTGTTTTCAGTTCTTCTGGGTATATACCCAGCAGTGAAATTGCTGGATCATATGGAAGATCTATTGCTAGTTTTCTGAGGAACCGCCAAACTGTCCTCCACAGTGGCTGGACCATACCACAGTCCCACCAGCAGTGGATGAGAGTTCCTATTCCTCCACATCCTCTCCAACATTTAGTGTCTCCTGTTTTTTTAATAGCTGCCATTCTGGTGGGTGTAAGATGTTATCTCATTGTAGTTTTGATTTGCATTTCCCTGATAGCAAGTGATGTTGAGCATTTTTTCATGTGCTTTTTAGCCATTTGTATTTCTTCCATGGAGAAGTGTCTTTTCAGGTCACTTGCCCATTTTTTATATGGGTTGTTTGTCCTTTTATTTTCGAGGTGAAGGATTTCTTTATATATGCAGGATATTAGGCTCCTATCAGATATATGGTTGCCAAATATTTTTTCCCATTGGGTAGGTTGCCTTTTTATTTTCTTAATAACATCCTTAGAGGTACAGAAGTTTTTAATTTTGAGGAGATCCCATTTATCAATTTTTTTCTCTTGCTGCTCGTGCTTTGGCTGTGAAGTTCATGAAACCATTTCCTATTACAAGGTCCTGTAGATGCTTCCCTACATTATCTTCCAAGGTTTTTATGGTTTTGGCTCTTATATTTAGATCTTTGATCCATCTTGAGTTGATTTTTGTATAAGGTGTGAGTTGGTATTCTTCTCTCATTCTTTTGGATATGGATATCCAGTTCTCCAAGCACCACTTGTTAAAGAGGCCACTCTCTCCCAACTGAGTGGGTTTCGTGGCCTTGTCAAATATCAGATGACTGTATATGCGAGGATCTATATCAGAACTCTCAATCCGGTTCCATTGGTCAGTAGGTCTATCCTTGTGCCAATACCACGCAGTTTTGATCACTGTAGCTTTGTAGTATGTTTTAAAGTCAGGTAATGTAATACCTCGAACTTCATTTTTCTTTTTCAATATATCTTTGGCAATTTGGGGCCTCTTGCCTTTCCAAATATATTTTGTGGTTAGTTTTTCCAGTTCCTTAAAAAATATATTGTTGACTTTTATTGGGATTGCATTAAATCTGTAGATTAGTTTGGGTAGGATAGACATCTTGATGATGTTTAGTCTTCCCATCCATGAACAGGGAATATTTTTCCATTTATATAAGTCTTCTTTGATTTCCTTTAACAGTGTTGTGTAGTTTTCTGTATATAAGTCCTTTACCTCTTTAGTTAAATTTATTCCTAGGTATTTGATTCTTTTGTTTACTATTGTAAATGGTATTTTTTTCCTGATTTCCTCCTCAGTTTGCTGGTTATTGGTGTACAGAAATGCTACTGATTTTTGAGCATTGATCTTATAGCCTGCAACATTACTGAACTCCTCTATAAGTTCTAGAAGCCTTGTTGTCGATTTCTCAGGGCTTTCTATGTATAGGATCATGTCATCTGCAAATAATGAAATTTTTACTTCTTCTTTTCCAATCTGGATGCCTTTTATGTCCTTTTCTTGTCTCAGTGCTCGTGCAAGTACTTCTAAGACAATGTTAAATAGGAGTGGTGATAGTGGGCATCCTTGTCTTGTTCCCGATCTCAGAGGGAAGGCTTTTAGGATTTCACCATTGAAAATGATGTTAGCTTTGGGTTTTTCATATATACCCTTTATCATTTTCAGAAATTTCCATCTATTCCTATCTTTTGTAGTGTTTTTATGAGGAAAGAGTGCTGTATTTTGTCAAATGCTTTTTCTGCATCTATGGAGATGATCATGTGATTTTTTTCTTTCAGTTTGTTTATGTGGTGTATTACATTGATTGATTTTCTTATATTGAACCATCCTTGCATACCTGGGATGAAACCCACTTGGTCATGGTGTATAATCCTTTTGATATGTTGTTGAATGCGATTAGCAAGTATTTTGTTAAGGATTTTAGCATCTAGGTTCATTAGAGAAATTGGTCTGTAATTTTCCTTTCTTGTGGTATCTTTATTTGGTTTTGGTATTAGGTAATGTTGGCATCATAGAATGAGTTCGGTAATATTCCTTCTACTTCTATTTTTTGGAAGAGCTTAAGTAGAATTGGTGTTAGCTCTTTCTGGAATGTTTGGTAGAATTCAGCTGTGAAGCCATCTGGTCCTGGACTCTATCTCTTTACTTGTAATTGGGCTGTTGAGTTCATCTATTTCTTCTTTCATCAATGTCGGCTGTTTGTGGGTTTCTAGAAACTTGTCCATTTCCTCTAAATTGTCATTCTTGTTGGCATATAATTTTTCAAAGTATCCTCTTATGATACTCTTTATTTCTGTGGGGTCAGTAGTGATATCACCTTGCTCATTCCTTATTTTATGTATTTGCATCTGTTCTCTCTTTTTCTTTGTTAGTCTGGCTAAGGGTTTGTCAATTTTGTTGATATTCTTGAAGAACCAGCTTTTGGTTTTGTTTATTGTTTCCAGTGCTTTCTTATTCTCTATTTCATTTAGTTCTGCTCTAATCTTGGTTATTTCCTGTTTTCTACTTCCTTTAGGTTGAGTTTGTTGTTGTTTTTCCAATTCCTCCAAGTGTGCAGTTAGGTCTTCAATTTTAGCTCTTTCTTCTTTTTTAATATATGAATTTATGGCTATGAACTTCCCTCTCAGGACTGCTTTTGCTGCATCCCATAGGTTTTGATATGTTGTGTTGTTGTTTTCATTAGTTTCAAGGTAGTTACTGATTTCTTTTGAAATTTCCTCTTTGACCCACTGTTTGTCTAAGAGTGAGTTGTTTAACTTCCATTCCTTGTGCCTAACCTGTTTCTCTGGCCCTTATTGATTTCCAACTTCATTCCGTTGTGGTCAGAGAAATTACTTTGTATAATCTCAATCTTTCTGAATTCATTGAGTGTTGTTTTGTGGCCTAGCATGTGGTCTATTTTGGAGTATGTTCCATGTGCACTGGAGAAGAATGTAAATCCCGCTGTATTTGGGTGTAGTGTTCTGTATATGTCTATTAAGTCCAAATCTTCTAATGTATTGTTGAGTGCCTTCGTTTCTTTATTGATTCTCTGCTTAGATGTTCTGTCTAATGATGATAGTGGTGTATTGAAGTCCCCTGCTATAATTGTAGAGGAATTTATTTCTCCTCTTAGTTTTTCCAGAGTTTGCCGCACGTATTTTAAGGCACCTCGATTAGGTGCGTAAATGTTGATGATTGTTCTCTCTTCTTGAGAGATTACTCCTTTTACTAATATGTAGTGTCCATCTTTGTCTCTTACAATAGTTTTGCATTTAAAGTCTATTTTGTCTGATATTAGAATAGCTACTCCTGCCCTTTTTTGGCTATTGTTAGCTTGTAAAATGGTTTTCCAGCCATTCACTTTCAGCCTCCTTGAATCCCTGGGCCGAAGGTGGGTTTCTTGTAGACAGCATATAGATGGATCATATTTTCTTATCCATTCTGCCAATCTGTGTCTTTTGATTGGTGAATTTAATCCATTAACATTCAGTGTTATTACTCGTAACGAATTTCTTATTTCAGTCATTTTTTCTTTGGGTTAATGTATGTCATATGTTGTTTTGTTTCTCTTTTTGAGTTTTCAGTTGTTTTTAAACTCTCCTCCAACTCTCTCTCCTTTGTTTTTTCCTTTCAACTTGTAGAGATTCCTTTAGTATTTCTTGAAGTGCTGGTTTCTTCTTGACATACTCTCTTAATTGCTGTTTATCTGTGAATATTTTGAACACTCCATCATTTTTGAATGCCAATTTTGCTGGATAGAGAATTCGTGGCTGGAAGTTTTTTTCTTTTAGTGTTTTGACTATGTCATACCACTGTCTTCTTGCCTCCATGGTTTCAGCTGAGAAATCAGCACTTAATCTTATTGTGCTTCCCTTGTATGTGATGGTTCTCTTTTCTCTTGCTGCCTTGAATATTTTCTCTTTGTCTTGAGCATTGGACAATTTGACAAGTATATGTCTTGGAGTTGGCCTGTTGGGATTTATAGTATTTGGGGTGCGCTGTGCTTCCTGGATCTGCACATCCATCTCTCTCAATAGAGTTGGGAAGTTTTCAGCCATTACTTCCTTCAACACTCCTTCTGTTCCCTTTCCCTTCTCTTCTCCTTCTGGGATGCCCATAATGCGTATGTTTGTGCGTCTTGCATTATCGGTTAATTCCCTGAGACCATACTGGATTTTTTCTATCTTTTTGTTTATCTTTTCTACAATCTCTTTGATTTCAACTGTATTGTCTTCCATATCACTAATTCTTTCCTCTGCCTGTTCAATTCTGCTGCCATGTGAGTCCAGCGTCTTTTTCATTTCTTGACTTGTGTCTTTGTTCGCCATCATATCCATTACCTTTTTAGGTGTGTTAGCTATTTCTTCAGTATGTTCTCCCAGTGTCTTCTTTATATCCTTAATCTCTTCCTTCAGTTCTTTAAGTTGGTCCATGATATTTGTTTGGATAGCTTTGATTAGTTGTTCGATGTACTGCATTGCTTCCTGGTTTTTATTTTGTGCACTGGACTGGTCCATGTTTTCCAGTTTTTCAGAGTCATTTGTATTTTTCTGTTGCCCTCTGGTCATCATATTATCTTGATGGGTTTGTTCAGTTGATTAGCTATTCTCTATGCTCTAGAATTTTATTTAGCTGTTGGTTCTGTGTGTGAGTTAAGTTTTCTCTTTGGCAGTTTTTCTTCTTATTTTATTTCCTTGCTTCTTTCTATGTTCCCTTGAAGGCAAAAGGTTAGGGCCAGAGGAATCAAAAGATGTAAGGAAGGCAGAAGGATAATAGAAATATTGATAAAAGTTAGGAGAGGGGCAAAATGAGACTTAATGAGATGAATATTTAACTTGTGTAGGCAGTGTAGAGTACTAGGAAAAAATATGGAGTTCCTACAATGGACTGGGAAAACAAATGGAGGGATATATATATATATATATAGTGATTTAGAAGGCTAGAATTATGAGGAGGGAGAGAAATAGTAGAGAAAGGTCTGAAAGGAAAGAGTTAATACTAATAAAAAAAAAAAAGAAAAAAGAAGAAGAAGAAAACAAAATAGATGGGATAGAAATTGACACCCTTAAGTTGTGGGCCTATGAAAAAATGTTGTCTCTAAGAGCCACAACAGAAAACAGAAGGCAGAAAGATGCAGGAAGGATAAGCGGTAGTTTGTAATACAGAATCAATATATACAGCGAGTGGGAAATTACTGAATAAGAAGCCCAGCAAAGAAGCGACCAGCTGGCAGCACCTATTTAAAAAAAAAAAAAAGAAGTAAAAAGGAAGGGGGGAGGAAAACGGGAATAATAGCAATAGACCAGAAAGTAACAGAGAGAAACCAAAGATCCACACAGGCAAGCAGTCAAACAGAGCTAAGGGGGGTCAATGATTCCCCTAGTGTCCACGTGGATCCTTCCTGCCTACTTGTGTTTATCAATGAATTTCCCCACAGGGTTCTATATGCAGGTCCTGAAGCAGCTTTTAGCTATTAAACTAAATTAAAAAGAATTTATTTTTCATTTGTTGAGGTGACCTCACTTTTTTTTTTTTTTTTAGCCAAATGCAGGACCCAAAATAATTCCTCCTCTAGACCAACCCCCTTACGGAAGGGACCCTAGCTGGGCCCGTGGAAATTAATCAAGCACGTCCCACTTTCCGGACTCCCCAGGTTAGCTGAAGCTCTGATGTTAGTCAGTGAGGAGTGCTAAAGACGGCGGATTCCGCCCCTTCTGGCGCCGAGCTCCAGCGTCACCGGGCTGTTCAGTAAATCAGTTTGAGTGCAGATTCGCATCTGCTCTCAGCCTAATGCTGCTTCAGGTCGGCTTATCTGCTCCCCAAAGCTATGGGGCGGTGCAGGCAGCCAGATCGATGTCTAAAAATATAAAATACCCTTCCCTGTCTTCCAACCGAACCCTCCCTTTTTTGGGAAGTGTCCCTTCCTCCTGGCTCCGCAGCGGCCCGGGTCTTATCCCTGGGTGGCTAGGGAAATCAACTCCCCTTCCCCGACCAAAACCCCCCCTCCGGTTCACTGGGTGCTGACTAGCTCGTTTGCTCTATTCACACAAGGTCCAAGGGGCGCCAGGCAGCCAGATCCCCAGAAAATAAAACTTTTTCGCCCTGCCCACGGCTCCAAATTGTCGTTTTATTTTTTTTTTCTGTAACCGCGGGGCTCAGCCGCCTGTGCCAACCTCCACCGGCAGCCTCAAAACTCACGAATCTCCATCGTTCGGTTCCCGCCGCCGATCCGCGCAGATAGATGTCCCAAGCTTCTCACTCCATGCGTGCACAGCACAGACCCCCGCGCAGGACCCCGTCCACAATCCGCCTTGCTCCTCTACCAGTTTTTATACTGAGTTCTAGGGTTTTTAGTTTTGCATAATGTGTCATTGACCAGGTACCCTGTGTCACATACGCTAAGGCAGTTTTTCCCAGTGGTAAGTGTAAGGAATAAGACAGGCAAATTCAGCCCTTTCTCTGTTGACAGTACAGTCATTTTTATTTATTTTATTCATCACACATACACCACCTACTCTAATTATAAAAGTTACAGATAGTCATAAAGGAAATGTAGAAATGTCTACAAACAGAAATCATGTGTAATTCTACAGTCCAGCAATATCTAGTAGGTCAGGAATTTGCTGCATTTCCTTCTAGGCTCTGTTCTGTCATACACATGTACATATACTTGCTGTTATTTATAATCATTATTATCATATGTAGCAGATATGTAAAATCCAGTCTTTTTTAACCATTCAATAATATACCATGAGGTTTTTTTTCTCATGCCATTAAAATTCTTAGAAAAACCAACTGCCTAATAGAAGTACCACAATATTTTTCACCATACCCCTACTGTTGAGACTTTAAGTTAATTAAAAAATTTTCACTAATTCAAATAACACTTTACACAAACACCTGTGTCTGTATCTCTGATTATTTACTATTAATTTTCTCTTTGAGATATTTAATATTTAGGAAAGTGTTGAGTTTCTAAGATTTGTGCCTAAATATCTTTTGTTATTAATTCCTAGTTTCATTGTGTTGTCACAGAATGCTGCTTATAAAATATGTGCATTTAGGAACTTATGGAGACTTTCTTTAGCTCAGTACCAATTTTTGTGAACGTGTCATTGACATATGAGAGTATATTTGGTGATTGTAGGGTGCATTGTTTGATGTATTTTAGTAATTCAATCTTATTAATTTCATTATTCAAATCCTCTGTCTTTACTTATTTGTATTTTCTTTATCTATCAAGAAAGATTGGGCATTTCAGTATTCCACAGCAATACTGAAATACGATTTCCCCATTGTTTCCAATGATTTTTGCTTTTTAAAGTTTGATGCTGAATTATTTGATATATAAAATTATGACTATTATATTTTTATTGTGGATTATAACTTTACAAATATAAAGTATCATTTTATGTTCCATTGGATGCTTTTTTTCTTGGAATAAAACCTTTCAGAATTTAATATTGCTACTCCTGTATTATCTGTGTTGTATTATCTTGCACGTGTCTGAAAATGCTTTACTCATTCATTTTATATTTTTAAAAAATCTTTTGTTTTATTTCTATTTCTTGTAGGTAACATAGAGTAAAAATTGATTTTATAGCATAATTGGAGAATATTTATAGTCATGATTGATTGATTTGGTTTTATATTTGCCACTCTATTTTATGCTTTCCAATTTTATGGTCTTTGT
Organism: Tolypeutes matacus; assembly: GCA_026826555.1. Lineage (NCBI taxonomy): Eukaryota > Metazoa > Chordata > Mammalia > Cingulata > Chlamyphoridae > Tolypeutes > Tolypeutes matacus. The sequence goes on from JAKSZT010032012.1 coordinate 17,630,049, forward strand.
CTTTTCTTTGTTTTCTATCTTAAGCTATATTGAATATGTTTTATGTCCTTTTATATTCTTCAGTGATTTGGAAAATACTTCCTATTTTAAATTATATTCATGATTACTTTTAAATATTAGAAACATTTAAATAGGAACTTAAAAAGTTTTTATTGTGATATAAATATATGTAAAGAAAATGCATAAAAATATATGTTCAGTTTATTAAATAATTATTGAGCAAATATCTATACAAACACAAACTTTGTTTTTCAACCTTTCTGTATTCTTATGGTTTAGATGTGCTTCTTGCACGGGTTTTGATTTTCAGTTCAGTATGATTATCTTTGTCTTTTATTTGGAACATTCAGTCCAGTTAGATTTGATGAAATTACTGACAAGATGCATTTAAATCTACCACCTTATTTTGTGTTTTCCATTTGTTCAACCTCTTCTAGGTTTTTTTTTTTTTTTTATTCTCCTTTCTTGCATCCATTTGGATTTATGGAGTATTTTTAAAAATCATTTAATTTTTCTCTCAGCCAATTTGGAAGTATATACTCCCTTTCTATTCATGTGGAGAAATTGTTACATTCATACTGAATTTATCAAAGTCTGAAGTTAATTGGTATCTTTAGTCTCTTTCTCATACTACTTCAAGGACCTTAGAAAATTTTAAGTCCATTTCCCCTCCCATGAGGGATATAAAAAAATAAAAATTAAAATATATGGCAACAAGTCCTCGAGGCATTTAATATTATTCTTTTGTATAGTTAATATTTAGATTGACCTACATATTCAGTATGTCCTTAGCTCTTCATTTCTTCTTTAATCTCGGTCCTTCTCTCTGGAATTGCTTTCTTTTTACCTAAGGTATATCCTTTAGAATTTCCTTTGCTAAAGTCTGTCGATAGTGAATTCTCTATTACTTGGTCTGGAATGTCTTTATTGCACCCTCAATCTTGAAAAATACTTCTTGTGTGAGGAATAGAATTCTAAATTGGCAGCTGTTTCGTTTCAGATTCAAAGATACTACTTTGGCTTCTATTGTTGCTTTTGAGAAGTGGACTAACTATATAACTGTTGTTCCTTTGAAGTAATTTGTCCTTTAAATTAAAAACAATTTTTTCTCTGATGTTTTTTCAGTATATTAGAACAGGGTGTAGATTTCTTTGTATTTTTCCCTTCTAGGATTCATCAGGCTTCATAAGTCTGTGGATTGGTGTCTTTCATTAATTTTGGAAAATTCTCAGCTGTTGTCTTTCCACATATTGCCACTGCCCTATTCTCTTATCCTTCTCTTTCTGGAACTCTCTGTTTTATATTCTGAATGATTTCCTCTGCCCCATATTGTTTACAGATTTTCTCTTTAGCATATTTGTTGGCTGTTACAGCCATCCATTGTTTTTTTATCCTAGATGCTCCCATTTTAAAAATGCTGTATCTTTTTTTTCTAGTACATTTATGTTTTAATTGTACTTTATTTTAAAATTCATTGAAATATATCATTCATACATAAACATACATAAACAATAAGTGTATAGTAATAGTTGTGAACTTATAAAACAAACATGCATAACATAATGCAGGACTCTCATACCTCACCCTACCACCAATACTTCGCATTGTTGTGAAACATTTTTAACTAATGATGGAAGAGCATCCTCAAAATATTACTACTAACCGAAGTATCTTACATTTGGTATATTTTTCCCCAAAACCACCCGATTATTGTTATCTTTATATCATTTATACATGAATATACATAAACAATAAGTGTATAGTAAAAGTTGTGAACTTACAAAGCAAACATGCATAACATCATACAGGGCTCCCATACATCAACGCACCACCAGCACCTTGTATTGTTGTGAGACATTTGTTAGAAATTATGAAAGAGTATCGTCAAAATCTTACTACTAACTATAGTTCATATCTACATTTGGTGAATTTTCCCCCGACTCACCCTGTTGCTATTTTTTTGAAATATATTTTGATTACAGCAGTTGTGAACTTATGAAACAATCATGCATATGTGCAGAATTTCCATACAACGCCCTTTCATCAACACACCACACCGTGGTGGAACGTTTGTTACTGATTATGAGATAATATCATCAGACTATTACCACTGACCATGGTCCGTGGTGTACATTTGACACTCTCTTTCCATACTCCCCCATTATCAACACAGTACATCTTTGGCATAGATGCATGGCTATTTTGGTATTGCTATTAACCACAGTCCATAGGTCACTCCAGTTGTATTTTTCCCATGCTTCTCCAATTTCCACTAGCCTGCAATAGTGACGTACATCTGCTCTAGCTCACGAAGAACACTCTTGCCTTTGAACCATCAACCACAATTCTCATCCACCTCTGGGTTTACTGTGTTATTCAGTCCCTAGATTATTCTCTAGCTTTCTTTCAATTGACATTTACATCCCTAGACTACCCTTTCCAGCCACAATCTCATTTATAAACCAGCTGCTACTCACTATAATGTGTTACCGTCAACTCTAAACATTTCCACACTTTTACAGTAAAGTTAAAACTTCTACATACATTAAGCATCAGTAGTCCATCTCAATCCTCCTCTTATCTCCTTTAAGAATCCACCACCTATCACCAGGTCTTAAAGATGTTTTCCTACATTTTCTTCTAGGAGCTTTATGGTTCTTGCTTTTATATTTAGGTTTTTTAAAATCCATTTTGAGTTAATTTTTATATAAGGTGTGAGATAGGGGTCCTCTTTCTTTCTTTTGCCTATGGATATCCAGTTCTCCCAGCACCATTTGTTGAATAGACTGTTCTGCCTGAGCTGGGTGGGTTTGACAGGCTTGTCAAAAATCACTTGACTAAATATGAGGGTCAATTTGGTTCCATTGGTCTATGTGTCTGTCTTTATGCCAGTACCATGCTGTTCTTAGCACTGTAGCTAAGTAATATGATTTAAAGTCTGAAAGTGAGAGTCCTCCAACTTTGCTTTTCCTTTTTAGGATGTTTCTGGCTATTCGGGACCCTTTACCCTTCCAAATAAATTTGATAATTGTATTTTCCATTTATTTAAAAAATGTTAGTGAAATTTTTATTGGGATTGCAATGAATCTGTATATCAATTTGGGCAGAAATGACATCTTAATGATATTTAGTCTTCCAATCTGTGAGCATGGAATGCTCTTCCAATTTTTTAGGTATTTTTTTATTTCTTGTAACAGTACATTGTAGTTTTCTGAATATAAGTGCTTTACATCCTTGGTTAAGTTTATTCCTAAATATTTGATTCTTTTAGTTGCTATTGGAAATGGAATTTTTTCCCCCTTACTTCCTCCTCAGATTGTACATTACTAGTGTCTTTTAAAGTCTGTCTCGTCTGATATAAGTATAGCTACTCCGGCTTTTTTTTTGATGTTGTTACTACATGCATGGAATATCTTTTTTCCAGCCATTTACCTTCAATCTGTTAGTATCCTTGGGTCTAAGGTGAGTCTCTTACAGATAGCATATAGATGGTTCATATTTTCTTATCCATTCTGCCAATCTGTGTCTTTTGATTGGGGAGTTTAATCCATTAACATTCAATGTTATTACTATAAAGGCAGTTCTTATTTCATCCATTTTGACCTTTGGATTTTATCTATCATATTTTATTTTCACCACTCTTTTGAGACTTTTAGTTACTTTTGCTGATATAATCTTCATTTCTAGACTCTCTTCCAAGCTTCTCTCTCCTGTCTTTTCTTTTCAGACAGGAGATTTCCTGCAAGGCTGGTCTCTTGGTTATAAACTCCTTCAGTTTCTGTTTACCTGTGGATATTCTAAACTCATCCTCAGTTTTGAAAGACATCTTGCTGAGTATAAGATTCTTGGCTGGAAGTTTTTCTCTTGCAGTATCTTAAATACATCATACCACTGTCTTCTTGCCTCCATGGTTTCTGATGAGAAATTGGCACTTAATCTTATTAGGCATCCCTTATATGTTAGGCATCACTTCTCTCTTGCTGTTCTCAGAATTCTCTTTGTCTTTGGCATTTGACATTCTGATTAGTATGCGTTTCGGATTTGGTCTTTTCAGATTTATTCGGATGGGAGTATGTTGTGCTTCTTGGACATGGATATCTATGTTCTTCAATAGGGTTGGGAAATCTTCTACCATTAGTTCTTCAAATATTCCTTCTGCCCCTTTTCCCTTCTCTTCTCCTTCTGGAACACCCATGACATGTATGTTTGCATGCCTCTTGCTGTCATTTAGTTCCCTGAGACCTTGTTCAATTTTTTCCATTCATTTCTTTATCTGTTCTTTTGTGTGTTCGCTTTTGGAGGCTGTGTCTTCAAGCTCACCAAACCTTTTTTCTGCCTCCTCAAATCTGCTGCTATATGATTCCAGTATATTTTTAATTTCATTTATTGTGCCTTTCATTTCTGTAAGATCCACTATTTTTCTATGTATGCTTTCAAATTCTTCTTTGTGTTCATCCAATGTCTTCTTATATCCTTAATCTCCTTAGCCATCTCATTGAATTTATTAAGGAGATTTGCTTGAATATCTATGATTAGTTGTCTCAACTCCTTTATATCATCTGGAGGCTTGTCTTGTTCCTTTAGCTGGGTCATAGCTTCCTGTTTCTTGGTGTGGATTGTAATTTTTTGTTGGTGTCTTGGTATCTGGCTTACTAGATGTATTTATCTGGGTGCAGTTTCTCTCTTCAGTTCAGGGCTTTCTTGCCCTTTCTCCCTTGTTGGTTGTGTAATAGGAGCCAAGGATGTAGTTGGTGCTGTAAGCTGTGGAGGCTCAAGCTGCCTGCATTGCCCCAGGGACCAATGAAGCTTCTCCCACCTTTCTCCTTTGCCAGGGGTCGGGACAGAGCCACAGCTGTATGTAATAATCCAAGTCATGCAGGACTAGACTGTAGTTGTCCAGAGACATGAAGCTTCATGCCCCTTCCTCCCCTGCCTGGGGCAGGGATGGATCTGCAGCTGTGGGCAGCAATCTATGCTGTTTGGGTCCAAAATGACCGCAGTTGCCCTAGTAGTCTTCTGACTATTCAGTGTGTGCCAGCCAAATGTACCTGCAGTTACCTGGAGAGGCTGGTGCAGTTCCCGCTAGCTTCCTCCCTGCCAGAGATGGGGCTGAAGCCTAGGCTAGGGCTGCAAACCGATCTGGGTGAAAAGAAACTGTTCCCTACCAGCACTGTGATTTTCAGTCTGCCCCACTTCCCTTCATGCTGGGGATGAAGTAAAAATGGTGGCTACTGGCCTCTTTCTGACTTGGACAGGTTCAAACTTTAGCTGTTCTTAGGATTATACTTTAGCCCACTGAATTTACTAATCAGTAGCTGAAGTTGGTGCCCAACTGTCTGTTTCTCCCCTGTTTTTTGGAAATTGATCTTCCAATTCCAGCCACAGGATAGCTCCTGAGGCAGCTTGTGCCGCCATTGGAGGGTGGGCACTGTCCTCCATGGTGTGGAGGGCTCTACTTATGAGTCTTCTCTGCAGATGGGCAGTCTCCTCCTTCCATTCTTTCAAGGATGTTGAAGGATGCTTTTCTGGTCTCCTGGAGGCCCCAGACAAGTGCTTTAGATAGCTCTGGGTGACTACTAACTGCCGTGTAGCACACACTGACTCTAGGAGCTCCTTACTCTGCTGCCATCTTGCTGGTTGTCAGAATGCTCTAATTTCTTACAGCTTCCTTGTAGAGACTTACTGCAGATATTTTAAAACTTGCCTTTCATTTCTTTAAACACAGTAGTAAAGGTAATTGAATTTTAATCCAGCCTTATAATTCCAATATCTGAAGTCTTTCCAGGTCTGTTTCTGCTCTCTGCTGTTTCTGCTGCTTCTCAATCCTGTTTAATTATTTTTGAACATATGAATCTCATTGCCCTCAGAAATATTATTTTTAGAGTTTGTGTAAGGCATAGTATGAAGGTACATTCTTTCAGAGAGGACTTGCATTTACTTCTTCTGTGTGCCTAGAGGAACTGCCAGTCTAGAACCTCATTAAATTAAATTCATGGTGGGGAGTGGGTGTAGTTCTGTGGTTGAGTGCCCACTTTGCATGTACAAGGTCCTGCGTGCCTCCTAAAAAATAATAATAAAATAAATTCATGGCTGATTTTTTTTTTGTCCAAACAAGTGATATGAACTTCGACTACAAATTTGCTCTAGGGTTACTTGTGTTTGGAACTTCTCAAGTAAGTTTTTTTTTTTTTTTTTTTTTAACTTTCCTCTGATCAGTGCCAAGGCACCTCTCCTGCTGGTGTCCTGGGGCAGTGGTGGTGAGGGTTGGCAGGAGGCGGGTTTCCTTCTGGTTTGTCCTTACCTTGAACATTAGCCTTTTGGGATCCCAGCTTTATGTGGAGAGGGCCTCTGGATAAATGTTTACAGGATACCCAGGCCTTCTGCATAGTTCAGGCACTGGGATTTGATGTCAAAAGTGAAGCTCAAGTTTGTGGAGATAAACAGACACACTCAGGACAGACTGCTTTATTGCTCTGTTTACCTGTCTGGGTTTTCACTGTTACTTAGATGTTGGTCTGGTGATTCCTTGGTATGTTGTCAGGTCTTCTCTGCTTTTAAAATTATTTAATAGATACCTTTCTGGAATTTTCAGTTGTTTTCAACAGAAGGATTGGTATGAATTACTAACCCACCATCATCCTGTTACCAGATTTTGTCTAGGTTCTTGACTAAGGTACAAGAAATGAATTTCAAGAGCATGTCAGGTTAGTTAGGCCAGTAATTTATTAAGGTAGGCAGGGAAAAGAAATGGGAGGAAATAACAGATCATGGATCCCAGGTAGAGAGGAAGGGGCTGAAGGGTGATAAAGAGGACCAATTTACATACTACAATTTCCCATTACAGATTATAAATGTTCAAGTTTTACTTGCGTAGTGATCCAGGTGGGGGCAAAGAAGGCCAGAACAGGGGTCCAAAGGCAAGAGAGAGAGAGCAAAAGACCTTTGTGCTTGCTTTTTAAACCATTACTTATTCCGCCCCTTTGCTAATGACACAGGAGGCATCCCAGCTGTTTGTTGTTTTGATTGATTACCCCACCCATCAATCCCCCAGGAGGGCCCAATGATAAGGTCCCTGGAGAATATCCGGGGCTTCTCCTGGCTTCAGGAGGAAATCTCATTCCAAATGGCAGAATCTGTGAGGGTCTTCCAGTGGCCATCTTGGGGGTATCGATGTCCACGTGGACTTTTTACTAGGTTCCAGATCCAACTATAGATTCCCTGTCTAGCCTGCTTCAATCCCACAAATGGAAGTCAGTATACATAGGATAAGAAATTTGACATACATTTTACTTCTTTCCACCATTCTTGTTTGTATTTTTTTCCTGTGATTTTAAATTTTAAGGGAAAATGGGGAAAGGTGTGAGTTAGGAATTGCCAGCTAGACAGTATTTTAAATGAGAAGTCCCCCCTCCTCTTTCTTTCCTTATGCAAAATGCCACAAAATACCACAAACTGGGTGGCTTAAACCAACAGAAACGTGTTTTCTCGCGGTTCTGAAGTCTAGAGGTCCAGAATGGAGGTGTCAGCAGGACCATGTTCCCTCTGAAACCTGTAGGGGAGAAGCTTTCCTTGCCTCCTCCAGCTTCTAGTGGTTTCCGCAATCCTTGCGTTCCATGGCTGATAGCCACATGGCGTGTAGCTCTGCCTTTTCTCTTCACGTGGTATTCTTTTCTGTGCGAGTCTGTCTCTGTGTCTTTTCAAATAAGTACACCAATAATTGGATGTAGGGTCCACCCTAATCCAGTATGACCTCATCTTAATTTACATCTTAATTACATCTACAAAGACCCTCTTTCCAGATAAAGTCATAGTCGTGGGCACCAGGGGTTAGGACTTGAACATATCTTTTTGCAGGACACAGTTCAACCCATGACACTCTTTTCCTTTAAATGTAATAATAGATGAGGATAATTTACCATAAATGAGGAACACTATTTACTTAGTCCTTCTCATCATTTGAACTCCTCCCCCACCCCTCCACCCCCAAATGTAGCATGTTGAGGGAACCAGGCCCAGGGTTAGGGGAGGAGCACTGAGCTGGGAATTTGGAGCTTCATCTCCTGGCCCCTCCTGAATCACTGACTGTGCAGGAGAAACATGCAAGGCAATGGTGGGTCAACCCTCAAGTCTTGCATTCCCTCTTCCTCATGAAGCTTGGTGAAACTGTTGCCTCAAAGGCAAAGAGGAAAGGGCAGAGGCAGCCACTGGAATGTGAGGGAGGTGGCTGAGGCCCCGGGCCTTGACAGGACACCTGGTGGAATTGCATCTCATGGACCTGGGATACCCATCTTCTGAGGTCTTCTGCTCTCTTCTAAGAAAGTAAACCAAACAGTGCAAATGCTCATGCTCCATCTTCCATTTCCAGGAAAAAGGCTGTGAGAGGTGGGTGTCACCCATCCTAGATGAAGCTGGGGCCTGGGGCTCTGACTGACCTGGAGCCCCAGGAAACCAGACCTTCAGTCTAGAGGTGAGAACAAAGAGGAACCAGTGTCTGGGTTTTGGGCAAGATGGGGCAGTTGGGGAGTGGGGGTGAATGTCCACATTTCAGGGCTAGAGATCAGGGGAAAGTTTGATGCATTGAATCCTGGGGAGCAGCAGAGAGCAAGCAAGGGGTTCAAAGCAAGTATCGACAGCTGAGAACTAGGAGGCCAAAACCAGGAACCAGACACAGAGAGTTGCCCAGCGAGTGGACACAAAAACAGCAAAAAAAAAAAAAAAGGGAGGGGGGAGGGTAAAAATGGATAAAAGTAAGTAAGTAAATAAATAAATCCTTTAAAAAAAGGATAGGGGAGTAAGATAAGGACTATAGTTAGTAGTAATAATTTGATGATGTTCTTTCATAATTTGTTAACAAATGTTTCACAACAGTGTAAAGTATTTGTGTGTGTGGGGGGGGTGATGGGTGGGAGCCCTGTATGCTGTTATGCATGTTTGTTTTGTAAGTTCACAGTGTTTACTGAACACTTATTGTTTATGTATGTTCATGTATGAATGATAGACTTCACTAAATTGTTTATTAAAAAAAACAAACAAACAAAGAAAGCATAGAGAACCCCTAGGACATGAAGTTCTGGGAAAGGAGCTCTAAGAGCATCTGTGTGCTGGAGGGGACCTTGGGGTGTCAAGCTGCTTTGCAGAGGAAGGAAGGCAAGACAAAGCGAATGGAGCCCTTAGAAAAAAAGCAGGGGTGGAAGATAGTGCCTGCATGAGGAAGCACAGGAAAGAAAATGCGTGTGATGATTTAAAATGCATTTGTACCGGGGCAGCATCTGCCTGAGGGCGGAGGGGCTGTAATTGAAGTTCCAGAAGCATGGAGACATTTAGTGGAAGATTAACTCAAGAGAGCATGTGTCTGTAGCAGGAACAAGGCAACTGGCCTGACGGTGGCAGTGACGGAGGCTCCTGGCTTCGCAGCACTGAGTGGGAGCCAGGGAGCAGCTCTTTGCTATTTTCATCCTCAGAGAGAGACACTGGGCTTTGTGCTCATCCCTCGCCGTAGCACCCATGCCCTGGCCCACCGCGGGGGGCGACGTGCCCCTCTGCTCATGGAGGTCGTCACTTGTGTCCTGGGCCTGTGCGCTGGTGCCTGTAGCTAAAAAGTAACCATGGGCTGCGTGACTGGGCGAGTGGATGGGCGAGTGAGTGTGAGTCCGCAGAGGCCACCATGGCATGCAGCGGCACCTCCATGCGTTTCCTCAGTGGCTGTCTTGGGCTCCTCTCAACTTGGACTCTGGCTTTCCAAGGGCTACTCGGGCAGTGCCGCTGCCTCTGTCTGCTTCCTCCATGCTGGTAGTGAGCCAGCCGCTCCATCCTGGGGTGGGAGGACAGGGCGTGAGCGACTGGAAAAGCACATGATGGGATTTTGTTCCATTCACAGACCAAGGAAAGCTGACAGAAGCCCGAGGAAGCTGCTGTTTGTGTGTGAAATACCATCTTTGCCTCAGGCTGGGGCTTCATGTGACAACAGGCTTGGCTCCCTGGTGCTCAGACTCTCACTTCCCCACAGGGTTTTCTGCTGAGGTGGGAATTCATGGTTCACGGCAGAACTGCTCTCTGTGTGGAGATCCTGTGGGGGCCTGGGCCTCCCCTTCTCCTTTCCCAGGGCACGAGGCAGCGCGAGCAGCCTCCCCTGATGCCCTCCTGCCTAGCGCCCAGACATGCCCGGGAGGCCCTGGAAAGCCAGTACTGGGCAGGAGGCTCCTCTTCTCTCTTCTTCTTTCCTTAGGGAACTCAATTCCAGGGCGCAGAAGAGGAAATTAAGCAAACCACTATCATAGATTTATTTTGATTGCACAGAGAATCTCATCTGCATATATTAGAGTAATAAAGACATTAGCCAAGTGCATTATAAGCATGTTGTCTTCAACATAGAAATCTCCTCATTTTAGAGGAAGATTTGACACTGGTGTCCCTTGGTCCATGACATACTTGATGACCGGAAGGAGCAGAAGGCATCTTTCACGTCTGACCTAAGAGGCACCTAGTAATGTGCAGTTTCCCATGGTCGTCCTGACCTGCCTGCCATGATGCTTAACATTCCCACAGCACTCCTTTAGGTTTAAGGAACAGAAGCTACTTTTAAAATGTAAATGTTGACTTGGAAGGGTAACATATTAAGCCATAATTTGCATTAGCTTGAATTAATTTATCAGGTTAGCGCTAGTCTTCTGTGAGTGTTCCTCAGAAGTGGAAATTGCTTTTGATTGAGGCTGGGGAGGGGAGCCAAGGGGCTGGCGGGAGGCAGGGCAGGTGCCGTCCTCACAGGGGAGGGCAGCCTGAGAGCGCCGGCTGGCTGGCGGGGGGGAAGGGTGGGTGCAGAGCAAAGGGCAGGGCCCTGGAGCCAGCCTTGTGTGCAGTTGCTTTTTGGGGACCAGCCTCTCAATCATACACAGGCAGCCAGTGCTCTACTTGGTTGTTCCTTAATTGCCACATCTGTTTCATCTCCTCCACCAAAGCCACAGCTTAGCTGACTCTGCATCAGTTCTACAACCGTTCTCTACGCATGAATCGCAATATCCATAAGCCAAGGGCTCAGTCATTTTTATTAAATCACAGAATAGCTGGTTTGTTTTGTTGAATTCCATTGAAACAGAGAGTGTAAACCAAGTTTCCGTGGGCTCTACCAGATGGGAAGCAAATGGGTCATTTGTTTTTCACTAGCTCATGCTTCCGCCTGCTAATGTAGGGCTTAAAGCTCGTCTCAAAGTGTCACCCAGTATGAGCCAGACAGAGATGCTACCACTGAGCAGCTCTTTTTAACACAGAGCCCATGACTTGACAAGTTCACCCTTCCCTATACTCCTTGGTGGACAGGGCTGGTCCCTGGGGGAGAGGTGGATAGTACAAGGGCTGAGGTGCTTCCTGGGGAAAGAGATCCTGACCACAAGCTCTTCTTTTTTTTTTTTTTTTAACTTTATTTTATACATTTAATAATTGAAAATTTAAAGAATTAAAAACTAAAAAGTAAACACAGATGAATAAATATATACATTTCTCAATTAAATGTACTAGATACATATAAATTTTTTTTTTAATCAAACAATATGTTACACAATATATTTAGTTCATAGCAACACATTCATACAGTATTTGTCCTTTTGTGTCTGGCTTGCTTCGCTGAACATAATGTCCTCCAGGTTCATCCATGTTGTCATATGCTTCACGACTTCATTTCTTCTTACAGCTGCATAATATTCCCTCGTATGAATAGACTACAGTTTGTTTATCCATTCGTGTGTTGATGGACACCTGGGTTGTTTCCAGCTTTTGGCAATGGTGAATAATGTGGCTATGAACATTGGTGTGCAGATGTCTGTTCATGTCACTGCTCTCAGTTCTTCTGGGTATATACCCAGTAGTGGTATTGCAGGGTCACGTGGCAAGTCTATATTCAACTTCTTTAGGAACTGCCAAATGGTCCTCTATAGTGGCTGTATCATCCTGCATTCCCACCAACAGTGAAGAAGTGTTCCTGTCTCTTCACATCCTCTCCAACACTTGTAGTTCTCTGTCTTTTTAATAGTGACTATTCTGATAGGTGTGAAATGATATCTCATTGTAGTTTTGATTAGCATTTCCCTAATTATGAATGATGTTGAGCATTTCTTCATGTGTTTTTTTGCCATTTGTATTTCTTCTTTGGAGAAATGTCTATTCAAGTCTTTGGCCCATTTTTTAATTGGGTCATTTGTCTTTTTATTGTTGAGTTGTAACATCTCTTTATATATCCGGAATATTAAACCCTTATCAGATATGTGATTTCCAAATATTGTTTCCCATTGAGTTGGCTGCTTTTTTACCCTTCTGACAAAGTCCTGTGAGGTGCAAAGGTGTTTAATTTTGAGGAGGTCCCATTTATCTATTTTTCTTTTGTTGCACGTGCTTTGGGTGTAAGGTCCAAGAAACCAGCACCTACTACAAGGTCTTGAAGATATTTCCCTACATTTTCTTCTAGTAGTTTTATGGTCCTGGCTTTTATATTTAGATCTTTGATCCATTTTGAATTGATTCTTGTATAGGGGGTGAGATGGGGTCCTCTTTCATTCTTTTGATTATAGATATCCAGTTCTCCCACCACCATTTGTTGAAGAGACTTTTTTTTCCCATTAGCATGGGCTTGTTAGGTTTGTCAAAAACCAGTTGACTGTATAGGTGAGGGTTTATTTCTGGGTTCTCAATTCTATTCCACTGATCAATGTGTCTATCTTTATGCCAGCACTATGCTGTTTTGAACACTGTAGCTTTGTAATGTGTTTCAAGATCAGGCAGTGAAATTCCTCCCCATGTTGCTCTTCTTTTTTAGAACGCTTTTGGCTATTTGGGTGCACTTACCCCTCCATATTAATTTGGCAATTGCCTTCTCTAACTCTGTAAAGTAAGCTGTTGGGATTTTGATTGTATTGCATTGAATCTATAAATCAGTTTGGGTAAGATTGACATCTTCACAATATTTATTCTTCCAATCCATGAACATGGAATGTCTTTCCATTTGTTTAGGTTTTTTAAAATTTCTTTTAGCATTGTTTTGTACTTTTCTGCATATAGATCCTGTACTTCTTTGGTTAAATTAACTCCAAGGTATTTGAGTCTTTTTGTTGCTATTGAAAATGGAATTTTCCTCCTGATTTCCTCCTCAGGTTGTTCAGTACTAGTGTACAAAAACATTACTGATTTTTGTGTGTTGATCTTGTATCCTGCCACTTTGCTGACTCATTTATTAGTTCAAGTAGCTTTGTTGTGGATACTTCAGGATTTTCTAAATACAGGATCATGTCATCCGCAAACAGTGAGAGTTTTACTTCCTCTTTTCCTATTTGGACACCTTTAATTTTTTTGTCTTGTCTAATTGCCCTAGCTAGAACTTCTAGTACAATGTTGAATAACAATGGTGACAGTGGGCATCCTTGTCTTGTTCCTGATCTTAGAGGGAAAGCTCTCAACCATTCCCCATTGAGTATGATGTTGGCTGTGGGTTTTTCATACATACCTTTTATCATATTGAGGAATTTTCCTTTTATTCCTATCTTTTGAAGTGTTTTTATCAAAAAAGGATGCTGGATTTCGTCGAATGCCTTTTCTGCATCTATTGAGATGATCATGTGGTTTTTTTCCTTCAATTTGTTAATGTGGTGTATTACATTGATTGATTTTCTTATGTTGAACCAGCCTTGCATACCAGGAATAAATCCCACTTGGTCGTGATGTATAAGTCTTTTGATATGCTGTTGGATTCGATTTGCAAGTATTTTGTTGAGAATTTTTGCATCTATGTTCATTAGAGAGATTGGTCTGTAATTTTCTTTTCTTGTAGAATCTTTATCTGGCTTTGGTGTTAAGGTGATGTTGGCTTCATAAATGTGTTGGGTAATTTCCCCTCCTCTTCAACTTTTTGGAAGAGTTTAAACAGGATTGGTGTTGATTCTTTTTGAAATGCTTGGTAGAATTCATCTGTGAAGCCATCTGGTCCTGAACTTTTCTTTGCTAGGAGGTTTTTGATGATGGATTCAATCTCCTTAACTGTGATTGGTTTGTTAAGTTCTTGTATTTCTTGTAGTGTCAGAGTAGGTTAGTTGTGTGTTTCTAGAAATTTGTCCATTTCATCTAGGTTGTCTAGTTTGTTGGCATATAGTTTCTCATAAAATCCTCTTATGATTCTTTTTATTACTGTGGGCTTATTTGTAACTTCCCTCCTTTCATTTCTGATTGTATTTATTTGCATCTTTTCTCTTTTTTTCTTTGTTGGTCTAACTAGGGGGTTGTCAATTTTATTGATCTTCTCAAAGAACCAGCTTCTGGTTTTGTTGATTTTCTCTTTTGTTTTTCTGTTCTCATTTTCATTTATTTCTGCTCTAATCTTTATTAATTTTTCCTTCTGCTTGCTTTGGGATTGGTTTGCTGTTCTTTTTCTAGTTTCTCTAGTTGTTCAGTTAAATCTTTGAGTTTAGCTCTTTCTTTTTTTTTAATATAGGCATTTAGGGCTATAAATTTCCCTCTCAAGACTGCCTTCGCTGTATCCCATAAGTTTTGATATGTTGTGTTCTCATTTTCATTTGTCTCAATATATTTACTGATTTCAGTTGCAATTTCTTCTTTGATCCACCGATTATTTAGGAGTGTGTTGTTCAGTCTGCACACATTTGTATATTTACTTTTATCCTGTCTATTATTGGTTTCTAGTTTCATTCCATTATGATCTGAGAAGGTGCTTTGTATAATTTCATTCTTTTTATATTTATTGAGAGCTGTATTGTGACCTAACATGTGGTCTATCCTGGAGAAAGATCCATGGGCACTTGAGAAGAATGTATAACCCCCTGAGTTTGGATGCAGTGTTCTGTATATGTCTGTTAGGTCTAACTTATTTATCATATTGTTCAAGTTCTCTGTTTCCTTGCTGATCTTCTGCCTAGTTACTCTATCTAATGATGCACATGGGGTGTTGAAGTCTCCAATGATTATTGTAGAAATGTCTATTTCTCCTTTCAGTTTTGCCAGAATTTGTCTCATATATTTTGGGGCACCCTGGTTAGGTACATAGATATTTATGATTGTTGAATCTTCATGGTGGATCTTCCCTTTTATTAATATATAATGGCCTTCTGTATCTCTTATAATTTTTTTGCATTTAAAGTCTGTTTTGTCTGATATTAGTATAGCTACCCCTGCTCTTTGGTTACTATTCACGTGGAGTATCTTTTTCCAACCTTTCACTCTCAGCTGGTTTGTATCCCTGAGTCTAGGTGAGTTTCTTTAAGCAGCATATGGATGGCTCATGTATTTTAATCCATTCTATCAGCCTGTATATTTTGATTGGGGAGTTTAATCCATTCACATTCAATGACATTACTGTAAATGCACTATTTACTTCCCCCATTTTATTCTTTGGTTTTCATATGTCATCTTGTTTTTATCTCTCTTTTGGTTATCCTTTCTGCTATTCTTTCTTCTATATTCTACTCCAAGCCTCACTTTCCTGTCTTTTTCTTTCAGGTTCTAAGCCTTCCTTTAATATTTCCTGCAAAGGTGGATTCTTTTTTGCAACCTCTCTTAGTTTCTATTTGTTTGTGAATATTTTGTACTCACCTTCATATCTGAAGGACAGTTTTGCTGGACAAAGAATTCTCTACTGGCAGTTTTTCTCTTTCAGTTTCCTGATTGTATCATACTAGTGTTTTCTCACCTCCATGGTTTCTGAAGAGAAATTTGCCCTAAGTCTTACTGGACGACCCTTGTACGTGA
Organism: Tolypeutes matacus; assembly: GCA_026826555.1. Classification (NCBI taxonomy): domain Eukaryota; kingdom Metazoa; phylum Chordata; class Mammalia; order Cingulata; family Chlamyphoridae; genus Tolypeutes; species Tolypeutes matacus. Next base: position 17,645,787 of record JAKSZT010032012.1, read on the forward strand.
TCGTTTGCTGATCTGAGAATTTTCTCTTTATCTTTGACATTTGACATTCTGGGTAGTATGTGTCTTGGCATAGGTCAATTTGGATTTATTCTGATTGGGGTACGGTGTGCTTCTTGGACATGTAAGTTCATTTCTTTCATGATAGTTGGGATTTTCAGCTATTATTTCCTCACATACTCTTCCTGTCCCCTTTCCCTTCTCTTCTCCTTCTGGAACTCCCATGACACATATGTTGTTGTGTTTTATGTTGTCATTCAACTCTCTGAGCTCCTGCTCAAATTTTTGCATTCTTTTCTTTCTCTGTTCTTTTCTCTCTTCAATTTTAGCTGCTCTGTCTTCAGTATCACTTATTCTTTTTTCTATCATTTTGAATCCACTGTTGTATGCCTCAAATGTTTTTTTGACCTCACCTATTGTGTCTTTCATTCCCATGAGCTCTGTTACTTTTCTGTTCAGGATTTCAAATTCTTTGCATTCGCTTAATGTCTTCTTGATGTCATTTATCTCTTTAACTATATTGTCTTTCAACTCATTAATTTGATTTTGGAAATTTCTGCTCATCTCGCTGATTAGTTCTCTCAAATTCTGCATCTCTTCTGGGACTTTGATGTATTCCTTTTCTTGGGCCATGTCTTCTATTTTCTTAGTATGGCTCATAATTTTTTGCTGGTGTTTAGGCATCTGGTTAGGATGTGGTTTACTCAGATGCTCAGTCTCTTTCTCTTTTATAGGGATTTAGTGGCAGGAGGCTGTGAGTTACCACAGCTCTTTGATTTTTGGCTCGACCTGGATTGTTAGGATTGTCTTGCTGGTTGATCAAAACTGGGCACTGGACCCAGTAATTGGTTGTAGAGTTGCTTCCTAGGGCCTTGGGCAGGGAGGCTATAGAGGTCAGGAAAAGCCCCTCCTACTTATTTTTAATTTTCTTATGTGCACTTCCTTGGTGTGCCAGGAGATGGCACTCTTTGGCAGCTCTCAATTCAATGCCTGGTTGGAGTATATTTGTTGTGACACAGACCAGATCAATGTGATAGAGCTTCCTGTTTGGGGGCTAAGAGCCTTGTAATTCAAACTTTCTGAGACAGTTCTCCAGTCTTCTCTGGCAGCCCCCTTCCTTTTCCCAGCTAGGAAATATTTCCACTCCCCTCAGAGTCCTCAACAATCAGTCCCTGTTCGTAGAGGAGGAGATTGGAAGGTTTGTATATCTTTAGCCCTTTGCAAGCTCCAAGGCAAACAATGGCGCAGCCCCACCTGGCCTAGAAGGCTCTGGGGACAGGGCAGACCAAACCTGCGAGTCAAAAGCTGGGTCAGCCCCAGGCTCTCTCTCCCCTCTCCTGTGAAGTCCTCAAGAACTAGTCCAGGCTAGAAGAGAGGGAGATTGTGAGGGCCGGATTTATCCAGAACTTCACCAGCTCCCAGGCCAAACCATTGTGTGGCCCTACCTGGCCTGGAAGGGTCTGTGGGGCACAGCAGCCCAAATTTGTGAGTCAGAAGCTGAGTCAGCCATGGGCTGTGTCCCTTTCTCTCCTCTTTCCTGGGGTGGTAGGTCCCTGGAGCCCCCTTTGTCTGTAGTCGCAGGCCCAGAGACCCGAGGATTCTAAAGAGTGTGGGGGAGGGGGCTGGCAGCAGCAGCCGCTGCTGGTTCCACCTCACGGTTGGTTCTGTCGTCGTGATTTCCCTCTTTTGTCCCTCTCTCCTCTGGGTGGTGTGCAGCCTCCACCTGCTGTCCTAACCCTAGATGATCTTTTTCAGGGCTGTTTCAGCCTGTCCTCTATCGATTTTTCTGGAGAAGAGATTCCCGTGTCTTACTAGTCTGCCATCTTCCTGGAAGCCAAGCTCTTCCTTTTTGAAGCTCAATAGTATTAGAACTTCACTAACAGATTGGGATGGTCTGAATTGAGGTCCCTAGAAAAGAAAGAAAAGTCCAGTAGGGAACTCACCATGAGGCCAGGGGTCTTGATGGCTTGTGCTCGACCCCAGGACCTTATCGGTGCCCTTGGCTCCCTCCCTCCGTCCCTCCTCTTCATGAACATTGCCAAGTCTACCTCTTTCATACTTGCACATGAACAGGGAAGACTGCTGGCAATAAAAGGCACACGTTAAATTTATACCACTAATCTCAAGTGATTCCGCAGCATTTTTAGTACCTACTACCGCATGCTCTTATTCAATTCACTCTTTAAGTCTCTAAGATTCCTTCTACTTTTTGCTCTCTCCTTAACCCCCCAAAGCCCTCCCCCCATCTTGTCAACTGACAGTCTCACCTTCCATTTTTCCAAGAAAGTAGAATCAGTGAGAACAGCACTCTGTCTTCCCATCCTCAAATCCACTGGCCTGCTTGCCTCTGAAGCTCTGTTCTCCGTGTCCCTCTGGTAAATGGATGCGCAGTCCCTACTCCTATGTGAGGCCAACACCTCCACATGCAGCCCAGGCGTCCTTTGCTTGTCTACCCAAGTATATCGCTTTTTCATTCATCCCTTCTCTCTTGGGTGATTCATTAGTTCTTCTCTGCTTCCCTGTAGACATGCTGTACTATCTCCCTTGCCCCACAGCCTGCACTGGCCTCTGTGAAACATCACTCCCCAACCCTATGCTCTGTATCCTTTATCCTGCTTTGATGTTTTTGTACCATTGTTTATGGTCTGTCACCCTTTCCCCCATGAATGGGGGAGTGTCTAGCATATAATAGATAAAAAATACTGGTTGAAATATATTGTGTAGCATATTGTTTGATTAAAAAATTTTTTTATATGTATCCAGTACATTTAATTGAGAAATGCATATATTTATCCATCTGTGTTTACTTTTTAGTTTTTAATTGTTTATATTTTCAATTATTAAATGTACAAAATAAAGTAAAAAAAATACTGGTTGAATAAATAATAAGTGAGTGAACACAGGAAAAGTGAAAACTCCAATATTCTGAGCACACTCTAACCACAAAACGATAGTATAATGTGTTCCAGGATTAAGTGAATGATAGGATGCCTGTGGATAACATTAACCACAGGTTAAAAAATGCAGATGACAAGACACCCTATTACAATCATGGAACACACTCCTCATAGGAATCAGACAAAAAGGGAAAGCAAGCTGAGCCAGTGAGCTCGTGTAAGACACCCCTGTAGACACCTCTCCCTTAAGCAGGACTTCTGGGCCAGCTCTTGCCAGCTCCCAAGGTATTCTCTCCCAGGTGGTTCCCCGGCCCTCATGGAGGACAACTGGCAGATTGCGGATCTGATTCTCCAGTCATTCCTAGACAAAACTGAAGGCCAGAGACGGGCTCAGGTTTGGCTCAAGCCGAAGCTATCACCGTGGAATAATCCAAGGTCCCAACAAAGAAAAGTTATTCTGGTGGCTGTTGAGGAATATCAGGTTAAGGAAATATTAAATTAGAGCAAGGGCTTTCTGGCCTCTTGAAGGACAATGGCTTTAAAAAAAAAATTAAGTGAGTGCATTTGCCTTTTTCCCAGTACATTCTTCAGAATCCCAGGCTTAGCAGAGAATAGGAAGGCAACTCTTAACATAGGGACAGAATGATGAAAAATTGAGGAAGTGATGTGCAATAGGATATTGCATGTTGCTTTTCCCCAGCCAATAGGTTCTGGGCAGGTTAGACCCAGGGTAGGAGATGTCCTGAGGGAACTAGAAATTCTTGGACAAAAGAACTGGATCCGAGGTGAGTTCTCTGAGATGTGAGTTCTCTTTGGTCTCCTGTTTCAAAAAAACCTCTGCTGAAAACGATAATGGTGATCACAGAACCACAGAGCGTAAGCTTTGAGAAGAAGGCATGATGTTAATCTTTTATCCTGTAGTCTCCACTGGCACAGTGCTTGACACAAGTAGGTGCTCAATAAATACTTGTTGAATAAATGAATGAAGTTTTTATTCTAACACGGACTTCCCAGATTTCGAGTAAGAATACAAGAAAAATCTTAGATATCCTTATTTTTTGTAAAGAAAGTGATCTCATGCCAAACTTCCCCCTCTGGAATCTCTAAAGCAGGTTGGCTGATGGCAGGAGAAGCATTCCTCAGAGCGTCCTTTGCCTGTTGTCTCCTGGGGTAGAAGTAGGGAGATAAAAGCAAGAACTTACAATTGGAAATCTTAAACTCTTTGTGGCAATAAAACTGTTCTGAGGATCTGGGAAAGCCTGATCCCGAGGCCCATGGATGTTAACATGCACACAAAGAATGAGGAAGGTTGCATCTGGGCATATTTTTGTTGGGTATATGCTCATCACTGATTTTTAAATTTTCTCTTCTTTCCCTTTCTCTACAACAAGGTTTCTCATCCTTGGCATGATTGACATTTTGGGCCAGACAATTCTTTGTTTGGGGATGAGCAGTAATCTGTGCATTGTCATTGTAGGATTTTTAACAGCTTCCCTGGCCTCTACCCACTAAATGCCTATAGCACCACCCCCCCACACTTATGACAAAAACATCTACAGTCATTACCAAATGCTCCGTGGGGAACAAAATTGCCCCCAGTTAAGAACTATCTTCTACGAATATTGCTGGTCCTCATATAACTTACCAGCCAGAAGAGGGGGACTGCGTTGCTTGGAGATCCTGGACTTGAAGGGTTAGTGACCTCTCTTCACCCACAGCCTCATCTCCTCTGTGGCTCCAGCTCCTGCAGGGCAGGCCCACTGGGATGCCAGCTTCTGGGATATGCTTCTTGCTTTTGGTAACAGAACGCAGTCATGCATGCTCATCTTTATTGATTTGGAGGATCAGATAGCACCAGTTCATGACAGGCAACTCAGGTCCCATGGTCACTTGATATCTCATGGTTAGGCATTTAGTCTCTGCCTAGACCGTAGCCAGCTTCTCCAAAGAAGAACAGATGTGGACTAGAATAGACCTTGTTCCAAGGAGATCTATGCTACTGTTCTCCAATAGGGGCTTCCAGAGGCCATATACAGCCTCCTAGACACGCTGAGCACTTCTGGGTCTGCTGTATCAGAGACCTGAGTGCCAGGGCTGCTTGCCACTTGTCACTTGTCACTTCTCTTGCTCTGGGCCTCCATCAAAAAACCGCCAGCCTACCCATTCCTCAGGAAGGGGGTCAGAGGGGCATGCCCGTCGTGATGTGTGATGCCTCTCCAATCCCGAGAGGCCCAGGACTAGCACACCTGGATAATTAAAGCAGCCCAGAAATAGATCCTCATCTGCTGACCTCCTCACAGGGTCAGGGATGGGCACCTACTTGGAGTCTGGACTTCTGTGAAGATACTTTTGGGAGCTGAGGAATGTTAATCTCCATCTCAAAGGAAGAACTGGCAGGCAGAACTCTGCTGGGGATTTTCCCAGTGCCTCATTCTCATGTATCAATCAATTATTAGCGTTTGTTTTCTCCAGCTTGTTAATTAAACACAGATACTGTGTCTGTATGTTTCAGTGCCTGAGTTGTCACAGCACCTAATTTGCAAGAAAACATAGTTAGGCTGGCTTTTCTTTTCCTGGCTCTCTGTGTATGGCGGGAAACTGCCTGGCTACTCAGTGCTGTCTCTCTCCAAGAATTAACAATAACCAAATGTGTAGAAAAGGACCCCATAGTCAACCTTCCTTGCTATCCCCAATCCCCGGGAATCCTCCTCTGCCTTGCCCCAGAAGATGCCCAGAGGAGATGCAGGAAATTCACTTTCTAGTGAAATAATCCATTCCATTGTCAGGGAACTTCAGATGTTAGAATGTGACTTCCCACCTTGAGCTTTGTGTAGTCAGGCTTGCAAACTTAGCACTCAAGTGCCAGTTTACTCCCTCTTAGGTATTTTGGTTTCAATTAAGATACCTTGGTTATTGTCTTAAGGTCCCAAGAGTTTAGCTTCCCAAAGACATGTTTCACTGAAATGAAAATATCTTCCTTTAAAAATAGAGCTCTCTATTAAAAACAAATAAAAGCACAAAATGAAAACAAAATCAAAGCCCAATGATTATATCCTTGAGTAAAATGCATCTTTCAATTCTCCCTAAGTTTTCAATATTTTAGTTTAAATCTTTCTGGATTGTGGGTGTAGCTTTGAGGCTTTGGACATTTATTATTTCCATTAATAGAAGAGAAACCTCTGGTTCAGGAAGGTTAAGCACCTTACTAAAGTATACACAGTAAATATTTGGGCTAGGATTTGTACCCCGCTCTGCTGGGAGACAGACTTCACCTGCTTTCTACCATTCCATCCTGCAGTATGGAAATTCAGTAAATGGCTACTTTCCAAAATTCAAAGAGAAAGCCTTAGTCTGTTGGGCAGTTTTTTCCTACTATGAAAACAAGAGCTACGTGGATTACCTGCATTTGCCAGAGTTAAGAGACTCTCATTTCCAACTTTTCCAACAAGTTTTACTCCACCTGACTTTCTCTTTCTCATGACTATTTTTTTCTTGATTTTTTGATGGATACTTGCCCTAAGATTAATCTTCTCCAAAATTATTTTCTTTGGATTTATCTGCTAGAGTCCTCATAGGAACCAGCTGTCTACAGTAGTTATGGAGCCTCCGTTTATACCAGATACCACTTTCTAAAAGGGCCAGGGCCCTTCCAGAACAGCCACTGGGACGACACATTTGAGCAGGACGTAACCAGTGTGTCGAGGGCCCACCCAGGAGTGAGCATTTCCTAGGCATCACAGTTCAAACGTTCACACAGATACAGCAAATGTTTTTCTAAAGTGCGTGGCGGTACAGGCCACATATTCCAAGTAAATATGTTTAAGAAGTAAATATGGTTGGTTTTTCCTGTGGGCAAGTAGCTCAGGCCACAGAAGTGTCCGTTAGTCCTTAAGGTTTCAGAAATCTCTGGAGATGACGCAGCAACTCTCTGGGGTCATTGGCAGCCTGAGAAAACACAGTCTCGTCGTGCCTTTTCATGTTTCCTGAACTAGGGCTCTTGGGCCTTGGCCTGCGATGCTCTGGCACTGGGCATGCATTTGGTGCTTCCTCAGCAGTATGTGCATCCGCTATAGCCCTGCTCACTGCTATTACCTCCCCCTTCCCACAGCCCTGTGCTCTGTATTATGCTTCCTTCACAACTGGAAAAACTGCAGCCCAGAGGTTAAGTAGTTTGCTAAGGTCCCGCAATAAGTGGCAGAGCTGGATACCACCTTGGGTGGTATCTTTTCTTCTCCTTCCTTCTTTCATGCCCACAAACTATCAACTTAGTCCCAGGGCGGCCTCTACCAGACACTTGCACCTATTCTTGCATCACTGTTGGAGACCGAATCATGTCTCCCACAAAAGACCTGTTCAAGTTTTAATCCACACTCCCCGGGTGTGAACCCGTTTGTAAATAGGACCGAGAAGATACTATTATTAGGTAAGGTGTGGGCTCATTTGTGAATAGGACCTTCCAGGCTCCTATTTAGCTGAGGCCAGATGGATTCCCAGTAGGCCTTAGTCCATGTGGCTGAAGTCCTTATGAGCAAAGGAAAGTGAACGCAGAATCCCGAAGTCAGCACAAGCACAAGCCGGTGGAAACCAGAGGAGCTGACATAAGGCGAGGGAGCTTGCCACGTGACGTGGGATTGCTAGCATGCGACAGACTCCGGGAGAAAGCAAGCCCATCCCATACCTCGATGTTGGATGCTGGCCTCCAAAACGGAGACCCAGAGTTTCTGTTGTGCAAGCAGCCCTGGCCAGCTAGACAATCAGCAGAAGCAGGCTTTCTCCAGGGATGTGCTGCTGGAAACGACTGCATGGCCCCGTCTTTCCTGCTCTGCTTTTACGTGTCTGGATAGAGGGCCCCAGGCTCTGGGATCGAGGCAGCTCTGCTGACCGCAGTGACGCTTGGGTGGCATCAATAGTCGCCCCAAGGGCCAGTGACTCAGTTAAGTTCCTGGTTCTAACTTCTGTCCCAGAGAGTCAGGATTTGGGAAGGGGGAGTGGTTGGAGAAAGGAGGAGTGGATCACACTATTTCCCACAGAGTCCGCTGCTCGCTCTTGCTTCTTACTGTCTCTGCTGAGTGACATTTGCACCAGCTGCTCCCAAAGGGAGTCACTTTGGTGAAATGCCACAGGTTTCAGCATGGATGAGCCTTCTCCATCCGTCATTTCTCTCCCTACCACCTCCCTTCCACCCGTCAAGTGCCTTTTTTATTTTGAAAGGACACTGCCTTGAAATTCAAGTGCAGGAAAAAGTAATTACATTTTCTCTTCAGGTCTGCCTCTCAGAAACACTGGGATTCTTCCAGAGGGAAAATGGTATTAGTTGCAGCCTTTGCTGGTCCCCTCTCTGTTTTCATCTGCCACTTTCCTCCCATTCTAAGGGCAACGACAACTGCGAGGTGGGTTGCTGCTGCCTCTCTCCCTTCTCTTTTATCTCCTGAGGGTGGAGGCCCCATTCCCAGCAGAGGTCAAGCATCTCATTCAATGTCACACAAGTAGTAAGTGAAGAAGCTTACCTGGACTCACAGCCAGGCTGCTCTATCTCCTGAGCCACGATTTTAATAACTCTGCCATGTAATTGCAGTGACTATATTTGCAGAACCAAAATTTGGGAAACATGGTCTGGCCAATGATTTTCTTTCCCTGATTTATTGCTTTCTTCAAATTTTTAATATGGAAAGATACCCAAAGGAAATCACATTTTGCCACGCCGCTAAAAGTCATCTTGATTGACAAGAATAAATGACATGTGATTGGAACGGTCCCAGGACATCCAGGACACAGAGTTGCTACTGGGTGGGAAGAGCTCTTGGTCAGGAGTGGGGTGGCCTCCCAGCTGTGTGGTCGTGGTTAATTCACTTCACCTTAGAGAGCTGGGTCAGATGTCTCAGGAACCTTTCTAGCACTGATGTTTAATGACCTTGTAATTCTAGCTCCAGACAGGATTTCATTTGCTGGGCTGTCCCCAATATAAAGATGAGATCTTGACTTTGGAAATGATTTTTTTCCCTCCTCTCCCACTTTGGACAAAAGTTGGCAACATCTGAATTTAATCCTTTGTCATCTGGGACCCTCCCCCTTTCCCCAGGGAGTCTACTTTCTTTTTTGCCAGACTGACCTCCTAGGAGCTGATTTTTCCAGTAAAATGGTTTGTTTGGACTTACCTCCTTGCTTGCTTCCTTCCAGCTAGACTCTCTCTACCTCCTTCTCTCAAGCCTCCCTTGGGGTTCCTAGCCTCTCCCTTTACTGCTGCTTCCAGCCTCCCCCAGGATCTCCTACTCTCTCTTTAGGATTGCAGTGTCTCTCTGCACTGGCTCCTTCCTCTCTTCACATTTAATCTAGGTGCCACTCTCCCTATATTGAAAGGGACAAATAGGCCCAGCCATGCCCTGCCTTTGCTGTCCCTGGACCATAGCCATTTCTCTTCCCCTCCCATCTCTTTCTTTCCTCCTTGCTCCTCCCCCACCCCTTTAAGTCTTTCTGCCCTTTCCACACTTCTGAAATTGTCCTCTTGCAGATAACCAGAGATACTTATTCTCTAAATCCAACAGCATTTTCTCATTTTCCTTGACTTTTCTGCAGGGTCTGGTACAGTTACTCCTACCTTTTGAAACACTCTTATTTGGCTTCAATGTAATTACACAGTCCTAATCTGTCTCCTTTACTTTGTAGTCATCATTTATATGTGGACATTTTCTGGGGTTCTGAATTTGACTCCTTTTTCTACTTTCTAAGAGATCTCATCTTTTCTCATGGTCTCCACAAAACCTCTTTGAGTTTTTGACACCAAATTTCTAGCTGCCCTATGGATATCTTCACTTGGATATTTCACTGTCACCTTATTCAACATGTTTGCGGTAGAATTTACCTTTCTCAGTCAATCCCATCCAGATTTCCTATTGCTGTCAATTTTCTGTCATGCAGTTACAGGGGGTTGAAATCTAGTCGGTGTCCCTCATTCCTCCCTTCTCTCTCACCCACTCCCCATTCAATCAGACACCAGGCGGATCTGCTTATTGTTCATAAAGTATCTCAAATGTGTGCTCTCTATTTCCACAGCTACTACCTGGTTCTGAATCACACAGGACTGTTGAAAGAATCTCTTTACTAGTCTTTAATTTCTTGATTTCCCAACTCATCTTGTTTTCTTCTACGACAATAATCTTCCTTAAACATCACTCTGCACATTTCAGCACATTCTTCTGCTTCCTACATTCCCAATTACTACACACACTTTCAGAGGTTCCCACAAAACTCTCAGGCTGACAAAGGCACCCAAAATTTGGCACCAACTGATTCCATTCCCACCTCCCATTAGTTCTCCCATATGAACTATTCCCCTTGGACAAAGTGCACACACATTGTCTACCACTGTTTATCCAGAGCTTGCTCTTCCTCAATCCCATCCTGCCAAGTGATTTGTATCCATGGTCACTGACTGTGCAGCTGATGTGTGGGTTAATGGGTTTAGAAAAAGGTTTCAACAAGATGAAAAGAAGGGCCAAATTACATGAGATTTAATATGCCCCGACCCGCAGGACAGCAACGGGGGCCCAAAACCTGCCGAGAAAGAATGGTGGGACAAGAGACGCGAAGAATGACAGCAAGACAGTGTTCTGATCAAGCTGCAAACTTTATTGAGGGAGCAGGGCTTATATGCTGTTTGGAAAGAGGAAGTGAGTCGGGGCCGGGTGGCGCTCCGGGATTGGAGGGTGTTGTCGCTGGAGTAGGGGGCAGTTCTTACTTTCGCGCCCTGTGCCTGCGTACTGTTGTATTCACCTGGGCAGTGGCGGGAACCGGAGAACAAAGGAGCAAGGAGTAAGAAGAACAAGGAAGTGACAAAGCAGATTTTGTGTCTGCGCCATGTTGTGGCGTCCGCCATGTTGCGCCGTGTAACCACTGGTTGCTATCGCTTAGGTTGTTGGCACCTCTCTTGGCAGACTCCAGTGACGGCTCCCAACATTAATAGGTAAATGTACAGTTCTAGAGTTAAATGTGAAGGACCAATTCTGCGTGACGTGGGAGCAGCACAGGGGAATTAGTTAGGAATTGGTTGGCTGTGAGTCAAGACTGCATCATTGAAGCACAATCTCCCGAATAAGAGAGGGGATAGCCCTGCGTGGGTCAGAGCTCACGGGATTATAAACTTTCAGCTCTGGGCTATGCAAACAAGAGCATACTAAGAAAATGGAATCCAACATTATGAAGAGACCTGATAAAAAACCTGAGAAATGGCTGAAGGAATAAAGTAGTCTACTTTGCTTATTCTGCATCCCCCAGTCCTAACTCAGTGCCTGGCTCATAGTAGGTGCTCAGTAAGTTTGCTGAATAAATCAAGAGTTGTCCCTTTGTGTTTCAGATCATCTCCTAGAAAGGCAGCATAGTGGGGGGTAAAAGGAGCACTGGATTTTGGTGCAGGAAACATGGGGTCCCGTCTAGCTAGTAAATGAGCCTCAGTTTCCTCATCTGGAAAATGGTAACAATACCTCCTCTGATCTCCTTAGGGGACTGTGAGGATCAAATTCACTAATTCAACCAACATTTAATGGAGAGCTATTGGGAAACTTCTAAACATTTGTGCGTCAGGTTCTGGGAGTTTACAGATAAATAAAACCCAGTCAAGGTGCTCAGTTTGGTTGAGTTGCTCAGTTTGGATGGGGAAACAAACACTTAAAAAGCTAATCTGTCAGTAGGTGGGATGAGGGCTGACAGAGGTAAGGGGACTGACACTCCTGGTCTGTGGTTACTTCTCAGCCCGAGTCCTCCTGCTTGCATACTGGGTGCCCAGCCTGGGCCTGCCCCTGGGGCCTGACACCTGGCTCAGCGCTTTTCTAAGTCATCAATGACTACCTGTCCTCTTCCCATTCCCTCAGGGCCCAGCTCTCACTAAGGTGAAAATGAGTGATAAAGGATGCTAATTTAATGTGTTACTTCTTCCAGGTGACATATTTACATATTAATAGGAGACAATTCAAAGAAGGATATTTTAAGCTCGGTGACAAGTAGGTGGGGACCTATTTTGTGTTAGGGAGGCTTTGGGGAACCTCACATCATACTCTGTAGGTGCCCACTGATTCCACCTCCTGCCACGCAGATGTTGGGAGATGAGGCTCGCTCCCTGGGCTGTGCCGCCTCCCTGTGCTATCCAAGCACTCCCGAGCGCTGGAGTCCTGGTGCAATGACGGATGAGACATATGTTCCAAGATGGGCTATTACCAACAATTCATTACTGCAAAATGGACTTACCCTCATTAGCCCAGGAGCGCTGAGTTTAATGTGGCATTCTGCAATCTCACACACTGAAGGCGTGCATCACATTTTATAGCCAGGAAACCTGAACTTCAGAAAACAATGGAGATTCAGCATGCCTCTTGAATTAGTTGACATATTTACTCTATGTGAATAAGCCTGTTTTGTAGACAAACACTGTAGCTCACAGCCTCATTATTAGAAATTAGTTCGCTCCACTGCGCTGCCCAAGGGCACAGTTCTCCTTGGGGAACAGTTTTGCCCTTATCCTGGTGTTTGCAGGAGGCGAATGGGTTTCTGAAGTTCTGGCCAGGGATGTTTCTCCTGGGGCAGCTCTGGGAAAGGGGCTGGGCGTGTGGTCCCTGGCTGGCCCTTCAGCATAGGTGACCTGTGTGAAATTTGCACATTCTGCATTGGGACACTCTGGGAGGGTTTCTTTTTCCCTTTGTAATGCCTTCCAGCAAAACCATGGTTATAAAACCACATTTTGGGGGGAGTGAATTATCCAGAACTAGTAATCAGTTCAAATAATGTGTGACAGCCACAATGTCAATTTTCCAAACTTTTGATATTACAGGCACTGCTCTTGATGCTTGAACTCCCTGCTCGGGCTCAGCTTATCCTCGAGAAATGACACAGCCACTTGTCACACTCCCACGAAATGACAGCTCTCCTTCCAGGCATCTTTCCCTTCAATAGCTCCTGGATCTCTAAGGTCCCTTTCAGCTAGAAAATTCTATGCTGCCATTTACCAAGCTACCAATCAGAAATTGGGGGATTTTAAAAACATGCTCCAAATTCCAGATGTCCTGCCTCCTTGGTGATGGTGGTGGTGGTGGATGAGGGGGACGACATTTTTGTACCAAAGCATGGTCAGGTACTGAATTCTTTCCCTAAGGAGTTTAATTTGGCACTTCATTTTCTTCATGCTGGTATGTCTTACAAATATGCAGTAGGCTGTCCCCCAGGACAAAAAGTGCTTAATTCATTCAACCATCTTTGAACAAACATTTATTGAATGTTCACTGTGTGCAAAGCTCTGTGTTAGGTGCTGGTAACGGGTTTCCCAAGAGACTGTTTAGCGCCATCAGAGATATAATCCAATAAGATTCATCAAGAACTTGTTGAGTATTTTCAGCAGACCAGGCCCTAGTGTACATGAAACCCAGACATTTACTGAAACGTAGACTTACCGTTCCTTTAAGCACAGAGATACATGCTTTAGAACTCAGTATTCCATTTTCCACACAGCCTGCTTTTTTCCTCCTCACTCAAGGAGATTCCCAGTTGGAAACCACATTTCCATTAGGATTCTCATCCAAAAGACCCTTGATCATCTGAAATGTATGGAAATATTGGAGAATGTTCCTAGATATCAGCAGAAACTTCCTATTCACCATCTGGCCAGTTTAGGTTTCTTTCTTCACCACCAACTTATATTCATTTGTCTTTTGCCATGCTTGTGTTGGTAGAAAATCAAGGATTCCGTATAATTTCTATTTACTCAGAGGAATAGGCTGTGTGACTTTGGGAAAATTTTTATCCATTCATCTGTTGATAGACATTTGGGTTGTTTCTACTTTTCCACTATTATGAATAATGCCATTGTGAACATTTGTGTGCAAGTTTTTATGTGGATATATGTTTTTATGTTTTCATTTCTCTTGGGTATATCCCTAAGAGTGGAATTGCTGGGTCACATGGTAACTCTATGTTTACATTCTTGAGGAACTACCAAACTGCTTTCTAAAACCGCTGTACCATCTTGTATTTCCACCAGTAGAGTATGAGGGCTCTGCTTTTGCCACCTCCTCGTCAACACTTGTTCTCACCTGTTTTGGTTTCGGGAGGCTGAGGCAAATACCATACCTTGGCTGGCTTAAACAATGGAGATTTACTGTCCAAAACCAAGGTGTCATCAAGGCATTGCTTTTCCCCAGAAGACTGTGGCATTCTGGGGCTGGCTGCTGGTGATCCTTGGTCCTTGGCTTTTCTGTCACATGGCAATGCACATGATGGCCTCTCCTGACCTCAACTTTCTCTTCCAGTTTCTGTTGCCTTTCAGCTTCTGGCTGTTTCCTCTGGGTAGCTTTTTTCTCTCTCTCAGACCTTTCCTATAAAGCTTCAGTAATAGGATTAAGACCCATCCTGACTCAGCTGGGCTATACCTTACCTGAAGTAACCTCATCAAAAGGTCCTGTTTACAGGGGTTCATACCCACAGGAATGGATCAAGTTTAAGGACATGTTTTTCTGGGATACATAGCGCCAAACAACCACATTATCTGTCTTTTTTATTATAGCCATCCTAGTGGGTGTGAAATATGATTTTCATTGTGTTTTAGTCATTTTAGTCCATTTTCAGTCAGGTTATTTGTCTTTTTATTACTAAGTTGAAAGAGTTCTTATATATTCTAGATACAAGTCCCTTATAAGATAAAAGATTTATAAATATTTTCTCTTCTCTGTACCTCAGTTTCCTCATTTGTAAATTTGAGGTGATAACAGAACTTATCTCTCAGATTGTGATCACATGAAATAATATATGAAAAGCACTTAACACAGGGCCTGGAACACAGCAAGCCCCAAGACTTGCTAGCTATTTTACTCTATTTTAAAAAAATCTCTTCCTAATGTCAAGAGCCTTGGTTACCTAATCTTACCTTTTCTGGACGCCTGGTGTTTCAGGCAGGATTCCGGTAAAGGGTAGCATAATGACAAGAATCAGAGTCTTAGTGACTATGCTTTCCTGAGGGCTCCCTCCATGCCAGCTCTCCACGGAGTTCTCTGCAAGCTGGGGGTGGGGGTGGGGGATTCAATAGCAACAGCTGCTCCTGAGCTTGACCTGCTTCCTCCTGGCTGGCATGTAGAACACAGCAGGGGCAACTGGGGGTCCAGGGCCACAAGGGGAATTGGACAGTATGTAGTCCCTGTGGAGTCTCAGGACTTAGCCTGAAGCCACAGTCCACAGGCTGGGATTCTGGTCTGGGATGTTTTAAAATAGACCCTAAGAAAGCAGTTCACTTGTGAGTTTTCATTAGTCAGTGCTGGGAACTTGTTATGGATTGAATCGTTCCCCACAAAGTCAAGTTCAAGCCTTAACCCCTGGTCTATGGATGTGAACCCATTTTTAAATAGGATCTTTGAAGATATTAATTTAGGTGAGGCCAAAATGAATCAGGGCAGGCCTTAATCCAACAGGATTGGAGTCCTCCTAAGCAAAGGAAACATGGACACATGTTGGGGATTGAATCATATCCCTCGCAAAAAGCATGCTCAGGTCCCAATGCCTGGACATGTGGCCTTGAATCCGTTAATCAATAGGACCGTTGAAGATGTTATTAAAGTGTGCCCAAACTGAATGAGGGTGGGCCTTAATCCACATGGCTGAAGTCCTTGTAGGCAAAGGAAATTGGACAAGGAAAGAGCAAGCCACAGGGGAGAACATCTGATGCCAACAGAACCCAGAAGAGAAAGGAGAAGATGTCACCATGTGCATTGTCATGTGACAAAAAAGTCAGGGACTCCAAAGGTTGCTGGCCGCCTAAAGGATACTGACCCAGGGAGGATGCAAGCCTTCCAGCCTCTAAAATAATAAGCCAATAAATTCCTGTTTTAAGTCAACTCCTTGTATGGTGTTAGCAGTTGGGAAACTGATACAACACAGCAGGAAGAGAGAGAAGGAGACAGATGGCCATGTGATGGGGCAGAGATCTAGTTCTGCAACACTGGCAAGCCACCACCAGAATGCCACAGACTTCAGGGAAAGCCTGATTCTGCCCACACCTTGATATTACACTTTTAGCCTACAAATCTGTAAGGTAATAGAGCCCTATTGTTCAAGCCAATCAGTCTGTGGTACCTGTTATAGCATCCCTGGCAAACTAAGACAGAACTCAAATGAAGGGAAAAATATCTTCCTGATGACAGTTTTGCCATCATCATTCAGTGATAATCCATTGCTTAAACTATGTAAGATATTTTCCAGGAGACTGGACCCACTTTGAGAAAATAAATTACCCAATTGCTACAAGTAATAGTGTAAGATACCTGGGGGAAAAAACACATAGTTTCACGGTTGGTGAATGTTGGGTATTTATTTGCAATATAGTATTAAATGAAAGCCAGGGCAGCATAGTAACTTCCTAGCATCATCTTTTCCCATTGAATCCCTTAACTACTGATATTAAAGTTATTTATAGACCCTGCAAAGTGGGAGTGTCCCATATCCTGCCAGTCTTTCCTTTCCTCCTTTCCCAGCTGTCCCCCAACCATTCAATATGTAGTTCCTACCTTGTACAAGCCATTGGGCAAGGTGCTGAGGGAGATGGAAATAAACCACAGTCTTTGACCCTAAAGAGTACCATAGCTTAGGGACCCTAGAAAGCAGAGCTTGAAGCAAAAACCTATGTGCTAACATTTTATTGGAGACTGCAAGCCAAGGGAAGCAGGGGTGAGGAAAAAAGGTGGGGTGAAGCAGGGAAGTAGGAACCAGAAATAAAGAGGGTGCATTACTGAGCTGGCCACTGCTGGATACAAAGCACTAGTAGCTGCACAGTCTCAAGTGACCATCTCCAGAGAGGCTATTCGAGGTACTACAACTCAGGGCAGTTTGTCAATAGGAGGGTGGACAGAGAAGGAGTTCTTTCCCATCACTTGTCCCCTTTCATCGCATGTTGCCACTTGAGGAGTTATCTAGTTTGTAAGACCTAGCCTGTTGGGGACCACTGGGAAGCCGGATCATTCCACATCCTGAGTCTTGAAGGAAGCTAGACAGTGGTTAGTGATGTCCACATGGAGGTGATGGCTAAAGCAAAGCCCGGTGTGGGACAAATGTTCAGGGGCTCTGAGACAGGTGAAGCAAACACCTTGGGAGATGTCTGAGAAAATTCATGCTGGCACCACTCCATTCCAGTGTCCACACTAGGATATGATGCCTCTATTTATGTGAGAACAAGAAGCCTTCACTTTTTCCCTGTGGGGAATACAAGTCTAATCAGTCACAGATTCTCACTCACGGTGGTGACCAGCTACTCTCTCTGAAAGACATAAAACGAGAAGATAAAGCTATAGTCCCCACTTCTGCAACTGGTTTGAGGCCATAATTAATATTCATCACCTCATTCTCCCCTGCCATTACTCATTCAATGATCTAGGTTGCTTGCCTAGTAGGTTGACCCAGGCTTCTCAGCTTTAATGTGGATAGGAATCTCTTGGGGATTGTGTTAAAAGGCAGAATCTGCTTCAGTGGTCTGGGGAGGGTCTGGGGAGAATTCAGTGGTTGTGGCAGTTTGAGTTTATTTATGAATCCCAAAAAGAGAAAGATTATGTTTGTAAACTAATCTATTCTGGGTGTGATACCTTTTATTATATTGGATTCAGTTGAGGTGCCCTTGATTAAATTACCTGTTAAGATTAGGGCTTTCATTCAACCACTTCAGTAAAGTGTGACTCAGGTTGCGTCCCCACCCCCTTGGTGGGCCTACATAAATGGACATTGACTCAAGAAGACACACGGAAGAGGAGAGAACTTTGTCATTTTTAATCCTGTGGCCCCGGGGAGAGATGAGCCATTTGCCTGATAGCTTGCAGAGAATGTTAGGAAGAGAGCCGAGACTGATATAGAAAGCCCAGAAAGAAACAAGACCTGTGCCAGGAGAGAGAGAAAGCCCTGAAAGAAAAGCCCCATGCCAGCCTGCAGCTGAGATATAGGAATACCTGCGAGATGATCCCTAACCAGAAGAGAGAGGACTGGAAGCCCAGAGGGAAAGGAGAGACCAGGCAGAGATCAGCAACCATCTTGCTTCAACACGTGGCAACTGACCCTGGTGAGAAAGTAGCCTTGAGGCGGGCTCTTTACAGCCTTGTAGCTGTAAGCTTTCACCCCACATGCATACCCTTTATAAAAGCAAACAGATTTCTGATACTTTGCATTGGCACCCCTTTGTCAGAGTAATATAGTGGTTCTGCATTTCTAAGGAGTTCCCAGGTGATCTGATGCTGTGGTCCATGTGTACATTGGGTGGCAAAGACCTAGGCTAAATTTGTCCCTCGGGGGTCTGGGCCCTTAGTTGCCACAGCCTTGCTGAACCATGGTTGCTGCAGTTACCCCTTTATTGTTTTCACTTGGTTTCAAGCACCTAAAAAAGCCCCTGTGAATTCCCTAGATTCTTACTCCCATTGTATAGCAGCCACCCTAGCTCCTTCTGGCAACTGGGGCTGTTAATCTCTCCAGTGTGGGCAGTCCTTCCTTTGCCTGTTCATCCACTAGCATCCACTAAGTGACAGTCTCAGCTTCAAGTTCAGTGGAGCCCTTTCTGGAAGAAGAGTTTCTGTCTGGCAAGCAGACTTCTAACCTGACAGAGCCCAGGTGTAGACAGGAATCATACATTCTGCAAGTGGTCAAAGAGGGATGGTGGGAGGGACAAATCCTGCCTCCGCTCCTCAGTTCCAGGTTGTAGATTCTAGCTGTTTGGGACATGGTACCACATATGATATTGTTTCAGGGTGCAGACCACGTCTCCAACCACAGCACCCTACGACAACAGTGCCCTAACCCTTCGGAGGTACTGTTGCTGAGCTGGTGCCTTTACTGAGTGGTGGACAAGCCCGTCTGCCATTCTATCAGGCTAGCTGCTTCTGGAACATGGGTGCCTGGTAAGACCCGTGAATCCCATGGTCAGGCCACCCATTGTGTCTCTTTTGCTGAGTCAGAAAGCGACCCTAGAAGCCAGCGTGGCACTGGTGGTGGTTGGGTAGAGTCCATGCAGGGTTGGTCACTGGTGACCACTGGGATGGGACATTGTTAAAACCTAAGACAGGTGAGGCCAAGAGGATCTGAGAAGGTGACGAGAGGTGTCTGATACAGAAGGCTTGTGATCCAGTGAGAGAGAAAGATAGGAATGCCTAACATCACTAGGCAGCATGGGAGGCCAGAAGTGGTTGAGCTGGAGGAGTGACCAGGGCTGGGGCAGTGGGGGTTTCAGGAACAGGTAACACAGTCATTAAAGCAGTGGAGAAAAAGAGGAAAAGTATTCCAGGTGGCGGCCCTTATAAACAAGAGCCCAGATGTGGTTGTGCATGAGGTTCATTCAAGCACCAGAAAATATGTTTGGAGCTGCTTTAATGAGGGGAGTAATAATAATAATAATAATAATAATAATAATAATAATAATTATTATTATTATTATTATTATTATTATTTTACCGGGAGGTACCGGGGATCGAACCCCGATCTTTCCATATGGTAGACAGACGCCGAACCTCTTGAGCCACATCTGTTTCCCAATAATAATTATTTTTAGTGGTAATAGTTAACCTTTATTGACCACTTACTATCTGCCAGGCACCATTCTAAACATTTACTTGTATTACCTTATTTAATCCTCGCAACTTACCCCTCAAGTAGGTCAAGGCCAGGCTGAAGCCAGATTGGGCAGGACCTGGAATGACCTCTACACTGGGGTTGGAATAATGTGAACTTGTTTTAGTTTCCTGGCTGCTAAAACAAGTACCATACAATGGATTGGCTTAAACAATGGGAATTTATTGGCTCACGGTTTTGAGGCTAGGAGAAGTCTGAAATCAAGGCATCAGCAAGGTGGTGCATTTTCCCAGAAGACCATGGCATTCTGGACTGGCTGCTGGGATTCCTTGGTCCTTGGCTTTTCTGTCACATGGCAGTGCACGTGGCAGCGTCTGGTCCTTTCTCTTCTGGGTTCTGCGTACGGTTGACTTCCAGCTTCTGGCTGCTCCCCATGGCTTTCTCACTCCATCTGACTTTCACCTGCTTATTAACGACTCCAGTAATCAGGATTAAAGCCCTACCTGATTCACTTGGGCCGCACCTAACTGAAGTAACATCTTGAAGAGATCTTACAATGGGCCCACACCCACCAGAGCATGCACCAAGACCAGGAACATGTCCAAACCGGGGTCCACAGTTCACCACAGAACTCCATGACGATAAGGCCAGCCTCACACTCACTTTTTTATATTTTTAATTTGTTGTATAGGCCTTGGCACATGGGGAAGTTCTCATGATTTCACTGAATATTAGTAATATCTGTCCTTCATAAAGCACTCATTATATGTTCTAAGAACCTGATATAGAATAACTTACTTAACCCTCACACAATCCTGTAAGGTAGGCACTATTATTATTCCCATTTCATAGAAGAGGAAATTGAGGCACAAAGGAGTTAAGTGACTTGTCCAAAGTAATAGAGCAAGTAAGTGCCAGACAGCAGCTTTGGACCTAGGCAGCCTGGCTTTAGGGTGCACACGTTTGATCACTACGCTACACGGCCTCGCGAAAACCTTTAAGGAGAAAAATTTGGAAGCTATATTGGAAATTAGGTGGTGGAGAATGTTTTAAGACTGGGTGAGTGGAAAGTCACTGCTTTCGGGGATAAAGGAGGACGTGCTTCATTGGGTCTTATATGGTCTCCATCTATGTGTCCCCCGAGAAAAGACACATTCTCCAGGCCCCAAGTATCAGCCCACACCCAGCTCTGCACGTCAGTGGGTGGTTTGTGTGTATATGTTTTCTCTTTTTTCTTAATGGGACTCAAGATTGAGATAAACATCCATTTGCGTTAACACACATAAAAATACCTTAGCAACTTCCTGCAGCTCTAGCCTGTTGCTAAGCACTGACCCTACTGCTACCATGGCAACATCATCTAAGGCTCCAGAGGGCTGCTGGCACCAGCCTTCTGTTCCTGACATGACTCTGGAAAAGTGCGTTAGCAGGGCCTGGGAGCACAGTCTGCTCTCTGGGTCTAGCCTTGCTCTCTTCCTGTTTGGCACTCTCAGATGGCCCTGCTGCCACCTCAGGGGGCTGCCTGGGGAGAGGGGCTCTCCAGCTCAGCTGGCAAACCCTCTGCTTATATTGGCTGTAGCTTCACCTTTGCTGATGCTTCACATCACTGGGGGAACCCGTGGTGTGTGGGGGGTGGGTAGGCTGAGGGAAAGTTCAGGATGGATGCCTGAGAAGGTGTGGTGCAGGGAACTATTTCTTAAACCCATTTCTGAGAAAGCCCCATTTCAGGTATCTCTGTCCAGCAGAGAGGAGCTATGGCACACCTTAGGGTAGGGCCCAGTCAGGGTCTCGGTGGGAAACAGAATCCAGTTCTAGGTTCAAGAGACTTTAATGAAGAGACCAATAGAGGTGTGGGTGGGGTTAAGGGATCAGGTAAGGGATAGTGCTGCACCCAAAAATAACAACAGCAGGAAGCCTTTACCTCTTTGAGGGCTGAGGGGAAAAGACAAGGAAATCATTTTACAGACACGCATCTCTAGTTTTCAAGCTGGTACCATGGAGGAAGGCACACCCAGTGGAAGTTTTAGACAAGGTAGGTTGCAAATGTTGCCAGGGATATACCCTGTGGAGGAAGAAGGAAAGAAAGAACCTGGAACTCCTCTCCCCTCACCCTTCCATCCCCTGCCAGTGCCTCCCAGTAGCGAACCCTAACTGGAAACAGGCTGGCAAGGGAGCCCAGCAGTTGCAGCCTGTTGAGCATCAGCCTCTGGGAAGGCACAGCAGAGAAGGGGGAGGAATGGATTTGGTGGGTGTGCATGTATAGGGGGCAAACAGACTAGCATGACTGGGCAGGCTGGGGGGACCCAAACCTGCAACTACACCTGCCTGTGGGATAGAAGACATGGAGAGCAGAGCCAGGTGCAGACTCTGGGAGGAAGCATGCACAGTAGATGGGCATGGGCATGGGAATAACAGGCAGTCAACAGGGATGTGTGAAATATCATTGTCCTAAAGGACCCTGCCTGACCCACAGGTGAGATTTGAAGGAGCTATAGAAAGTTTCCTGCCCCTGGATTGCAGACCTGAAGGAATATCCTTTCAGGCTTTCCTAAACCTTCCTTCCTCTTGTAGCCTCCACTTGGCATTCCACTGCCTTCACCCTGGTTGTCATTTCTCAACCCAGGTGCTTTGATTGACCAGGTTAGGGCAGGGGTTCTTAATGAGTAGTCCAGCATCAGCACCATCTGGGAATTTGTTAGAAATGCAAATTCTCAGGACCCACCCCAGATCTGCTGAACCAGAAACTCTGGGTGTAGGGCCCAGAGTTCAAAAAGCCCTTCATGTGATTCTGACACACACTAAAGCTTGAGAACTGCTGGATTAGACTGTGCGGTTAGCTTGCAACACTCCCTTTGCCCTGGATGCAGCTCTTTATATCTTACCTGGCTTCTTGCTCTGTTGCTGCAGGCCAGCTCTGTTCTATTCTCATGTCTTGTCATAGCACAGGCAGCTCTCACCCTGGACCAGAGCCTTGGGTACCCTTTTGCCTGGGAAGAAGGTTTGGAGAGAAGTAATCTGGGAAATCATGGTGATGGGCAATTCAGGTGGGCTCTAGTAGTAGTTCTCTAATGTCAAGGATAATAGTTGACATTAGAGAAGCAGGTCCTGGCTAGAGAACTGGGACTCAGTGATAGGACATTAACTCTGAGAGAATTAACAAGAGTAAGGGCAGTCCCAGAGGCCCTGATTCTAAGCAGGAGAGCATGTCAGCAGCTCCAGCACAGGGTACAAGGTCTAGGGTGCTGATGGGAAACAATTCTCCATGGTTCTTTTTCAGGTAAGGCACTGATGGCTCCTTGTTCTGGACTATCTTTCAATGATGTTTGGGAACAGCCTGGAAGAGGATAGTGTCTCATTCTGGAGCAAAGAGCAGTTGTGCCTATTGCCCATTGCCCATTGTAAAAGATTTGGGGTTTCTAAGTTCAGGTTTCTTACCCTGTAATGTAACCCAGTGTGGGTTCAGACATCATCTGGCCCTCTTCATCTAGCTCTGTGGATATTGCAGCTTGAGGAATTGGTGCAAAAATAATGATATACCAGCTACTGCTATTACTGTGAATAATCAACTTTCCATTGTCTCTGATCTAGGAGCCTCATGTCTTTTTCCAGCATCCACGAAAATGGATGGCAGGCTAACTTGTTAGACTGCAAGTAGTGTAAAATCTCAGATTCTTCACAGTTCTTGACAGGCACAAGGTAGGCCTGAGCCTCATTAGATAAGGTAAACACCCAGTTATCAGTTCAGGGGACAGATCAACAGCAAAGATGACTGAGCCTTGAGTGAGGGTCTAGTGCTCAGTCAGGGCTGGTCTTTGGGAGGGAGCAGAGCTGAACCTAAAGTGTGGGGGACGACAGGCTCTATTTGGAGGGGAAGGAGGGAAGAAGAGACCAGAAGTCAGAACCTCTATGGGTACCAGTGCCCAAACCAAATACCAGATAAATAGCTCTAAAAGAGACACGTTGGTTCTCAACCCTGTCTATGCATTTGATTCATCTGAAGAGCTTTCAGAAAATACCAGTTGCCTGAGCTCCACCCCTAGAGATTCTGATTGGGACAGAATCTGCTTGGACTTATTGGAAACAGCATGGGGCTAGTTATCAGTATTTAAAAACTCATCAGAAGACTCTAATATGCAAGATTTGAGAAACTTTGACCTACCCAAATGTGTCTTGTGAAGACACTGAGGATCAAAATGTCAGACCGACTTGATTAAGTGTCTGTTCACTCTCCATTTCACTAGACTTAATTTCGGGAGCAATGGCCTTTGTGCCTGGCCCTCAGAGCCATCGGTGTTGCCTTCTGTGCCTCAAGATGCAGACTCAGCTCTAGCCAGGGTCACACTGGAACTTGACCAACAGAGCCCCTCTCTCAGGAGTGCACCAATCTTGGGAGGGCTTCTGCTTTATCTTGTCAAAAAGGGGCCTGGGTTGCTAAGCAACCAGACATTCCTAGGCAGCTGTGCTGCTCTGTGGTGATGCTTTGCATGTTAAGGTTCTGGGGTGGTTTCTGGAGACCTCAGAATTCCAAGGGGCAGCAAATGGAAGCTCTGCGGGTGACAGTGCAGGGTCTCCCCCTTCTCTGCTTTCCTTTCAGGGAAGTTGTATATCAGACAAGGATTCTGAGCCTCATAGGATTGTGCATCTTGAGAGCCAGTGCTTTGTTCTCTCCTGGTGGTCAGAGGAGCTTATTTTGTGCGAGGAGGAGCCTTATTATAGCCTAAAGCTCCCTTTAAATGTTTTTTAAATTTGGAAATAATTTCAAACCTATAGAAAAGTTACAAGATTAAGAATAGTATAAAGAACACCCATAATCCTCTGTTTTTATCATTTAATCCATTTGATTTATTTTTTGTCTTCTGTCTCTCACTCTCTGCATATATTTTTTCTTAATTGTATAAGAATAAATTGGAAAAATCATGAGCCTTTACCCACAGTCATTTCATCTTGTAATCAATGGCATTAACAGTGTATTTCTGGGTTTTGAGACAATCCATTTATTTATTTATTCAATCAAATAATAAGTATTTGAGCCCCTACAATCACCATGCACTATTCTAGGTGCTGGGGGACAGTGGTGAATAAGACAGGCCTGGAGCCTATCATTAAGAAATGTAAAGTCAAATGGGGAAGGCAGACTTAGTGCAGCTCATTGAAAGCATACTACATTTTACGAAAGGGGAAAGTATAGAGTGCCTTATGAGCATACATCGGCAGAAGCCAACCTCATCTGGAGGCAGGGGAAACCCTTTCTGAGGAAATGAAATGAAGGATAAGGTGGCATTTTCTTGGTAGACAGTGGGCAAGATGGGGGAAGCAAGTGCAGGCTCCTAGAAGTGAGAGTGCATGGAGTGTCTTCCCATGATCTGGCTCAAGTTCGGGGAGCTAGGGCGAGAGGGGCCCATAATGAGACTGGAGAAAGAGATACGGTCCAAATTGTGAAAAGCCTTTTGAGCCTTGATAAGGATTTTGGTTTCTATTCTAAAAGCCAAGGGAGGCCTCTGAAGGATTTTTAAACAGAAGAGTGATAAAATCATATTTGTAAATTAAAAAGATCACTTTGGCTACAGTGTGGAAAATGGATCTGAAAGGGTCGGGGAGGAAGGAGGCTAGAGTGGAAGGAGGGGAGTCAGTTAGGGGGCTGTAGGGGAGTCCAGGTGGAAAAGTGTGGTGGCCTGACTAGAATGCTGGCAGAAGGGACAGAAGGAAGGGTTTTTTGTTTGTTTGTTAGTTTGTTTACTTTATTTTATACATTTAATAATTGAAAATATAAACAATTAAAAACTAAAAAGTAAACACAGATGAATAAATATACACATTTCTCAATTAAATGTAATGGATACATATAAAAATTTTTTTGAATCAAATAAATGTACACAATATATTTGGTTCATAGTAATGCATTCACACAGCATTTGTCCTTTTGTGTCTGGCTTGCTTCGCATAACATAAGGTCCTCCAGGGTCATCCATGTTGTCATAGCTTTACGACTTCATTTCTTCTTACAGCTGCATAATATTCCATCATGTGAATAGACTACATCTGTTGCTCCAGTCATCTGTTGATGGACACCTGGGTTGTTTCCAACTTTTGGCAATGGTGAATAATGTTGCTATGAACATCGGTGTGCAGATGTCTGTTCGTGTCACTGCTCTCAGTTCTTCTGGGTATATACCCAGCAGTGGTATTGCAGGGTCACGTGGCAAGTCTATATTCAACTTCTTTAGGAACTGCCAAACAGTCCTCCATAGTGGTTGTACCATCCTGCATTCCCACCAACAGTGAAGAAGTGTTCCTATCTCTCCACATCCTCTCCAACACTTGTAGTTCTCTGTCCTTTTCATAGTGGCCATTCTGATAGGTGTGAAATGATATCTCATTGTAGTTTTGATTAGCATTTCCCTAATTATGAATGATGTTGAGCATTTCTTCATGTGTTTTTTTGCCATTTGTATTTCTTCTTTGGAGAAATGTCTATTCAAGTCTTTGGCCCATTTTTTAATTGGGTCATTTGTCTTTTTATTGTTGAGTTGTAACATCTCTTTATATATCCGGAATATTAAACCCTTATCAGATATGTGATTTCCAAATATTGTTTCCCATTGAGTTGGCTGCTTTTTTACCCTTCTGACAAAGTCCTGTGAGGTGCAAAGGTGTTCAGTTTTGAGGAGGTCCCATTTATCTATTTTTCTTTTGTTGCACGTGCTTTGGGTGTAAGGTCCAAGAAACCAGCACCTACTACAAGGTCTTGAAGATATTTCCCTACATTTTCTTCTAGTAGTTTTATAGTCCTGGCTTTTATATTTAGATCTGTGATCCATTTTGAGTTGATTCTTGTATAGGGGGTGAGATAGGGGTCCTCTTTCATTCTTTTGGTTATAGATATCCAGTTCTCCCACCACCATTTGTTGAAGAGACTGTTTTTTCCCATTAGCATGGGCTTGTTAGGTTTGTCAAAAACCAGTTGACTGTATAGGTGAGGGTTTATTTCTGGGTTCTCAATTCTATTCCACTGATCTTTATGCTAGTACCATGCTGTTTTGAGCACTGTACTTTGTAATATGTTTCAAGGTCAGGCAGTGGAATCCCTCCCACATCGCTCTTCTTTTTTAGAATGCTTTTGGCTATTTGGGTGCACTTACCCCTCCAGATGAATTTGGCAATTGCCTTCTGTAACTGTAAAGTAAGCAGTTGGGATTTTGATTGGTATTGCATTGAATCTATAAATAGTTTGGGCAAGATTGACATCTTCATGATGTTTATTTTTCCAATCCATGGACATGGAATGTCTTTCCATTTGTTTAGGTCTTTTTAAGTTTCTTTTAGTATTGTTTTGTAGTTTTTTTGCATATAGATCCTGTACTTCTTTGGTTAAATTAACTCCGAGGTATTTGAGTCTTTTTGTTCCTATTGAAAATGGAATTTTCCTCCTGATTTCCTCCTCAGGTTGTTCAGTACTAGTGTACAAAAACGTTACTGATTTTTGCATGTTGATCCTGTATCCTGCCACTTTGCTGAACTCATTTATTAGCTCAAGTAGCTCTGTTGTGGATACTTCAGGATTTTCTAAATACAGGATCATGTCATCTGCAAACAGTGAGAGTTTTACTTCCTCTTTTGCTATTTGGATGCCATTAATTATTTTTTTCTTCTCTAATTGCCCTACCTAGAACTTCTAGTACAATGTTGGATAATAATGGTGACAGTGGGCATCCTTGTCTTGTTCCTGATCTTAGAGGGAAAGCTTTCAACCATTCCCCATTGAGTATGATGTTGGCTGTGGGTTTTTCATATATGCCTTTTATCATATTGAGGAATTTTCCTTTTATTCCTACCTTTTGAAGTGTTTTTATCAAAAAAAGGATGCTGGATTTTGTCAAATGCCTTTTCTGCATCTATTGAGATGATCATGTGGTTTTTTTCCTTCAATTTGTTAATGTGGTGTATTACATTGATTGATTTTTTTATGTTGAACCAGCCTTGCATACCAGGAATAAATCCCACTTGGTCGTGATGTATAAGTCTTTTGATATGCTGTTGGATTCGATTTACAAGTATTTTGTTGAGAATTTTTGCATCTATGTTCATTAGAGAGATTGGTCTGTAATTTTCTTTTCTTGTAGAATCTTTATCTGGCTTTGGTATTAAGGTGATGTTGGCTTCATAAATGTGTTAGGTAATTTCCCCTCCTCTTCAACTTTTTGGAAGAGTTTAAACAGGATTGTTGTTAATTCTTTTCCAAATGCTTGGTAGAATTCACCTGTGAAGCCATCTGGTCCTGGACTTTTCTTTGCTGGGAGATTTTTGATGATGGATTCAATCTCCTTAAATGTGATTGGTTTGTTAAGTTCTTGTATTTCTTGTAGCGTCAGTATAAGTTGTTTGTTTCTAGAAATTTGTCCATTTCATCGAGGTTGTCTAGTTTTTTGGCATATTGTTTCTCATAATATCCTCTTACGATTCTTTTTATTTCTGTGAGGTCATTTGTAACTTCCACCCTTTCATTTCTGGTTGTATTTATTTGCATCTTCTCTCTTTTTTTCTTTGTTAGTCTAGCGAGGGGTTTGTCAATATTATTGATCTTCTCAAAGAACCAGCTTCTGGTTTTGTTGATTTTCTCTATTGTTTTTTGGCTCTCATTTTCATTTATTTCTGCTCTAATCTTTATTATTTCTTTCCTTCTGCTTGTTTTGGGATTGGTTTGCTGTTCTTTTTCTAGTTTCTCTAGTTGTTCAGTTAAATCTTTGAGTTTAGCTCTTTTTTTTTAATATAGGCATTTAGGGCTATAAATTTCCCTCTCAAGACTGCCTTCGCTGTATCCCATAAGTTTTGATACATTGTGTTCTCATTTTCATTTGCCTCAATATATTTGCTGATTTCACTTGCAATTTCTTCTTTGACCCACTGATAATTTAGGAGTGTGCTGTTCCGTCTCCACACATTTGCAAATTTACTTTTTTCCTATTATTGATTTCTAGTTTCATTCCATTATGATCTGAGAAGGTGCTTTGTATAATTTCATTCTTTTTATATTTATTGAGAGCTGTATTGTGTCCTAACATGTGGTCTATCCTGGAGAAAGATCCATGGGCACTTGAGAAGAATGTATAACCTGCTGAGTTTGGATGCAGTGTTCTGTATATGTCTGCTAGGTCTAACTCGTTTATCATATTGTTCAAGTTCTCTGTTTCCTTGTTGATCTTCTGCCTAGTTGCTCTATCTAATGATGTGCATGGGGTGTTGAAGTGTCCAACGATTATCGTAGAAATGTCTATTTCTCCCTTCAGTTTTGCCAGAGTTTGTCTCATATATTTTGGGGCACCCTGGTTAGGTGCATAGATATTTATGATTGTTGAATCTTCATGGTGGATCTTCCCTTTTATTAATATATAATGGCCTTCTCTATCTCTTATAACTTTTTTGCATTTAAAGTCTGTTTTGTCTGATATTAGTATAGCTACCCCTGCTCTTTTCTGGTTACTATTCGTGTGGAGTATCTTTTCTCCTACCTTTCACTTTCAGCTGGTTTGTATCCCTGGGTCTAAGGTGAGTTTCTTTAAGCAGCATATGGATGGCTCATGTTATTTTATCCATTCTATCAGCCTGTATCTTTTGTTTGGGGAGTTTAATCCAATGACATTACTGTAAATGCACTATTCACTTTCTCCAATTTTTTCTTTGGTTTCATATGTCATCTTGTTTTTGTCTCTCTTTTTACTCTTTTGGTTATCCTTTCTGCTATTCTTTCTTCTATACTCTCCTCCAAGCCCTCTCTCCTGTTTTTTCTTTTAGGTTCTAAGGCTTCCTTTAATATTTCATGCAACGGTGGATTCTTTTTTGCAAACTCTCTTAGTTTCTGTTTGTTTGTGAATATTTTATACCCACCTTCATATTTGAAGGACAGTTTTGCTGGATCAAGAATTCTCTACTGGCAGTTTTTCTCTTTCAGTTTCCTAATTGTATCATACCACTGTCTTCTCCCCTCCGTGGTTTCTGAAGAGAAATATGCACTAAGTCTTACTGGACGACCCTTGTACGTGATCCTTTGCTTCTCTCTTGCTGCTCTGAGTATTTTCTCTTTATCTTTGACATTTGACATTCTGAGTAGTATGTGTCTTGGTGTAGGTCTATTTGGATTTATTCTGATTGGGGTACGGTGTGCTTCTTGAATAGGTAAGTTCATTTCTTTCGTGAGAGTTGGGAAATTTTCAACTGTTATTTCCTCAAATACTCTTTCTGCCCCTTTTCCCTTCTCTTCTCCTTCTGGAACTCCCATGACACGTATGTTGTTGCATTTTGTGTTGTCATTCAACTCTCTGAGCCCCTGCTCATTTTTTTCCAGTCTTTTCTCTCTTCAATTTTAGTTGCTGTGTCTTCGTTATCAGTTATTCTTTCTTCTACCATTTCGAGTCTGCTGTTGTATGCCTCAAATGTGTTTTTTACCTCACCTATTGTGTCTTTCATTCCCATGATTTCCGTTACTTTTCTGTTCAGGATTTCAAATTCTTCTTTGCATTCGCTCAATGTCTTCTTGATGTCATTTATGTCTTTAACTATATTGTCTTTCACCTCATTAATTTGATTTTAGAAATTTCTGCTCATCTCGCTGATTAGTTCTCTCAAATTCTGCATCTCTTTTGGGACTTTGATGTATTTCTTTTCTTGGCCCATGTCTTCTATTTTCTTAGTATGACTTGTAGTTTTTTGCTGGTGTTTAGGCATCTGGTTAGGATGTGGTTTACTCGGATGCTCGATCTCTTTCTTTTTTATAGGGATTTAGTGGCAGGAGGCTGTGAGTTACCACAGCTCTTTGATTTTTGGCTTGACCTGGATTGTTAGGATTGTCCTGCTAGTTGATCAAAACTGGGCACTGGACCCAGTAATTGGTTGTAGCGTCACTTCCTAGGGCCTTGGGCAGGGAGACTATAGAGGCCAGGAAAAGCCTCTCCTACTTATTTTTAATTTTCTTATGTGCACTTCCTTGGTGTGCCAGGAGATGGCACTCTTTGGCAGCTCTCAATTCAATGCCTGGTTGGAGTGTATTTGTTGCAACACAGACCAGATCAATGTGATACAGCTTCCTGTGTGGAAGCTAAGAGCCTTGTAATTCAAACTTTCTTTCTTTTTTTTTTTAAAAAAAACATTTCTGAGGCTTTTTTTTTTTTAAGATTTTATTTATTTATTCATTTATCCCCCCCTTGCTGCTTGTGCTCGCTGGGTCAGCTAACCACGCCGTGCGGGCGGGCGGGCTTGCCTTCACCAGGAGGCCCCGGGAACCGAACCCAGGGCCTCCCATATGGTAAACGGGAGCCCTACTGATTGAGCCACAGCCGCTTCCCTAATTCAAACTTTCTGAGACAGTTCTCCAGTCTTCTCTGGCAGCCCCCTCCCTTTTCCCAGCTAGGAAATATTTCCCCTCCTCTCTGAGTCCTCAACAATCAGCCCCTGTTAGTAGAGGAGGAGATTGGGAGGTTTGTATATCTTTAGCCCTTTGCAGTTTCCAAGGCAAACAATGGTGCAGCCCCACCCAGCCTGGAAGGGTTCTTGGGACACGGCAGACCAAACCTGTGAGTCAAAAGCCTAATCACCCCCAGGCTCTCTCTCC
Source organism: Tolypeutes matacus (assembly GCA_026826555.1). Lineage (NCBI taxonomy): Eukaryota > Metazoa > Chordata > Mammalia > Cingulata > Chlamyphoridae > Tolypeutes > Tolypeutes matacus. The sequence goes on from JAKSZT010032012.1 coordinate 17,676,846, forward strand.
CCTTTCCTGTGGAGTCCTCAACAATTACTAAAGGCTAGAAGAGAGGTAGATTGCGAGGATTTCTCCAGTCCTTCACCAGCTCCCAGGGCAAACCACTGTGTGCTCCCACCTGGCCTGGAAGGGTCTGTGGGGCTCCGCAGCCCATATTGTGGGTCAGAACCTGAGTTGGCCTTAGGCTGTGTCCCTCTCTCTCCCCTTTCCTGGAGTGGTAGATCCCTGGAGTCTCCTTTGTCTATAGTCGCAGGCCCAGAGGCCAGAGAATTCTAAAGAGTGTGGGGGAAGGTGCTGGCAGCAGCAGCCAGTGCTGGTTCCAACTCACGGTTCTGTCATCGTGATTTCCCTCTTTTGTCCCTCTCTCCTCTGGGTGGTATGCAGCCTTCATCTGCTGTCCTAAACTCTAGAAGATCTTTTTTGGGACTGTTTCAGCCTGTCCTCTAGCTATTTTTCTGGAGAAGAGATTCCTGTGTCTTATTAGTCTGCCATCTTCCTGGAAGTCTCAGATTAGAGCTTTTTTTTTCAGGAAGGGTTTTGATTCCTCTGATTTCTCATCTCTCAATAGGGATCATAGATGCTACATTCAACTTAAATTCCTAGGAACAGTAGCTTTTCTGTTGAAACACAAAAAGTATCCTGTTCGAGGGACTAAACTCTTATCCTAGCTGGGAAACATGCATAATGTTCCTGTTAAAGTTTACCGAAGTTTACTAGAAGTGGCCAACCGTGGACTGGGATCTCACTTGTAGGTAATGAATTAGGTTTGCTGGGTAATTTGTGACTTACTCCTTTCTATTTTTACAAAAGGAGATGATCCCATTTCTAAGTGTTCCAGTTTACTTTGATTTGAGTAACCATTTGCACTTTAGAAGTGTTATGGACATGGCCAATTTTGGCTTGCAGACAATACAGAACTATAGTGGAATCTTCTCCCCAACCTAGCATGCTTTGCTTTGACTGCAGTTTTTATTGCACATGATACTTCCCCATTAACTTTTATTAGCTCCATAATTTTTTTTTATTAACATTGAGTAATAACTGTTTTCTGTAGCATCACTCTTCTGAGGAGTCCTCGATTAGTAGTCCATGATAACAGTTGCTAAATTGAAGTTTCTTCTGCCAGCATTTCATCCGCAGTAAATCCAACCATTCTATCTCATCTTGCCTAAAAAGCCATGAAATTCCCAGACATTATTAGAAAAATGACCACAGTCAAAGTGCTCTAAATAGAGATGGAAATTGAGCCCTGGCCTATTTGAATCAAGACGTTTCATAGTTATTGGCTGGGAGTGGGAACTTCCAACCCTAAGTTAAAACTCTCCTCTGAGGAATTTCTCCTAATTTGGAGGTTGTTGGTTTAACCACAGCTACAGATTGGGACAATATCTGGTGGAAGCAAAAGGAATATCTTAACCAGAGCCACAGTAATTGCTTTTTCCCCCCTAAGGTTAAGGATGAAATGGGCTTCAGGTGGGAACCTGCCCTGAGCAGAGTGGAAAGGGATATGGGATTAGCGGCTCTCAGAGATGGGCTGCTAGGTTCAAGCATCTCTCACCTTGAGTTTCCAGTGAAATTTCTCTTGTCTAAAAGGATGTGACTTTAGTGTACCTAGTGTCATTTCAGTTCAGTGCAGCACAGTTCAATTCCATTTGATAGCAGATTCTTGATATTTCCCATGTCATGGCCAGCCAGGATGCCAATATTTGTTAGGATCAACTAGGATGCAAATGACAGCCCAAAATTTCTCTCAAGTAAGATAGAGATAGGGAGTCCAGGGATCCTTGGGCAGGTCACAGGGTGGCTCGGGGCCTAGGCTGATGTCTCCCTGCTCTACCATCCTCAGTAGGTGGCTTCCAACTTATGGTCCACTATGACTGCCTGATTTGCAATCATCTCAGCTGTGTTTTAGCGGAAGAAAGGAAGAGGGGAAGAAGAGGGACATGCTACTTCCTCTAGGGACACTTCCAGGAAATTGCATATGACTCTTCCACTTGTATCCCACTAGCCAGAATTTAGTCATACGGTCACACCTATTTGTTAGAGAGACTGGAAGATGTCATTACACCAAGCACCTTGTGCCCAGCTAAAATTTGGGGGTTCTGTTTCTAAGAAATAATAGGAGTATGCATATTAGGGGATATCTAATACGTTCTAACAAAAGACATGCAAGCTGCCTTCTTTAGATTTCTTTAAAGGGCCCCCCAAATTGTTCTTGTAGTATTCAGGAAGCACATTTTAAAAACAGATATTTCCTAAAATTGGAAAATGAAGTTTGAAGTTCAAAATCCAAAGACTAGAGGCTGAGAGGAGGGAGGGCTTCTAGTACACATGTAGCTGGTGATTTTGAGAAGTACCCAGCAGCAATAAGCAGTCATCTACCCATCCATCCATTCTGCCAACACATTTATTGAGCGCCTCCTCTGTGCCAGGCATTGTGCAATAGGTGAAGAAATGGATTTCAATAAGACAGTGTTCACACTCAACTCACAAACTGGTGAAGGACAGTAATAGGTAAATTAATAATTACAGGGTGATAAATGTTATATAGAGATAATCATTTATTTACTTGTTCTTTCAACAAATATTTATTAAATACCTACTAAGCACTCTTCTGGACACTGAAATTACAAAAATAAAAAGTCAATGTCTCTATCAGAAAAATTGAAATGCAGAGTGATACAGGGCCTACTGGAGGTATGGGGAGGTACAATGGGATCATCTGGAGGAGGGCTTAAGTTTGGATGAGTTGGGAAAAGCTTCCTAGAGGAGGTAGCTCTTGAGATGAAACATGAGAGAGGAGTAGAACTTTTCCAGTACAACCTTGGGCCTCCTTCTTCTGCCCATTAAGCATTGAGGGAATTAACCTCCTTTCCTTTTATGCTCATATGTAATTTAATATGTCATGGGTGGCTGGTGTTTGCCAACAATCTGTGCTGGAGCCTTTTGAATAACTCTGCTAACCCAAAGGGTGCACAAAGGTATCTATTTGGTAATATTTCTTGTGTGAGTAGGTAATAGGAGATGCTTATGATTTTCCTTGGTTTTAAGCAGAGTTGGGAGGGCAATAATTTAAACCCATTTTGGGGGTGGGGACTGACAAATGCATTTCCACTGTGGCAAGGAACTGGAAACCAAAAGCGATTGTGTCTTGAATGAAATGAAGAGTCTGACAAAATACATCCTATCAGTGGAATGAAATTAGATATCTGTCAAAATGCATTTGTCCTCTAAATAACCGTCCATATGTTTTATGTTTTGGTATAAATCGACATTCATCAGTTTATCACAATCGTGTTGTCAGAGACCCAGCAATTTGAAACGGAATTTTAAAGATCCTTCTAGAGCAATAAGCTAGGAAGACTTTTCGGGGGCTGTTTTTCTGTTTCTTATTTCTTCTCTTTCCTTCTTTTGATTTCTTTTGGCTCCCTTCAGAGCCCACACTTCATTACTAAGGAGAAGTGAAACATCTATTTAAAATCAATCCAATAATACTATGTTCCAAAGCATTAATTCCTGCCTGCAATCAGCTCCTTGCAGAGAGTGTTGTTTGCTTCCTCAGCCTCTCTCTTCAGGTGTGGCCTGTGGGAGGGGATGCTGGGTGCCTGACCTAGGGGCTCCCCTCTGGCTTTGCAGCTCCCTTCCTGCTGAGGAGTATGGCCCTGGGTCAGGCCAGAGAGGGGGAAGGGGCAAGGAGATGCTCAGGACAACTCCTCTGCTTACTGTGAGCTCTCCCACCCCCGTCTGGGCCACTGACCTTGCTCATTTGGCTATAGGCTCAGTGACAGGCAGCCGCAGGCAGCAGAGGCAGCAGCTCTGAGGAGGCGAGCCAGAGGGATGGAGCAGCTGCGAGACCTCAAGGGTGGACATTTCAGCCTGACGGTTTCTGGGCAGGGAGCTTGTTGTTAAAACAATTACTATCTTGTCAAACACTCTGTCCAATGAAGAAAATTAATATGGTAACTTTGCCGACAAAAGCACACTTTGACCAAAGCCCAAAATTATGCATTTAAATAAACCCTGGAATGAATGCCATGATTAGCATTAGTATCTGCCAAGGACATAAATTCATTTAAAAAAATTAGTTTAAGAGTCAAATCAACCAAAGTTCCCCTGGAGGAAGGAAGAACATTGTGGAATGTAAATCAGATTTTCACAATGGACACATTTGCAATTCCCAGGGCAAGGCAGATTGCCAGCCTTCTCGAGGTCTAGGTCGTTCTCCTCTCAGCTGGCCAACTCTTTGAGTCTCTGATGCTTGGTGCTCCAAAACGTTGTCCTGGTGGAGATGGGGTGGAAGAATGGGATGTACCATAGAAGGGTGACAGTAAGGAAAACCAGGTCTGGACTCTCTGGGAGCTCAGGTTCCAGATCTAGTTTCCAAAGGAAGGAAAGGGGAAGAAGAAGAGAAACCTATGGGCCAGAGAAGACACAGATGGAAGGAAACATAACTGTAATTGCCTACATACAGCACCTGGATCCTTGGCTGCCAACTCCTCATTCCACTCCCCGTGTTCACCTGTACCCAAACAAGCACACCTGGTCACATCAGTCAGAACAGAGTCCCCAGCAGGTCAAATCTCCATGTTTCCAACTCCTTTAGCTCACTGTGAAAAATCATTCCTATTCTTAAAGACCCAAAGATATAAAATTTCTCTGTGATATTTGTAGCACATCACCATTATCACTTACTTCATGGTGCTATCATCATCTCTGAGGTGTCTGGCTTTCCCCTAAGACAATACATTTGTGTGTTTGTGGGAAAGGGGCTGGTCTCTGCATCTTTACAACCCAGGTCCCTATCCCAGTGCCTACTCTGGATGCCTTGACCCCACCATTTTGACCCCACGATGACCAGCACTCTGTGAGGTGTCACATAATACATTTTGACACCATCAGTCAAGTCAAAGGCTGTTGATACAGCTGTGTGCTTAGCAGTTTGCTCTTGGCTTTTCTAGTGGCTGGGAGAATAGTGTACAGTTTTCCAAGTGTTCAGAAGGCCGCCAAAGAATTGGCTGCAAAATCTAACAGACCAATATTGGACCACAGAGTGAGGTCTTAGGAAGAATGTCTACAATTTTCTCGTGAATTAGCTATGAATCATTTGAGCCAGATCATAATGAATTTCTCTGGTTGAAGTAATCAATACAAAATAAAATTGACAGCAACTAAAACAACACATGGTTTATTGGTAGGGATCCATATGGTACCATTAGAATTAGATTCAAGAAAACTGGGCTTGTTCAAAATGGTGGCAAAATAAACCTCCTAATGGCAGAAATAATAACTAGTTGTTGTTTGATACGGATAAAAACGTGCGCAATGAATCAAGTACATGTTTTAAAAGTTATATGGAAAATAATTCTGAAAAAAATAATTTTGCTAAAATGAAAATGGAAATAGAAAAATAGAAACAGTTTATAATGGAAATGGAAGTATATAAAAATGATTGAAGATTTAAATCAACTTAGTGGAGTTCACAATGGAATAGGCTCACTCCCTGGAAACCCATCAAGGTGGGTATAATTCTGAGTAAAATACAGGTATTCATAAGCATGGAGAAAAATGTCTCTGGTGTGAGAAGTAAAACATTCTGCAGGTCAGGGCAGTAGGAAAAAACAATGCGGTCCTAAAATTCTGTATTTTGCTTGGAATGGATTCAATAGCTGTATAAGTAAGCACTCTCATAATTACAAAAACAAACAAACAAAAAACAAAAATACCGCAAAACCACATAATTAAAAAAAAATCTTTTTTGTTTTTATCTCCTTCCTACTTTTGACCTTGCAGACCCTGTATTTCAGTCCACAAAGGCCATTCACCTATTTGTAGTTTATCTTTCCAGAGATAAGCCATATCAGTATTTTTCAGACTTTTTTGTCTATAACCCAGAATAAGAAATACACTCCCCACCACAATGATGTGATTATATGACTGGAACTAAAGTTACACAAGATAATACTGGTTTTAGTTTGCTAAAAGCTACCGAAAGCCATATACAGGAAATGGGTTGGCTTTTACAATGAGAGTTTATTGGCTTGCAAGCTTATAGTTCCAAGGTTGGGAAAAGTGTCCAAATCAAAGCAGCATCAGACCATGCTCTTGCCCCAAAGCCTGGCTGCAGGCGATCCTGGGCTCCTCTGTCACATGGGAAGGCACATGACAGTGTCTGCCAGCTTCTGCCTTCTCTTCTAGGTTCCACCGTTTTCAGCTTCTGGCTGCTCCATCTATAGCTTTCTCTCCCAGCTTCTGTGGGTTCATCTCCGTACTCCTGTATCTCTCTCTGTATTCATCCTGTTTATAAAGACCTCCAGAAAAAGGATTAAGACCCACCCTGGGTCACGCCTTATGGAAGGAATCTAATCAAAAGGTCCCACCTACAGTAGGTTTAAATCCACAGGAATGGATTAGCTCTAAGGACATGATTTTCTGGGGTCCATCCAACTTCAAACTGTCACAAATATCTTTCCTATATAAGTACATATATGTGATAAAACATAATAAAGTTGATATCAAATAAGATTTTATCAATATTTAAGTAAAATGTGGAAATCCCCAAATAAAAAGTATAAATATTAAAGAATGTTGTTGATTTTGTAGCCTATTAATGGGCTACCACCCAATTTTAAAAGCACTAGTCTACTGCATAATAGAAGTAAAGTGGTACCTTGGTACTCGTTGTTAATTGGCTCCAGAAGGCACGATGAGTACCAAAAATGATGAGTACCAAACAAAATTTTCCCATAAGGAATAATGTGAATACATTTAATGAATTCCCAAACCAAAGACAATGCACATTTTTAAGGCAATATGTAAAAAAAATAGGGTTGTATATCATTACTTTACATGAGAAATAAACCTAAAAATTAATACGTAGATTAAATAAAATAAAAACTTCACTTTACCTGTACTGAGAAGAGTCCATGGCCTAATGGGATGGTGGGAGGAGAGGCTATATGGAGTGTTGCTTGGAAAGAGAGTCCCCTCCAGTAGGACATTGGGCAATTGCATGTCAGGTGTTTTTTCTCTTCTCTGTTTCAACTTGCATCACAGGCTCTGACACACTCTTTGTCACCTTCACCAAAAACTTATCCAATAAGGACTGCTTCTGTCTTCAAAATTCCTCAAAAGTGTGAAATTGTTTGGTCAGTCAATAAATTCACATTTCTGCTTGTCAGAGCTTTGTCCAGATGGTACTTCTTCACAGTTTTGAACTTCTGCCCATTTTGCACACATGTCTTTTATGAAGGAACCGGGGGACATCCTCCCTTATCTCCTCCTCACCTGAAGAAATCTCCTCAGCCACCTCTTGTTGCTGCTCCTTCTGTGGTTCCTGCAGCTCCTCAGTGCTGAGCTCTTCATGATGTTCCTCCACTAACTCCTCACCATCAGCAGCATCGACCTCCAGACCCATGGATTGGCCCAAAGACACAACATCCTGCACAACTGCACCCTCTGTACCTGCAGGCTGGGGTCAGCCTCAAACCCTTCAAAGTCTCTCTGAGTCACAGCTTCTGGCCACAAATTCTTCCACACCGAATTCACTGTCCTATAAGAGACCTCGTTCCAGGCCTTATCAATAAGGTTAAGGCAGTGCAGGATATTGAAATGCTCCTTCCAGAATTCAGTGAGGGTCAACTGGGGGTCAGGAGTGATCTCAAAGCACCTCTGGAAAAGTGCCTTGGTGTACAGCTTTTTGAAGTTTGAAATGACCTGCTGGTCCATGGGCTGGATGAGAGGAGTGGTGTTGGGGGGCAGGAACCTTACAGTGATGAAGCTGAACCCCTCCAGTAAGTCATCCTCCAAGTCAGGCAGGTGCATTGTCCAAAAGTAGGAGAGCTTTCAGAGGCAAATCTTTCTCCAGCAAATATTTTTTCACTGAGGGACCAAACAATCCACTTGGTGAAAAATTGCCTCATGACCCAAGCTTTGCTGTTTGCCCTCCACATCACATGGAGTTGGCTCTTTATGACATGATGCTTCCTGAAAACTCACAGGTTTTCACTATGATAGACTAGTAGAGGCTTGAATTTTAAGTCCCTACTAGCATTCCTGCCTAACAATAGAGTGAGCCTGGCCTTCATTGGTTTGTGGCCTGGTAATGCATTCTCCTCTTTTGTAATATAAGTCCTACTCGGCGTTTTTTCCCAAAAAACTCTGGTCTCATCAGTTAAAAACTTGGTGGGGAATAAAACCCTCAGCCTCTATGAAGTCTTGGAATTCACTGATGAATTCATCAGCAGCCTTTTTATTAGCCCTCACTGCCTCGCCATGCTTCATGACACTGTGGATGCTGGTCCTCTTATTAAAATTATCAAACCAGCCGTGGCTGGCCTTAAAAACTTCAACACTCTTATCACTCGGTTCCAATTTGTTTTTCAAAAGATCAGCATGTAACACTTTCACTTTTTCACATATTATGGCTTCTGATACACTGTCTCCCGCTAACTGCTATACTCCTTTCCCAACAGCAGCCTTTTTTAAATCACTTCTTTATTCTCAATGATGGTGGAGACCATTGTTCTAGGCATACTGTATTCCCTACCAAGACCAGTAATGCAAATACCATTCCCATATTTACCTATTCTTTTTTTCTTTTTTTTGCCCAGTGGTGGTACAAAGTAATTTTCTTTTCTGCTCAGTGCTATCACTGCTCATTGATGACCCATGATGAGAAAACAAACAAACAAACACAAAAATACACAAAATGACCGCAGAAGCTAAGAGAAGACCACAAGGGGGTGTGCACAGGGCAAGAGCTACCAAGTGACTAATGCATGACACTTTGTTTCGGCTGGAAAGGGTAGCGAGTCACGAGGCAACTGAAACCAACAAGTTCTAGCTTGTGTGGTGAGTAGCAAACAAACAATGAGTACGGGTACAAAATTTTTGTGTCAAAATGCATCAAGTACCAAATTTGATGAGTTTCAAAGCAGTCGCGTACCAAGATAGGACTGTATACATTTATATACCCCACTTTTTAAAAACAAAAATTGTAGAACATGATACATATTATGCTGCATTTTGTCTTTTGTACTTAACAATTACATTTGAGAGACTGTTCCAGATTAGCACATATAGGGCTGCCTTATTCTTTGTAATGGCGACGTTATATTCCGTTGTGTGAATATATCAGAATTTATGTAATTAATTCCCTGTTGGTGTCATTTAGATTTTTTCTTTTGCTATAAATAATACTGCAGTGAATATCCATAGTAAAGTTTTAGATGCAGAATTAAAAGTTTTGATAAATACTGCAAATTTGACCTGCAAAGAGGTTGTGCTATTTGGAACTCCTACACATACTGCATTAGAGTGCCTGTTTTCCTAATGAATGCATTATCAAACGTATTGCTCTGTGACTATCTAATAAATAAAATTTGGAATCTCACTGAAATTTTAATTTTCTTTTCCTTTTTTCTTTTTTTGGAGGTACCAATGATTGAACCAAGGACCTCGTTCATGGGAAGCAGGCGCTCAACCACCGAGCTACATCTGCTCCCCAATAAGAATTGGTTTTTTTCATTTGTTTGTTTGTTTGTTTTGTTTTGTTTTTTTTAGGTGGCACCAGGGATCGAACCTGGGCCCTTGTACATGGGAAGCAGGTGCTCAACCAACTTGAGCTACATCTGCTCCCTCGCTTTTTTTTTAAATATGAGTGAAATTGTATATCATTTCACATGATTAAAGGACCAGTTCATTTTTTTCTGTAATGGTGTTTTCCCATTAATTCGTTTCTTCTGTTGTTTTTTTTGTGGCTTTTCCCAATGGATTTGCTTAGAACTCTTTACATATATGATGAATATTAACTCTTTCTCATATTCTTTGAAAACATTTCCCCCTTCTTTATTGCTTGCCTTTTAACTTGGGTTATGATATTTTTGTCATGAAGACATTTAAAATTTTATGTAGTCAGCTTTGTCAGCATTTTTATGTCTTCTGGGTTTAGTGTTATGCTTAAAGAAGACTTTCCTATCAAAATTACATTTAAAAAATTGTGTTTTCTTGTAGTAATATTATGGTATAGATATTTACATTTAAATATTTTGTCCACCTGAAATTTTTTTGGTATAAAGAAATGTGGAAGTGGTTCAAATGATTTCTTCTTTTGGATGGCTTAGCTAGTTGACCCAAGACATTTATGGAATATTCCATATTTTTACCACTGTGTTGAAAATCCTTTACATAAATCAAATTTTTGTATATATTTGGGTCTATTTCTGGGTTTTCTATTCTCTTCCTTTCATTTGTCTGTTAATTGTTGAGCCAGTACAAAACTATTTTAATTACTGTGACTTTATATTTTAATATCTGGTAGGGTTAATACTTGCCTCATATTCTTCTTCTTCTTTTTTTTTTTTTTTGCATTCTTATGTTTTCCTGTTGTATTTTTATAGGGAAATTTACTACTCTCAAACGTCAATAAGGGCCTCAAGTTTGAGCCCAGGCAGAGTTAGGACTAAGGAATTGTGTTTGTTGTTTTTACAGGATGGCGTTAACAATTCTATCAATCTGCCTCCTGCAAAAGGCTTCAATCCACAGGTGCAAGCACTGCCAGCATGTCAAAAAGAACCTTTATTACTTTTATAACAGCCTCTCATGCTTTCTTGTCAGATGTCTTTGGAGCAGGTGCTTTCTGAGCTGAAGCTTTCTGACCCTTCTGAGCTTTTGGAGCGCCTGTCTTCTGGCCTGCAGCTTTCTGGGCAGGAACTTTCTGGGCTGAAGCCTTCTTGGCCACAGTGGTCATCTTTTTTGCTGGAACCTTAGCAGCAGCTGCTTTTTTAGGAGAAGCTTTCAGGAGAGCTGCCTTTTGAAGCTTCTTAACTTCATGCTTAATTATTCTATTCCTCATTTTCTTTGCCTTCATGACTTTAAAACGATCAAAATCTGTCATCTTGGCTTTCCTTTCTCTGGCCTCAATCTACTTGGCCCATCTTGTGGCTGCCCATTTTGTACTGATACCTGCCTTCTCTCAGGCCTGTCGGACATACTTCTGGCGGGCACTGTGTGGGAATTTGAGGATGAAGTCGGTGAGCTGCATGCATTTGAAAGGCATGGCCGGTCTCCTTACTTGAGTGCAGGGTCCATCAACCAGAGCCCTGTTCTCATCAATGACATCTACAATGGCGACCAGCTTGCCGGCATGAGGCCCGAAGGAGACGTGGGCCACCCGGCCAACCTCCACGAAGCGCCTGAACACCTGGAGTGGGGAGAAACAGCGGAACCTGATTGCAAAAGCTCCCTGGCCAGCGCGAGGGGACGCCCAGCGCCGACCTGCGGGGAAGACCCGCTCCCGGCGGCCTCAAGGCCCAGGCGCCCGCGGCCTCCGGCTCCGCAAGGCCCTGCCGGCCACGCGCTCGCAGCGCCCACGGCGCGCCGGGACCCGACCACGCGCATCGCCGCCCGGAGGCCGCATCGCGTGCTGCGCCCACTCTCTGAGCCCCGCCCCGCGCTTCAGTCCCCGGGCCCGGGAGGAGATCCCGGGGGCCGGGCCCGGAGCCCGCAGCAGCTACGCTCACCATCTCATATTCTTCTTTATCAGAAATATTGTGGCATTTCTTGCATTTTATTTTTTTGAAAAGAATTTTAAGAGTCCACCTGAAGATCCTTCCTTCCCTTTCTCCCTTCCCTACCAATTTATTTTCTTTCAGTCTTGATAATGTTAACTTTATATAATAATGTAGGAGGAGGAACATCCTAATAAGGGATCTTTCTATCCAACAAGAGGGATTATCTTTCTGTTTGTTTAAATATGTTATTTTCTATTAATGATTATTTAAAGTTTACTTCATATAGATCTTAAATATTGCTTAATAGGTGTTTTCTAGATATTTTTTCTTTTGGATTGTGTTCTAAATGGGATCTTTACTTCCATTATATTTCTAGCTGGTTGTTTCTATTGAAAAAAACTATTGAATTATATATATTTTTGTAAACAGCCATCTCAATCTTATAATTTGGGATAGTTTTTTTAGTTGATTCCCTTTCCAGATATACAATCATAATATCTGCAAATTATTATTTCTCTTTTTTGTTCAGTTTTAATCTTCTGTGTCTTGTGGTTTCAGAGGGATGCAAATACTATGGGGTCACTCAGGAAAGAGTGAGGTATGGGAACTGGATCCCAGGTAGGAGGTGAGAGCTAATTTAAGTGTCTATGACTCGATGATTATAGGCACCATTTATTGTGCCCTTGTTATGGACCGGGCATTTTAGATGGATCAGTATTATCTTCTTTAACTTCCTTCACAACCCTCAGAGGAAAGCAGGATTGGCTTCATTTAACAGATAAGGAAGCAGAAGTTCAATGAGAGTAAGTGCTTGCCCAAGGCTAACCAATAACAAATGGCAGAGCTAGGATTTGAACTGCTGCCTGCCAGCTGCCATCCCCACTCTGATTTATTTATTTATTGTAAATATATTTTTTATTTATTTTTAAAAGATACTTGGGTTACATAAATTGTTACTTTAAAAAATATAAGTGATTCCCATATGTCCCACTCCCCAGACCTCCTACTTTCCTCCACATTAACAACTTCTTTCATTAGTCCCACTTTGACTTATTGATTGTCCTCTGGTTTGGCTTACATGGGCTTATGCCAGAGTTTTAGGTGAGGGGCCCTACCAGTGAGGGAGTAAGAACTGAAAGAACTTGTTGGCTAAAACCTCTGGGACATTGCTGCTTAAGGCAGTCCTGCTTTGAGCCCACATTCAGAGTTAGATAGCCTGGTAGGGTTGTGTGGGTTGTTCACTGCACAAGGACACCTTGGTGAGGGGTTGCATATGCTAAAGGAGGGGGCAACTTTTTCCCAATTCCTATGAACTGAACATGTGGGCCAGCTGCAGCCCTGACTCAGTGGGCAGCCCCAAAGGGGATTAACAGTGTTTTCTTCACTTGGAGTGTCCACTGGAGTACAGAAATGACACAGTGCCCTGGGCAGTGGTCCACACAGCTTTCAGGTGTGCGTTCTTCTCCAGGGTCTTAAATGACTTCATTGGTCTGTGATACCTTGTGTCAGGCATCCTCACTCTGTATCCAACTGGTCTGGTCTACATTACCCCTGCCCTCCCACTACTCCTCCTCTTCAGTTTTTCTACTTCCTCTATCTGGAGCAGATCCAAGTTTTGTTGGACCAGAAGCTTATGAAATTTTGAATCCTCTTTAGGAAAAATTATAAAACTCTGAATACAAATTTGGGTGCAGAGCCTTGAAAGGGGCCTGTGCAAGTGAGGAATCCCCAAAGCATGCTCTTCATAGCCCCATGGTACATCTGCCTCTGTCTCCACCGTAGCCCTCTCCCACCCTTTCCCTGGGCCTGTCTCCCGCCTTCTGTCTGGCTCTCCTGGATGGACGGCCCTGGCTTTGGTCTTCGATGTTCCTCCAGCGCATGACTTCCACTCCCCCGTGCTCCAGCTCCACACAGGGCGGGGGGCAAGAGGCTGGACCAGAGCAGTGTGAGAGGACAACAGGCTCCAGAGGCTCACGAAGTACAGGTGGCCTTGGGGATAGACTCACCACAATGGGCCAGAGCAGGCGGGAGGAAAAGACTCTGGTAGTCAGTCCTGGGACCCCCTACCTCTACCCAGAAGCGGTTGGAAGTAAACTGAAGGCCTGGCTTTACTTAGAACACATAGAAAATGAGCCAGAGAAAGCTGCTGTGTGATCTTAATAGGTGGCTGTGGGAGACACACTGGGTGACATGCATACATGGAATAAACCCAGTGCTGTGGGAGAGCCAAGGAGGGACGCTTCTAGGGTGCCCAGGGTGGTGAAGACTGCCAGAGGACGTGACGTGGGAGCTCGGCCTTGAAGGTAGGGAGGCTGAGAAGGAGGAAGGGGCGGCATGCCAGCAGCAGGGCCGGGAATGGCGGCGGAAGAAAGGCCTGTCATCCCAGGACATGAGGGGGCTCTGAAGCTTTGTCAGGAGCGGGCAAACCTACTTCAACTTCTCAGAGAGCCCAGGGGTAGCCTGGCCTCAAGCAAGTGTAAGTCTCCTGTCCTGGCTGGCATTGTTGTGGGAAAGCAGCCCACTCCCCGAGGCCGGGTCCTGAAGACCCACGGGAGGGCGCTCAGGCCCCCAGGGTTGCCCCCACCCCGCGGAGAAGGCAGAGGCCCAACAGGTGGCTCCTGGGAGGATAGCGGGACAACGCGGAGCAACCAGGTGACGGCTGCTCCACCGGCCACCTGCCCCAGGAGAGGCAGCCTTTCCTGGGACTGAAAATTTTTGGAAGCCCCAAAGTCCTGTGCACCATCTTTTAACGTGATCTGCAACATTGCCATTTCCTTCTCTTTAAATCCTTCCCCCGTCTCTTTTATTTTTGTTGTGGTTACATAAGAAAACTGAACTCTTGGTAGCACAAGGGATCCGGAGTCCAATAGACCTGGTTTTCAGTGCCAGCTTGTGCTGGTCATGTAACTTTTCTGAGCTTGGTTTATTGGTCTTAGAATGGGAAAAATAACAAAAAGACAGTTTTTTTTTTTTTAAATAAAGTTTTTATTTTTAGAATAGATTTAGATGTACAGAAAAGCTGCTAAGATAGCATAGAGAGTTCCAGAGTACCCTAAAGCCAGATTCTCTTTAATTTTAACATTTTACATTATAGGGCACATTTGTCACGAGTAATGGACCAAAATCAATACATGATTATTAACTAAAATCTATACTTTATTTAGATTTCCTTAGTTTGTACTTAATGTCCTTTTTCTGTTCCAGGATCCCATCCAGGGTATCACATTACACTTAGTCATCACATCTCCTTACACTCATCTTGGCTGTGACAGAGAAGCTGAAGTCTCAGACTTTCCTGGGTTTTGACGACTTTGGTAGTTTTGAGGAGTACTGGTCAGATGTTTTGTAGAATGTCCCTCAGTTGGGATCTGTCTGTTTTTATTTTTTTTAAATCATGATTACACTGGGGTTATGGGTTTTGGGGAGGAAGACCACAGAGATAAAGTGCCATTTTCTTCATATCATATCAAGGGTACATACTGTCAAAACGACTTATCACTGTTGATCCTGAGCATCTGACCAAGGTAGTGTTTCTTAGGTTCTCCATGGCAGAGAAGTAACTTCAACTACCCTCTTCCTTTCCCAACTGCACTCTTTGGAAGGAAGTCAATATGCGCACACTCAAGGAGTGGGAAGTTAGGTTTCCCCTCACTGAAAGCAGAGTATTGACATAAGTTTGGAATTCTGCACTGGAGATTTGTCTCTTCTTCCCCATTCATTTTTATTATGGACTCATGGAGGCTTATTTTATACTTTAGGTTATAATCCAATACTATACTATACTATTTCGTTGCTCAAATTGTTCTAGGTTTGGCCATTGGGCTTTTGCTCATTAAATTGTGTGTGTGTGTGTTCTTTTGAGTTTTAAGAGTTCTTTGTATATGTTGTATGCAAGTCATTTATCATATATGTTTTGTAATATTTTCTTCAAGTCTGTGGTTTTTTTTCCTTCTCTTAATAATGTCTTTCTCAGAGCAGAGGATTTTAAATTTAAATTTTTTTCTTTTAAGGATCATGCTTTTGGTATTGCATCTAAACTCATCATCAAGCCCAATGATACATAGATTTTCTTCTATGTTTTCTTACAGAAGTTTTACAGTTTTGCATTTTATGTTTAGGTCATTATTCAGTTTGAATTAATTTTTGGGTAAGATGTAAGGTCTGTGTCTAGGTTCATATTTTGCATATGTTGAATAGACTATCCTTTCTCCATTGAACTCATTCAGGCCTTTGTCAAAATTCCATTGACAATATTTTTGTGGTCTCTTTCTGGGCTTTCTCTTTTGTTCCGTTGATCTATTTTCCTATTCTTTCACCAGTATCATGCTGTGTTGATTACAGTGACTTTGTAGTAAGTCTTAAAATCAGGAAGCATGTACTCTAAATTGGTTGTTCTTCTAAGTCTTTCGACTTCCCATATAAATTTTACAATCAGTTTGTCAATATCCACAAAACAGTTTGCTGGAAATTTAATTGGGATAGTGTTGAATCTATAGATCAATTTGGAAAGAAATGTAATCTTAACAGCACACAGTCTTCTAATTCATCAACACAGATTATCTCCCAATTTAATTTAGATTGTCTTTGATTTCTAAGATGCAAGTATAGGCGATTGGTTTTAGCTCTTTATTCTTTTCTAATATGTGCATTTAATACTATAAATTTCACTCTAGGTAAAGCTTTCCTGGATCCCACACATTTTGTTAAGTTGTATTTTCATTTTCATGTAGTTCAAAATAATTTTCAATTTATCTTGAGGCTACTCCTGTGACTCATGGGTATTTAGAAGTTGTTGTTTAGTTTCAAAATATTTAGAGACTTTTCAGCTATCATTCTGTTATTGATTTCTAGTTTAAGTCTAATGTGGTCTGAGAACATTCATTATGATTCCTCTTATTTTACATTTATTAAGGTGTGCTTTATGGCACAAATGTGATCTACCTTGGTGAATTTCCATGTGAGCTTCAGAAAAATGTGTATTCTCTTCTTGGTGGAGAGAGTATTCCATAAATGTCAATTAGATCAAGTTGATTGATTATACTGTTCAGGTCATCTATATCCTTATTGATTTTCTGGCTTCTTGATTTACCAATTACTGACAGAGGGTGTTGAAGTCTTCAACTATACTAATGTATATTTGTCTATTTCTTTTTTCAGTTTTATCACTCTTTGTCCCATGAGTTTGATGTTCTTTTGTTAGGTGGATACATGTTAAGGGTTACGTCTTCTTAAAGAATTTACTCCTTTACCGTTAGGTAATACTGCTTTTTAAGCCTGATAATTTTCCTTGTTCCAAAGTCTTATTTATCTGAAATTAATATATCCATTCTAGATTTCTTTAATTAGTGTTAGTATGATATATCTTTCTTCATCCTTTTATTTTTACCTTATCTGAGTCCTTATATTGAAAATGGGGCTCTTGTAGATTACACATAGCAGGGTCTTGTTTTAAAAAAATTTATATCCAGTTTAACATCTCCATCTTTGAATTCATGTATTTTGGTTATTCATATGTAAATTGATTGTGCTAGGTTGAATTGTGTTCCCCAGTGTGTGTGTGTGTGTGTGTGTGTTTGTGTACTTTTTAAATCTTAATCCATTCCTGCAGGTATGAAATCATTATAAATAGGACCTTTTGAAGATGCTATTTTTAAGTAAGGTATGGCTCAACTGAATGAGGTTCAGCTTTACATTTTTTACTGGAGGCTTTATAAAGAGAAAGCTGCATGGAGGAACAGAAGCTGGAAGTCAACAGAACCTGCAAGAGAAAGGAGAGGACATTGCCATGTTCATTGCCATGTGACAGAAAAGCCAAGGACCCAAAGATCGCCAGTATCTAGCACCAGAATACCATAGTCTTCGGGAAGAAAGGATTGCCTTCCAGACACTTCGGTTTTGGACTTCTCCTAGCCTCAGAACACCAGGGAGAGATGAGCCGTTTGCCTGATAATTTATAGCTGACCTGGTGAGGAGAACAGAGCAGCTGAGAAGCCCTGAGAGACTAGCCTTATGTCAGCCTACAGCTGAGATTGGAAGCAGCTGTGCCAATGGAGCCTTAAGAGGAAGAAGGAAGGAGAGACCAGGCCTGCCATCTTACTTCAACATGTGGGAACTGACTTGGGTGAGAAAGTACCTCTTATGGTAACTTGAGTTGGACTCTTTAGGCCCTTGTAACTGTAAGCTTTTACCCCAAATAAATACCCTTTATAAAAAACAACAGATTTCTAGTACTTTGCATCAGCATCTCTTTGGCTAATACAAATAATAATTATCCTTTAGATCAATTAATAATAATAAAATATTTTATTTTATTTTACCTTCATTAATTACTTCTCTGATGCTCTTCATTTCCTTGTGTTGATCCAGGTTTCTAACCTGTATAATTTTCCTTCTGCCTGAATAACTTCTTTTAACATTTCTTGCAGGATAGGTTTGATGTCAATGAATTTCCTCTCTTTTGTTTGTTTGAGGGAGTCTTTATTTTTCTTTCACTTTTGAAGGATGATTTTGTTGGATATAGAATTCCAGGTTGGTGATTTTTTCTTTTAAATATTTTACTTTACTCTCTTCTTGCTTGTATGGTTTCTGATGAGAAGTTCACTGTAATTCTTAACCTTGTTTCTCTATAGGTAAGATATTCTACCCACCCATCCCAACCCACCCTGTAACACCCCCTCCCCTAGGTTCCTTCAAGATTTTCTCTTTGTCTGTGGTTTTCTGCAATTTGAATACGATATGCCTAGGTTTGTTGTTGTTGTTTCTTTGCTTGCTTGTTTGTATTTATCCTGCTTGGTGTTACCTGAGTTCCCTGAATCTGTGGTTTGGGATCCATAATTAATTTTGGAAAGTTCTTGACCATTATTATTTCAAATATGTCTTCTGCTCCAGTCTCTCTTTCTTCTTCTAATATTACAATTTACATATATTACAGCTTTGATGTAGTTCTTGCATATTCTGTTCTATTTTCTTCATTCTTTTTTGTTTTTGCCTTCTAGTTTGGAAAGTTTTTATTGACCTTCCTTGGCCAAGTCCAGTCTATTGATTAGCCCAGTGAAAGTGTTCTTCATTTCTGTTTCAATGTTTTTGAACTCTAGTATTTCCTTTAGATTCTCTCTTAGAATTTCCATCTTTCTGTTTATGCCACCCATCTGTTCTTGCATGTTGTCTACTTTTCCCACTACAGCCTTTTAACATATGGATCATAGTTGTAAATTCTCTTTATGATAGTTCCAATATCTGTGTCATATCTGAGTTTGTGTTGTATCTGATGATTCTTGTGTCTCTTCAGTTGTTCTTGCCTTTTGGCATGCTTTTTAATTTTTTTTGTTGAAAGAAAGCCATGGTAATAGGAACTGAGGTAAGTAGGTCTTTTGTACGAGGATTTATGTTAATCTTGCTAGGAGTTGGACTGTGTTTAATGTTTGCTGTAGTTATAGATGCCAGAGTCTTCAAATTCCTCTAGTGTCCTTGTTTTTGTTAAGTTTTGAAACTGGGTTTTTAAAAGCACTCCTCCTCAGATAGAGTTTATGTCTTGAAGTTCTTCCACCTGGCATCCATTGTTATTTTAGAGGAGCCATGTTGATGTGGTGGTAAGAAGTGGGAGAGGGGACCCATTTTATAATCTTATGATTAAGTCTCAGTCTTTTAGTGAGCTAAGTTTCTCAGGTGGTATTGCTTTTTTCCTCCCACTCCTCCTACTCCCTACCCTGGCTGAAGTGTTGCCAATCTATTTCCGTAAAGCATTGACCCCTGTTGACAAGTTTTCTTTCCTCTTAGGTGAGACAGGAAGGTTGGAGTGGGCTAGAGTGAAAAGAATTCCCTTCTCCCAACTCAGATAAGGCTCTGGCAAAGTCTTTTCTCTTGGAGAGTAAGCTTTCATTGTAAAAACTCTGGGTACATTTTATAATGATTACTCTTCTCCTCACCCTGCCAGAGTCATGGGAGGATTTATTTTTTATTTTCCTTGTGAGAACCTCGTGGGCTTCCTGGAGGTAAAGACAATGAAAATGTGGGGGCTCCTCTAAGACTGTGGTACCCAAGAGTTTCTCACTGTGATGATAGTCCGTCCATGCTTGGCCTCCAGCAATTTGTCAAAAATTTCCATTTAATTATTCCTATCAATTTATGGCTCTAGCAACTTCTGCTCCAGATAAAAAGATTTCAGCTATGTCTCTCTGGATGCAACTGCCTGTATAGATCATGGGTTGGTGTTTTGCCCAGTGATCTCAGTTCTATAATGGGTCCAAGAAAAGTCATTGATTATCAGGTTGTCCAGCTTTTTCTTGTTATAAGAATGCGAGTAATAACTTCCAAGATGACTCTGGAAGACTCCAACACAGTTTTTATGAGATTTCATACAGGTAAAAGCTCTTTGTAAGCTATAAAATCTTATAGGGGTTTTGGTTGATTTAATGTGTGACTAGGTTAGAGTCAGGTGGGAGAAGGAGAGAAGGAGAACAAAAGCATGCGAGAGAGAAAGTTTGCTGTGGGCCTGACCACCACTATTTCAGGAAAACAATCTCATTTAAACGGGAGGTGGAAAAGTAGACGTGAAAGAAGAAGTAAAAAAAAAAAGGAGAAAACTGATATTAAGAGAAATATTCTTTCTCTTGTGAGAACCTAGTGGAGTTCTAGCCCTGTACCTTGCACGTAGTAGGCACTCAAAAGAAGTAATT
Source organism: Tolypeutes matacus (assembly GCA_026826555.1). NCBI lineage: Eukaryota > Metazoa > Chordata > Mammalia > Cingulata > Chlamyphoridae > Tolypeutes > Tolypeutes matacus. The sequence continues at coordinate 17,697,022 of JAKSZT010032012.1, forward strand.
GTAGTGTAATTTTTCTGCCCTCCAAGAATTGCCCCATTCTCAGGCCTTCATATCACATCATATCACAATGCAACACAACACAGCACAACACAACACAATACAACACATCATATTACATTAATGTATTAGAAAGTTTCCAGTTTCTACTTGCCCACAGACTCCTACTCTGTCATCTCATACTGAAGGCACAGACCCAGTCATAAGCCACATACTCCTGTTATAGATGATTTGACAGGGGGTAACCTTGATCTACTCACTAATAAGTTCCTTTTTCAAGATTTTAAATAAAGAGATAAGGAGCTTGAAATAATCAATAACGTATGTCTGCAGAAAAGACATGTAGGTCCCATACAAGGTCCATGAAGTTAAAGTAAAAATTATGGAGATAAAGAAACTATGAGTAATCAAAGGAAGCAGAGATGAGAAAGGAGCATTATGCAAAAAGATTGGATGAGATGAGAGTTAATGTGGTCCCTGAGAGGCTCATTTTTTTTCCAGCAATTTTCTAATACCCCCTCCTACAAGGCTTCAGCGCCTGTGTCTGTGAGTTTAGGTCTTGCATCCACATTTCAATTAAGTTGTGTGGGCTTCTATTTCTTGTAACGAAGGAACATGGACTAGAACAGTAAACTATCTCCTGAATTTTATCAGTTAGGATGTTTTTTGTAACTGGAACCAATGCTGGCCACCTTAAAGCAAAGACGACTTACTGAAAAGACAAAGGGAGCCCAGATCTGACAAGTGACTAGAGGATCAGGCATGGAAGACAGAACTGGGCAGCACTGTAGGAGCAACGGGCAGGAAGCTCAATAACCACCTCAGGAATAGTCTGGCCAGGGCACTGAAACTCTTGCTGCTGGAAACTCTGTCCCACTGGACTCTGCTGCTGCCTTTGTGACACAATTCTCTTCATTCCTTTGTCTTGTGTCATTTCTTAGGACTGAAGGTACTGACCAGTAGTGCCTGAATGGTTGAGTCTGGGTCACATTTCCTCACAACTGCTAGAGGGCAGGGAGAGGAAGGGTCTGGCCGGTGTTCCTGATAAGACAACAGACGGTGGAGGGTCCTCCAAAAGAATAAGGGGGTTGGGTATTGGACGGACAGCAGCATCAAAGACAACGTTAACCTCTTCAGGGACCTTTCTGATGAATGAATATGCTGGAAATAAGGTTGATGGGGCAGAGACTGATTTGGTGGAGGGACAGGAGGAACACAATCGGCCTGGAGCAGCTCCTTAAGGGCTGGATGCACAGCTGACCTGTGCCTCTTTTGCCCTTCCCCCTTTCTTCTGCCTCCCTTCTGGAATATCAACATGATGGCTGGAACTTCAGTAAACATCTTAGGATCTTGAAAATGGAAGCCACACAACCAAGATGCTAGCACAGAAAGATGAAAGGATTCTGGATCTTTGATGATAAAGGATTCTCCATACCAGCCCTGGGCTGCCTACCTGCATATTTCCTTTACAACACAGAGTAAACTCTTGTGTGTTCAAACCACTGTGGGCTGGTCTCTGTTTCTAAGCTGTACACAATTCCTAATAGATGTGGTCATCATCATTCCCGGGATTGTTATGTTGGTCACCAGACAGAGTCTTTAGCTGTATGGCTATTGTTTGCTGGTTTCAGAGCTCCTGTCACTTTCTATGTTCTCCAAAAAGGACTGAGTGGTAGACCCACCAATTTTTAGCCAAAAAAGCACTGAAATGAATTGGATATAGATTTTTTTATATTTTTTAAAAGATATTCACAATGCACTTTGAGAAACTTGGAGATTCCCTAGCATGTTATTGTTTCCCTGGGAGGGGTCTTTGCTATAGCCAAAGGGTAATACTATTACGGAGCATATTCCATCCTCTCATTAATGATAGTGATGTGGAGTGAAGGTAGAGAGTGAAGTATGAGAATCCAAAAGAGAGATAAGTGCCATTCACACTGCCAGGCCTTCTGGAAGTCACTGTCGCCACCAGACCCTGCTGCTTCTATCTCCCCTCCCCCCCCACTCCCCTCCTCTCCCCTTCCCTTCCTTTCCCTTTCTTCCTTATCTTCCTTCTTCTCTCCCTCCTTCCTCCCCTCTCTTTTCTTTCTTTCCTTGTCAGTGGTGAGGACTGGGATGGAGGTGACAAAGGAGGCAGAAGAGGGCTGCAAGTGTTGGAGACATATCTGAATAACTATTTAACTATTTAAAGGTAATTAAGTGTTTTGTTTTTCTTTCTTCCCAAGTCCTGCTGGATTGCAGGCTGCATTTAGGAATAAAACTGAACATGTTGATAATATTGCATAGAAATTAAACAAAGGAATTAATTAAGTAGAGGAGTAGATAATGGCAGAGAGAACATTAAAGGGTGGTTTAGAGCAGATTATCCACAAGGAAGAGGTTGGCAATGTAGAGAATACTCCAACTGGCAGCAATTATGGTATTAACAAGAAAATTAATACAGACAACAGAGACTCTCTAATTCCAAAGTCCCACCATGGGGGATGACATTACTTCATCTTTCCCAGGTAAAGTTTTCTCATTTCCTCTTCAAAATCAGATTTCAAATGGCCAGAGGGCAAAGTACAGCATCCACACAGCTCTCTTGTTAGAGCACCTACTTCAGAACTTTAGGCAGCAAACGCTTGACGAATGTCTGCCCATAAGAAAGTGATGAGAGATCTCCTAAGAAGCCGAAGGCCACTCAGCTGTAAGGGTGCCGCGTGGCCATCATGGAGCCGGGTTCGGGGCCCTGCTGGACGATGGGGAAGGCAGCGTGGAGCAGCTAGAGGCAGAGCTGCATCCTGTGCTCACTGGGGTTTGTGGGAGTTCCCAGCCTGAAAGTTAAATGTCTACCCCTGGATTTGGGCAAGTCCAGATACTTTTGGACAGTAGAGGACAGTAGACTCCTGGAAGACCATTTGCCTGGAATGCTGAGGCGCTCTGGGATAGAATAGGCTCATGGAATAAGAGAGCCAGACACAACAAGTGGGTCCAACCAGCAGACTCTTAGGCATTGGAGCTGGGACTCAGCAAGCCTTTCTGAGAGGCGGAGAATAGAGGCATATTCAGGGGCCCCGCAGGACACACCATGCTGGTCCTTCCGCACACTGGGAATGCTGGCCGGGAGCAACAGCCACCCCAGTCACCCCAGTCCCGTAGCCCAGCTCTGCTTCCTTTAACAGCTTCTTATTCCTTCACTGCTAAAGAGAGCCCTCTCTTTACTCTGCTCCTCTCCCCCTCAGGGCTTCTGCTCGCTCATAACCTCCTTGGCCCGTGGAAGCTGCTTTCTGCTCTCCTCCTGAGGTCTCTCTGCTTCTCCCCTCTCTGCATTCTGTGCCCCCTCTGCGCATCTATCTCAGAGGGACCCCTGGGGTAGTTGAGTCATATGCCACATGGAGCCCTCTTAGAGCATTATCACATTACTCTAGGAGTCAGGTGTCTGCGCTTTGAGATGAGGTTTTGGTGTCTGAATCCTGCCATTCATTTCTTCCTCCTTCAAGGATGTCCAGAAGGAAAAACAGCCAAATAGGAAACAAAGCCCTATTTTTATTAAGCATCACCTTGCCTACCATCCAGTGGTAAAAGTTGCACTGGAAAATGTGGTCACGGCTTGGAGAGTTAAATGAGGCTGTAAACTCCCCTCCTCTGCATCTCTCCACCCAATTTTTGGAATAGAGAGGGCAGAGGAGGATGTCAAGGACACAGGCCCTGCCAAATGGGGAAAGTCTAGCATCACCCGAGAGGCCAGCCCACTTGTTGAGTCAACTTCTTGGAAGATAGGAAATAGAACAGAAGAAGACAACACATTGGTGCTGCCTGTGAAGGCCCAGTTACCCACCAGCTATCAGTTGTGACTTTCCTAATATCTTAAACTTGTGCTGTCCAATATGGTAGCCATTAGTCCCACGTGCCTATTGAGCCCTTGGATTGTGGCTATCCTGAATTGAGATGTCCTGTGACATTTCAAAGTCTGAGCACAAAAGAAAAGAATGTAAAATACCTCATTAGTAATTGTATATGTTGCTTATTTGTCACAGGGTCACAGGATCCAAAGCAGGGCGATCTGTGTGAGGGCCTGCTGATGGCTCCTTCCTTCAGAGGCAGACCCTGGGAATGGGCAGCTTAGACTCTTCTCCAACACAAAGGTAGATTTTGAGGGCAACTTAGTGTTGGGTTTAGGCTCCTGGCCCAGTTCCAACTAGGAAACCATTTGAAGACTTCGTAGGGTGGGTGAGGTACGCTATCTGTAAAAATCAGAAAGAGTTACTTAAACACAAGCTTCCTGAGGCTGGGGGCACAGACCACATTTCTCCAGTGCCTTTATAGGAAAGTGGACACAGCCCAGATCTCCTGTGAGAGCAACTACAGAGACCAGTGTCACGTTAGCCCCCCGGGGCTCCAGCCAGCTAGAAGCAGCAGGGTCTGGTGGCGACAGTGACTTCCAGAAGGCCTGGCAGTGTGAATGACACTGATGTTCAGTAGACATGGCAGTACCTGATAGTGCAGAAAAAAATAGATGGGCTGACCCCAGGGAGACCGGTGGGATTCCATTCTGAACCCATGTGAAATGCCCAATCCCCTGCAGACTCCGGAGTGATGTGTGGAGGGACTTCAAAAGGATTCTGTAGCCATAGGAGGGGGCAGAGAAACACAGGTTACCAGTAAATCAGAGTGTTGAATGCCACTCAACCCATTTTCAGTCTAGGATGAGGGCAGCATAGGGCAGCATAGAACAGCCCTGGAAGCTAAAGGATGGAATGGACTAGAATAAATCCACTCTCATAAATTTGATATCTTGCCATGCTGGTTACAGGGAAGTCATTCAAAGATTTAAAATCCAGGAAACCAAAGTACTCTAAGATGGGCCTCTCAGAGAACACAACTAAAAGAGCCTTGGCTTCTGCTCTGCATACACCTTTTGCTCTCTGCAAGGAAAGTGAAGATAGAAATGAGGTGAGGGCAGACAGAGAAGGAGAGAGGGGTAGAAATCATGAAAAGGAAGTATAAAAGGGAAGGCAAAGAAAAGAATACCTCTTCAATTAAACACTACCTTGTCCAGAACACATTCCCTGACACACACACACACTCACACATATACACATACACCAGGCAACTCTACACTCTCATGTATACCATACTTCTTATTCATAGCTCTTATCACCATTATAATTAAATAATACTAATTTTTGAATCCATCTAGTCAACTGATATTTATTGAGTTGCTGCTATGTAGAGTGCTTACTGGGCACTCTTCTATGTCCTGGGCATCCAGCCTGGATTAAAAAGAAAGACTTCATCTTATGGACTTTGATTCTTGTAAGGGCATAAAGACCATAAAACAAACAAACAAACAAACAAAAATAATCCACCTTACATCATTAAGAGATGACACTGTGAAAAGAAAACAAAGGTCAAACTATGTAAAGTTACAGAGAGTGCGTGGGGAGGTGGTGGGTGTTCCTGTAGAGGGTGGGGAGCGTGGGCCTTGCTGACATGTGAGCCAAGCCTTGAAGATGGTGAAGAGTGAGCCATGGAGATATATGAGGGAAGAAGGCCAGGGAGAAGCAACAGCAAGACCCTAAGGCAGGGGCATGTGTGGTCTGTTCAAGGGAGAACGAGGAGGTTGGTGTGGCCAGGGCATGGGGAGACAATGGGAGAGATGAGATGAGAGAGCTGGCTGTAGCCGCCGCGGGAACTTGGCCATTTCCTCAGATCGACGGAAGCTGTGGAAGGATCTGAGCAGCGAGTGATGTGATCTGACTAGAGTTTAAAAGGATAAGTCTCATAAAAAAAAAAAAAAAAAAAAAAGGATAAGCCTGGCCAATTTAGGAGAATAAAGTGGCAAGGCTGTAGGCTGAGAGAACAGCTCAAAAGTTATGGCGCCAATCCAGGCGAGAGATGGCCGGACTTTTACCAGGAGGGCAGTGGGGATGGATATGTTTTGAAGATAGAGCTAAAGGGATTTGCTGATGGGGTGGATGTGAGGTGGGGAAAGGGCAGGAGTCAAGGATGACCCCACTGGTTTTGGCCTGAGCAGTTAGAAGGGTGGAGTTGCCATAAGCTGGGAGGAGCAGGTTTCCTCAGAGAATGTCAGGATTCAGGTGGGAGCAGCTAAGTGTGAGACCTCTAGGAGAGGATAGGCAGGGGATATATGAGTCTGGGGTTCTGGGGAGAGGTCAGGGCTTGAGAAATACATTTCTCAAGGCTCAAGATACTAATGAGAGTCACAATATATAGATCATATCTACAACCATGAGATGACCCAGGGAGCAAGTGTGGATGGAAAAGAGAAGCCTGCAGCCGGGGGCCCTCTACAGTTTATGGGTGGGGAAGGCAAGGAAGAAGCAGCCAGGAAAACTGAAAGGAAGCATCCACGGAGGTAGGAGGAGAGATCCAGGAAGACTGGTGTCCTGGAGTGCCAGGATTCCCTCCCACATCTGTCTAACCCAAGACTCTACTCTTTCCACTCCACTGTCCTGCATCTATTTAACACTTTATTGCCAAGACTTGCTTTCATGTCTGTCTCCCTCTTATTAGACCATGGGCTCCTTTGTATCCCAGTGTCTAGTGCAGATTCTGGCATAGAGTAAGCATGCCATAAATGTTTGTTGAGTAAATGAATAGGAATGAAAAAGAAGCAATAGGTTAGTCTAGCAGTTTTGTTCTTTAGTTTTCGTATACACTGAAAGTGAAGTTGTTTAGATCTTTAAGAACACTAATATCCTCTTGGGTGAGTGGTAGGGAGTGAGGGGGGGTGAGGGTGACATGGCAGGATGACAAAGGGGCACCACCGGCTGCAGCTGTGGTCTTCCTTGGCCCTGGCGTAGGCAGAAAGTAAGAAAACTCCTCCATCATTTCAAGCCAACATACCGTGTGAAGGGCAAACCCCCTCCACACAAGGTGGGCATGTCCATGGTCCCTTCAGGGAAGTTAGCAGGGGCCCCCGGCCCAGAGCTCAGCCCTGAATCTGTACAAAGCAGAGCCCTCTTGGGGATAGTCCTCCACGCTGGTGTCTCTCTGAAGATCACTCTCCATTTTGTGCCAGTTGGAGTGGCTGGATAGCTATTTCATTATTGATCAAACAGGGCTCTATAGAGAGCCACCCTGAGATGAGAAAAATCTTAAAAGATTCCCTCGGCCAAGTCGGGTAGCTATGATTCAAGTCAGAGAAACAATCCTGTGCTCAGTTCAGGACCAGAGGCCTGACTGTGTCAAAGCAGAAGCTGAAAGACTTTCTGACTGTGCTGCATCAGGAACTTTCCGTAGCTACCACCCCACCATGCAGTAGCACTTTCATCACCCCGATGGGAGAAAAACACCTTCACGCTGCTTCCCAGACCACTGCTTCCTCTACTGCATATCCTCACTGGCAATATCTGGGTTGACATGGAACTCCTCAGTCATTTGGATGGTTGCAGATTCCGAGGAATTCTGCACTGTGTAGCCAAGGTCCTTATCAGCAATAGCAGCCATGCGGCTATTGCTTCCAGCATGTATTTTATGGAAGATGCCTCCCAGCTTCTCAATATCTGTTCCTAGGGAGAAGGCAGACTTCCTTTTAAGGCCTACTTAGAAAAGAAGGAGAGAAATAGAGAGGGCAAGAGCAAGAATAGATACCTTTATTGTACTAGGTAGTCCACATACCTTACTCCATTTAATCCGCACAGATAGGTAGGATTTAGAGCCATGCTATCAATGCTCGTGGAATGTACAAGGGTCACAAGCTTTTAAGGAATAGAGGCTGGAATCAGACCTACGAAAACCACAGGGTGGGATTCAAACCCACTACTTTATGCTGCTGAGGGGAAGTACTAGAGGAACAGGAGATGCTGGCAGCACAGCCGAGAGGATTATCCTTGGAAGAAGGGTAACTGGAAAAACGATGTCCCCACCACCCCTCCAATTCTCTCTTCGTCCACACTGGGAAAAAGAACGGCACCTTGTTTCAGATCTTACTTAATCAAGCCCTGTAAATGGTGATTTCAGAGCTTCAGCAGGGTCTTTATGTAGCTCCAGGAACATCCATTACGGAGTGGGCGGTTCAGTAATGAGCCCATGTTTTATTCTCATTGACCCAAAGGGGTACAATTTGAGACGTTTGGGGGCCGGGGGGTGGGATTAGACTAATATTGATCTACAGTGAGGTTGGCTATTAGCTCTGTTGTGGGCTGAGGTGGCCTTGCAAATTATGGACTAGTTAGGTAATGTTCCTTTTCGTTCTTATGCTCTGAGAATTAATGTTCATCCTTGGAAGATGTGTGTGTATGTGTGTGTGTGTGTGATGTCAGTGAGCCTCTTTGCATCTGATTAAAAATTACATGTAGGGAAGCGGATGTGGCTCAAGCGGTTGGGCTCCCATCTACCATACGGGAGGCCCTGGGTTCGGTTCCCCGTGGAGAGCTGGCACAGCAAGATGACGCAACAAAGGGAGACAAGCAGACACAGAGAAACGCGCAGAGAACGGACACAGCGAGCACAAGCAGCAAGGGGGAGGGGGGGATAAAAAAAATTACATCTAGACCTGCACGATCTACTACAGTGGCCATAACCCACATGTAATTGATTATATATATTATTTATTTATTTATTTATTTATTTTTTAAAGGATTTATTTATTTATTTACTTTTATCCATTTTTACACCCCTCCCCCCCCCGTTTTTGCTGTTTCTGTGTCCATTCGCTGGGCAACTCTGTGAACTCTGTGTCCATTTTCTGCCCTCTTTTCTCATCCTTCTCCTCCTGTCTTCACTGGGATTCAATCCTTGGAATCTCTGATGTAGGAGAGAGGCATCCTGCTCGCGCCACCTTAGTTGCTGGTTTTTCGGTGCGTCTCATCTTGCCTCTCCCTTGTGTCACTCTCCTATTATGTCATCATCTTGCTGTGTGGCTCGCGGGAACTGGTGGTGCACCCGCGCACAGGGCCTGGCGGCCCACGCACCTTCTATATATTTTTAAAATTTTTACCAGGAGGTCCCGGGGATCGAACCCAGGTCCCTCCATATGGGAGATGGACGCCAACCAGATATAGCCCCCTGCTATATCTCTTAAGGTTGACCAGAGATACCTAGAGTTACAGTCTTTTCCCATACAGGATGGTCATATAATAAATCAGGCTTAGTTTATCACCAGCATTCTAAAAACCAAACCTAGGGAGGAAAACGAGGTCTGGGGACACATGCATGGTTTCTAATATAGCGAATTGATTATATTTTAATTAAGATGAAATAGAATTAAAAATTAAGTTTCTCAGCCCCACTAGCCTCATCTCAAGTGCTCAATAGCCACACATGGCTCATGGCTGCTGTCCTGGACGGTGCACACAGGGAATGTTTCGATTGTCACAGAGAGTTATACAGGACAGCACAGCTCATGACCCTCAGAAGAACAGAAACAGCAGCTCACACTTGCAGAGTGACCTCAGAGGCGGATGCATTTGGAGTGCCAAGTCACACTTGAATTTTCCTGGGGCATAATTCTAGACTGATTGAATGAATGAATGAATGTGCTTAGTGGCACGAGGTGGCCATAGGGGTAGAGGACTGAGGACAGAGGAGGGATCTCAGGCTTGAAGCTCTTGGATGGCGGCATAGAGCTAGGGGCGCCAGGGCCTGGTGCGGTGTGGAGGTAAAGGCCAATGGGCTTGAGGAGCTGAGAATGTCTGGGGAGCTGCCCCGGGTGGCTTGTGTCTCCTTCCTTCTACTGATTGAAACAACAGAGATGTGGGTGGGACCAGCAGGTGGTGCGGAATCTCACCTTCACACCCAAGCGGCTCGTCTTCTTTCTCCCTGTGTTCTCAGCGGGGTTGTGTGTAGACCCTGAGGGAGTCACAAAGTCCCTTCTCTTGGGGTCCCTGAAGTGCCCCTCACCAACTGGTTTCATGGACGCAGAAATGGAGATCTTGCTTTTTCGTTTATTCACTTACTGATTTTAGAAAGTTTGTTGAGGATCTACCAGGTACAGGCTGTCCAGGTGCTGGGAGTACAAAGGACAGATGCAGCCTTTGGCTTTAAGCTCCTTGCAACCCCGTATGTGGTGAGGTTCAAATTTTGGGTTTTCTCTGAGCTGGAAGTGAGTCAAGAACCATTTTGTCTTCCTTATTTATGGGCTTTGCCACATGAGTAAGAACTCTGAGACAGTCAATGCAGGAGCCCAGGAAGCTTCGGGAACAAGCCAGAGTGTGAAGCCCTTAGTTTGAAGGGTCTCGTCGGACCCTAGAAGGAGCCTTAAACCTGTCCCAGGAGAGGTGGTAATAGCGTCAGCTCCACATATCCCTGTGCAAATCTTACTTTTGGGTGGTTATATGACTCACATTAATGGAACTCTCATCGCAAAGAAACCTATCTTGATAACTTAATTTATGGCAATGAACAATTTTAATATACCCGAGAGTTATCTAGATGTTATGATGAGCCATCCACAAAATGGGATTTTAAAAATATTATCTCTTTATTAGAATTTGATTTTGACTCACCAAACAATAATGAATTTCCCTCAATCTAGCCAGTGGGGGGAAGGGCGGGAGCTTGCTGGGGATTGTTTTTTCAAATGAGATTGATGAGACGCAGGCATCCGACTGGACACGCTCACTGCACCCTACCCCCAGCCTCCCACCTTTCATCATGCCGCCCTTGGCAAGTATCCATCACCCACCCACCCCGCCCCCATTCCTTAGGAGTTGACTGCGTGCACACACTTCATACAGGAGAAAACGCTGATAACTTCTCTAGCCCACGGGGTCTGTTTTGGTGTGCAATGGATCTTTGTATTAGTCACCACCTGGCCCCAATCAGAACTCTTCTCTGGCAGTGAGGTGTTTCAGGTTGGCCCAGTTCCCTCTGGGGTTGAAGGATGCTCTGGCAGGTACCAGTAAATCTGATGACCAGCGTCACTATTGGTCACATAGTTCCTTCAGAACGATCGGCAATGGCTTTTGTGTAAAGCTAATGTGCACGTTGAGTGTACCAGGGCTCTCCGAGGGTGACCTCCAATTACTGTGTCATTATTAACAGAAGCTCTTCTTCCACTTTCCTTTCATTATGCAGCTCAATTACGGAGACTCCCTCTCAGCCTTACGTCCTTTTCATTTGTTTGCCACTGCTTGGTGAGTATTTTCACATGGGGAAGATCCACTGTGTGCTAAGGAGTGTGGTAAGTCTTAAGTCTTCTAATCGGAGCATTTATTGTCACACTATTATTTTTCAAAACAAGAAAATTGCAGTGGAAACTGAAGAACATTTGATTGGGAGTGAAGTGCAACTAGAAGCAATTAAAGGGCTCAAAAGGTGAATTTCATTAATGCTGTGTTGTGGTAGCTGAGCTGCTTGCTAAAAACCATCTGGCAAAACTCATTTTCTTTTTTTTCGGTGGTAAGGTCTTAGTAGGTCTAATGAGGCCATGGAGAAGCTGGGTCCAAAGGGGAGCCCAGCAGTTGCACAGAGCAATCTTCTGATTGCTAACAGGAATTTGAAAAAAATCTTCCAGAAAGATGGCCTCCTGTCTATCAAGATCTTGTATTTCAGGTGCAAAACTGTAATTGTGCGGAGATAAAAGTAGGAAAAAGAGGCAATTAATTGAATTGGGTGATGAGAATCTGCTATGGAGAAAGGAAACTTTGTTTTTAGCCCTAAATCTTCCAGGTTTATCTTTCAAAATGTGCATCTGAATTTCAACCCTTCAAATAGGCTTCAACAGAACCCTTATATTTGGCAGTCTTAACTGTCAAAACGTTTCATTACACAAGAAAACGTGTACTGCTAATATTTTCAAAACAGACGCACTCCCTGCAATAATCACGGGTCACACGGGCAGATGCTGTCGGGAAAGCCAAGTGTGGCTAAAAGGCTTCCACCCACGTTATCTGTTGAGGGCAGATCTACCTACGTTGGACATTTCTCCCCAAATGCTTTTCTTGCTTGGTCCAGTCTCTGGGAAAAGAAATAAGACTCTAGGGAAAAGGTTTTTTAAAAAGTGTTTCTGTCTCTTGGCAGTGCTTTATCTGGCACTGCAGATGTGTCTTGCCAGCTTCAGCATCTCTACCCCAGATTTCTCTAGAACTGGCACTAGGTGTGCAGTATATTATTTAGCGTGTAAACATATAAGGCCTGTCACTGCGCAGCTTCAAAACAACTTTCCTGATGAAATTCATTTTTCTAGCCATTAGTATAATAACCATAATCAATCTTCTCATTGCCAAGCACAGAATTCCTGTACAGCCAATTCTCAGCGACATGAAGTAACTGATATGCCAATCAGATAAATATTGTGTTAAATTGCACTAAACTACAGTGACAAATGGCACATTATATACACACTAAAATAGTGTTTCTCCTAAAATGCATCTCAGAATCCAAGGGCATCAGATTAAAGTCCATCATCAAATCAGTGAGTGACAGGAGTGGAAATTGTGAAGTCTTTCAGTATTTATGGCATAACGAACCATCCCAAAACTTAATGGCTTGAAAAATATTGATGTTTTATTTTTCACAATCCTGCAGCCAGGGCTGGGTTCAGCTGGGTGAATCTTTGGTTCCAGGAATGGCCAATGATGCTGGAACATCCAAGTTGGTTTCTTTATTATATGGCTTCTGCCTCAGCTGGGATGGCTGAAATGGTTTGAGGCAGGCTGGCTGGGCATCTCTCTCATCCTTTCTATTTTTCTTCTTTTTGGGAATTTTTTTTTTTTAAGTTTTATTGATATATAATTTACATAACATTTGCCTGTTTAAAGTGAACAATTTAAAGGTTTTTAATCCAATTTTGTGATGTTTTCATTACCCCAGAAAGAAACCTTGTACAGATTAGCGGTTATTCCCCATCCCTGCTCCCCACCTCTCCCTCTACCCCCAGCTTTAGGCTGGGTCCTACGGTAGCTCTATGTTTAACATTTTGGAGAACTGCCAGACTGTTTTCCAAAGTGGCTGCGTCACTTTCCACCCCCGTGTTTGTTTGTTTTTATGCTAGTAGAGGGCAGATACTCCCTGTTTAAGATAGCTTGGTTAAAAGTAGAGAAAAGACAAGATGCTATCTCAAAGCCACTTTTGGTACCAGAACTCTATAATTTAATGACTTTTCTTCAAGGGCAACACAAATAACCAAATTAGAAAGTTCTGAGTATTTTTTCCTTGCATCCAATCTCAAATACACCAAGGGGCAGCAATGGCAGTGGGCACCTGGCCTTTGGGCTCCCTGGGTAATGCCTCTCCACATCAAAGCCAGATTGGCCCATGCCTGGTGCTTCTGCTGTGGATGAAGACATGAGCTCCTTGGAACACTGCCAAGGTCTGTGGGACAAGGTGAGGGAGACTTGGGCCACTTTGCAAGAGCTTAGTAAACCTGTGTCTCATTAAGGTTTCAAGGCATTACTTATTGGCTTGACTCTCAGCTTTGCATCCTGGCCAGCCCAGAAGCTTGTTTCCTTCTGAGAAACTCTAACCCAGATTCCTGCATGGGACCTGAGGGAGATCCTACTTGAAGCCCAAAGAGTCCTCAGCATAGGGAAAGCCTATCTGCTATGTTCTGCTTCCTGGTCCCCAGTGGGAGTGCTTCTATAAGAATCAGGGGCTCAAGGGGTCTGAGCATTCAGGTGACACCTACTGGGGAGATGTCACCTTCCTGGCTGACCTGGCCAGGGTACCGGGGAGCCATTCTCCGTCCCCTCCCAACCTCTCTGTGGAAAGTTAAGCTCCTGAAGTAAGAGCTTAAGCAGTTAGGTTTCTTTTAGACACAAGGAGTTACCTCTTACTAGCAGTGTGTCGTGTGGCTGGATCTGGAAGGCAGAATCTATGCCCCCGCGTGGCATTCCTCATTCAAACCCGCTGGATTCCCTAGTCACGTTAACTACCAAATCCCCTCTGGGTCACCTCCTAGGATAGAATGGCTCCAGCCGGAGCCTTGTACATTAAAATAAGTCTTCATATATATATGGCTACTCATTTTAGCAGCTCCCTAAAGTGCCTTAGAAGGTTGGCCCCTTCTCCTGCTCCTAAGCATCTCAGTGTGGAAACTGCCCATGCACTTTCTATCTCCCATGGTAGACTCTGGGCTGCTAAGGGCAAAGGGGGTTTCCTCTTTGGTTGCTTTCCCAGTGGCCAGCACACCACTCGTCCCAGAGCGGGTTTGTAGTAACTGAAGGGGGAATGAATGGCTGAATGAATGAATGAAGACTGTGATATGAAGGCACAAACTATGTCTTCATATATCTTATGTTACAGGTAGCCCATCTCATTTATGTAACTCCCAAGTGAAGACCACGGTCCAGGGAGTGGATGTCACTGGCAGATATACTCGCAATATGAGGGAAAACTTCCTAAGCTTTAGAACTGCTGCCTTAGGAAAGGGTGAGCTCCCAGTCACTTCATGTTCAAACAGAAGGCAGGCATCTGTCTAGAGAAATAAGTGAGATGATTACTGTGTGAAGGTCTGGATGACCTCATCAGATCCCTTCCAATTCTGATGACTATCCACTGGTGCCTGGAGACAGCTTCCAAACGAATCTTGAAGTAGACTCAACTCTTCCTCACAACTTTACATGGTATTTGGGAAATATAGATTGTACATAAGATCTTGTAGGGAAGGCAGCAGGCATTCTTTCCCCGAGATTCCCCTTTGATAGCTCTCCCTGGTCTGCTTTGTTGGCCACCAGCCTCTGGCCTCTTTTCTGTTTCTCCATGTTTTACTTTCCTTGGCTGCTCAAGCAAATACCTTGAAATGGGTTGGCTTAAACAATGGGAATTTATTAGCTTATGGTTTTGAGGCTAAAAGAAAGTCCAAATCAAGGCATCACCAAGGAGATGCTTTCTCCCCAAAGACTGTGGCATTCTGGGCCTGGCTGCTAGCAATCCTTGGCTCCTCTGTCACATGGTAAGGCACATGGCAGCATCTCTGGGTCTCTCCCCTCTCCTCTGGGTTCCGTTGATGTAGTTTCCTGCTTCCCGTGGCTTTCTCTCTTCTCTGTTGAATTTCATTTCATTATAAAGGACACCAGTAATAGGATTAAGACCCATCCTGACTGAGGTGGGACATACCTTAAGTGAAGTAGCCTCATCAGAAGGTCCTACTTACAATGAGTCCACACCCACAGGAATAGATTAGATTTAAGACACACCACACCCCATCTGCCTGTCTCTCCCTTGTTCTTGCTCTGAGATCTTCCCTCCTTCCTTCAGGGCCTCTCTCTACCCTTCTCCTTTCCTGATGAAGCCCCTCTAATCACCTCCACAAGCATCACCTCCACACTCCCACACACATCCTAAGCCAAAAAAGAAGCCTACTGCCATTAGGTTCCATTTCTGGAGAAAGCAGTCCATGTGTTTAGTGGCGTGGAGTTTCCTTTTGAATCTTTTGTGAGAACTAAAACATGTGCAAATTCAAAGGAGGAAGGGGAGAAAAAGAAAGACAGGTGAGTGCATCTTTCTTTCCCATTTGGAAGAGGAAACAAGAATTTCTTTCCTCCACATTCCCCCAACTTCCTCTCCACCCAGGGAAGAAACCCAAGGATACTGCATTTGATGTTGGTGAGGTCAGGGGAGGGTGATCGGATGTGAAGGTTAATATTTCTAGAGAAGCAGAGTCAGTGTCCTCAGGAAAGCCTACCTGGTGTACAAGATTAGGTGAGCAGCTCCCCTCCCTTGTAGCTCCATATGCCTCTCCCTGTCACACCTGTGATTTTGTATTTATTCATGGGGTTATTTGATTGTTTTCTGGATTCCCCATAGTACTGAAAGCGCCATAATGGCAGGGACTGTGTCTGTTGGATTCACCATTGAATCGCCACAGGACCTGGCAAAAATGTGGGTACAGAGTAAGTGCACAATGAATATTTGTTAAATGAATGAATGAGTGGAAAGTTAAAAAGAGCATGAATTTTTATTGAAGTTTTTTCTTTGGAATCAAACACAAACATAGTTGTGTTTGATTATAGCCTTGAAGAGAAATTGGGTGAAACCCAGAATGACAGCACCCACCCCTGCCCTACACCCTTCCTCTTTCAGAGGACCAGATCTCACCTTTCCATTTCTCAGCAAGCCCCAGATGCTGGGAGCTGTGCCCACCCCGCCTTTGAGGAATCCCCCAGATGGAACAGAGAAAGCCTTGGGTGTGCCTCTGGGCATGTCACAAGAAGGGACCCAAGGACAGGGGCCTCTTTCTTTTGTAGGGAGGAAAGGAGGAGTGGTCAGGGAAACTGGCCTAAAGTAAGGGCTTAAAGGGAAAACTAAGGGAAGAAAGAGATGTAGGAGAGTCAGGTGTGAGAGAGACTCCAAGAGGGCTGTCCTCTGAGTCCGTGGAGTGAGGCTTGCTCTTTGTGTGTGGGGGGAGGGAATGGGGTGGTCAGACTAGGGACTGATGGTGATAAGCAAGAGTTCTCTGCTGATTACGTGGGCAGAGGAGGAAAGGGAAAGGGGGAAGAGAGAAGAGTCAAAGTCAGGTGCAGAAGGAAAGGCGCACTTAGGCCAGCTATTTGCATCTAACACAAGCACTGAAATGATGGGAAATGGTGCCTCCAATTTCTGGGCAATTACATCCAGTTATCACATTCTTGCCTTCCCTTTCACAGCTGCCACCTCCAGTACCAACCTCGTGGCTCCAACTCCAGACCTTGAGGAATGGTGAAGAAGGAATCATGGTACCAGGAGATCCCTGGGGAGGGGGCTGTAGAAGAAAGCAGGGCTTCTGGAGATCCCTGGGCTGAGTACCTGAGAGTCTACCCCCATCGCCATTTGCTTGCTCCACCCACTCCCAAACTGCCTATTGATATTTATTTGTTTCTTGCTTATTTGACAGGACCACATACAGACACATAGTTGCTGGCACACACAATTAATTGGGCGGAGGATTTCTTATTTGTGGTTTAACCCTGCCCTGCACTTAACAGATCTGAGTCCCAGGGCCTCATGGCTGTCTCACATGGTTCCCTAGCAACCAAATGAGACAGGGAAATGTGCACAGTTTCATCACCACAAGATGTTGGGTCAATTAATATTCATTAGCAGCGCCTGTGTTTGTCTGCTAGGCCACATTATGGGGAAAAAAAAGCTTTGTTGCCTGAGTGGGGGTTGGAAGGGATGAAGGGACCAATGAATATGTATATTATGTACCGAATACATATTTTGTTATGCTTACTAGCACACTGGCATGTCTGTACGTGTGTATGCAGATTTTAAAAAAAAGCATCTTTGTATTTTCAGTTATCCTTCTGATTTTATATAGGCAGAGATTCCAGAAAATATAGGGGTGCTCTCTCCCAAAATATTAATCATGGCTCATTCCAGACACCTGAAATTATATCACTGGTAACTATTTTATATATTCTATGATTTTTGTTTGGACTCCATTGTATGCTCAACATAGCAAGCTTGGATGCTTGGAAAATACAGAAGAACATAAGAAAGAGAAAAAAGCAACAGAAAATCCCTGTATACTCATCATGTACAATAACCACTATTAACCTTTTGGCGTATGCCCTTTTCATCTTTTTCTCTCTGGAGATGACACATACACAGTCACACAAAGCCACACGCAATTTTATAAAAATAACACCTCTGGATATACTGTTGTGTAGGCTGCATTTCAGAACTTGGCATTATTATTATGAACATTTTCATATGTCTCTGAGAATTCTTCTATAGCATCATTTTAATTCCTTGCATAATATTTCATTGAATGTATTTCCTATGGTTCATTTAACCAAACCCTTATTTTCATTCTTGCATTTAAATTGTTTACATTTTTTTTGCTATTATAAATAATGCCACAGTGAAAATCCTTGTACATTGTGCATCTCTGAGCTCTTGTCCAGTTATTTCCTAGGAGCAGAACTACACACTTAAAGGTCTAGGATACGTTTGGTGGTGCTCCTTTCAGAGAGAGGGAAACAATTTCCCCGTCTACCAATAGGGTATGAAGTTGCCTCTATGACCTTATTTTAAATAACGTTAGGAAAGGTCATACATGAAGTTCCCAAGGTCCAATATTTGAGTTTTACCAGAGACTTTTCTATATGATACTAAAACTACTGCTTCTAGACAACTCGTCCGTCAGCCCCAAGTGCAGCCTCGAACCAGTCGATATTTACTAAAAGGGGCGACGTCAGATGAAGGTGCTCCGTGCTGCGACGACACATCCACGCCCCCGTCCCCAGCCTCTTGTTTATCTGCTGTTCTGCACAGGCTGCCCCTGGCACTGGAGGACAGGTATGTGTCACTGCCCCACAGCTCTGCTTCTAGTCTTGGGGTACAGGTAACCCCGAGTCCCAGCTCTAGGAAGATGACTAGAGGGATCATGGAGGGGACCACGGTGGTCTGGGGAGGGCCTCAAGCACTTGCCTCTGGGAGAGAGAAGGGCTGGGCTCAGCTCCCTGGGGAGCCCCGAGGAGGGAGAGAAAGGGTAGTATCAGCAGAGGCCAGAGGGCACCTGCAGACTTAAAAGTCCTCCCCAAACTGCTCTAATTTGAAACAGTTCCCTTTTTACTCCTACAAACAGAAGACTCAACTACTCCCAAGGTAGGTGGGAAGGGGTGAGATAAGGGGAGAGCGCACAGGAGGCCTGTTTGGCCCCTTGCCCTGAATTCTCTTTAAAAAACATGTCCTGGGCAAGCAGAACCAATTGCCCCAGTTTCAACTTCCAAATCAGTGGAACCAGCACAAACACTTGTACCCACTGGGCCAGACTGGGCAGGGGAGCCTGCTCTGGGGAAAATTGGTGGGCTTTGAGGAGATCTTGGGGCAAGGATGAGCTGTTGGAAGTGGGGTGTATAGAGCAGTGGTCCGTGGGCCAGCAGGACTAGCAGCATCTGGGACCCCACATCTGCTGAACAGAATCTCTTGAGGGGAGGTCCTGAAATCTGCATTTCAAAAAGCTTCCCAAGAGATCCCTAGGCATGCTCAAGTTTGAGAAGCACTGAGGTAGAGCACAGAGACCTAAGTTTTGAGTCCTGGCTTTGTCTGGCCTCCTGTGGGGCAAAAAGCAAGTCACTTCCCATCTCTGGGCTTTAAGTGAGGATGAGCAGATGATCCTTTTTGCTGCAACTCTCCCCTTCTTAATACATCATCTAAATAAGGTGTGTGTGTGTGTGTGTGTGTAATTTGGCCTTGATTCTTCTCACTTCTTCTCGCATGAGATGATAATGGTAAACCCTGTTGGAAACTAAAGCCCTCAGTGAAAACCAGCCTGTGATATTTCCTGCAAAGTCCACTAGGAAGACGACTTTGAGGTCCCTCAAGGAGCTACTTGGCAGATCTTGGGAAGATAATGGTGTACCCATGGAAAAGAGGGAGAGAGAAGCCCTGACAGCCAGGGACCTAAATGAAATACTGATTTGGTTTGGGGATATTTTGATTTTATGGAGTTCTTCCTGTTTTATCATGTTAGAAAATTCTCAGTTCCAGTTTGAACTGTTTAGAAGGTTTTTTTTTTCCCCCCCTCTTAAAAATCAGTAGGCTGAACTCCTGGTTCAATAAAACATTGCAATCTGGGTTTGATTAAGGGGTCAGCAAATGGTTGAGGTCCATTTGCTTTGGAGTGTACCCTGGCATCAGTTTGAATCCAGGCTCTAACACTTGTTAATGTCCTCCCTGGGCAAGTCACTTCACCTCTCCATGCCTCAGTGGCTCATCCACAAAGTGGGAATAATAAGAGTAATTACCGAGAAGTATTTGGTGAGGATTACATGGGTTAATATACACCCAATGCTGAGAGCACAGCCCGGCAGGTACACAGCTCTAGATCCTTGCGACTCTTATTGTCACTCTTCAGGTCAATTTGATTCAGTTTTGCTCAAGTTCAGGCTCACGTGGCTTCCATGCAGCTGAGCCTTGCTTTCACTTTTTCTGTCATTTCTGGAGCAGGATCCAGCTGCATTTGGAGCTCACTGCATCTCATTTGTTTACAAGGTAACTGCTTTCTCTCTTTTCATCTCCCTCTCCCTTCCCTCCAATTTCCATTTCTTTTGTGAAGTGGTTAAAGTGCTTGACATAATTAGCTGTTAATTGTTAGCAGCTGTAGCCATTATCAGTTTAATGCCTAATTAATTGCAACAATTAATGCTGCCTATCCTGTCTTAGGAACTGTTGGTGAGGAAAGGCTGGTACTGTTTAAGTTATATCTTAATTAATTTACCACCAATTTTTAGCATTTAACTAAAAATTCCTAAATGGGGGGCTGTTTTTCTCATAGTAGAAGAGCAGAGAGAGGGTATAAGCTGCAGAGGCCTGGGGTCGAGCCTGTGAAGTTGGGGTCTCTCGCAGGCAGGCTGCTCCCTGGCCATGGCAACTTGAGAGCATCCGCTTTCAGGAAGTGGAGCCTCTAAGCCGCCCCACTGCGCCGAGAGCACTCTGCACACACAGGCACTCTTTGCTGGAAATTGTTCTGTGTTGCCCTGTTTTGAGAAACAATAGGTGCCTCTGCCAGCACTTTGTTCAAATCGGCACTGGTGCACACATCCCACTGCAGGTGACTCGTACGGCAACCAGACCTGGGTGTGAGCTGCCAGGGTCACAGCTGCACCTCTGCGGCAGTAGGATGTTCTGGCAACTTTGGTGGGGGGAATGAAAAGGTGGGTCATAGCCTCCATTTATCCAGCTTCTCCTGTGAGCCAGGCTTCACACACGTTTTTTAAAAATTTCTAATCCTCATAATAATCGTGTGAGATGGGTGTCTTCATTTTACAGACGAGGGAACCGAGACTCCTAGAGGTTAAGGCAAGTGACAGAATGAGAGTTCAAGCCCACCTTATTCCAATTCTAATCTAGGCTTGCCACCGTACTACCTCACCTTTCTTCCAGTGAACCAAACATGGAATGTTTTCAGCAGTGTGTTCTGAGGTGATTGGCTTACCTTTAGGGCCTGAGGACCAGACCACTCCCCTTCGTGCAATTCTGCTGCCAGGCATCCTAGAGAGAGGCCAGTCCTGCTACTGGAAATGGAGGCGAGGCTCGAGCTTTGGACTGGGCAGGGGGATGTGAAGGCAGGTGCTGGAGGCAAGCACGGGAAACAGTCCTCTCTGGGCCTGGAGGAGTTAGGAACCTGTATTCTGACCCTGACAGACGCTATCCAGGGCACTCTGTGCAGGGCAGGAAGCTCTCTCCGACAGCGTGGTGGCAGTCCAGGAGCTCGGCAGAAAGTACCCCGGATGGCACCGCTATAGTCTTCAGGCTTGAGCTCTGAGAGGAGTCCAGTTTAAAATCCAAAGTTATAATCCCTTTATATCAGGGGTTCTTAACCTTTTTTGTTCCACGGGCCCCTTTGCCAGTCAGGTGAAAACCACTGACCCCTTCTCAGAATGTGGCGGCATATGACACTCAACATCGGCATGTCTTTAAATTAAATTTTAGGATTACTCAAAATTATGTCTTACAACTTTCCCATATTTATTTTCAATACCTGATAACCTAATACAGTTCAACATCTGTTCAAATGGTCACTTTTGGCAAACATTTAGAAAGTCGAGTTTTCCCATGGCGTCATGAAACCATCTCCTCTATCCTCACCAACCATTTTGCAGGCAGTTATCCACTGCACTCGGAACATACTACATCAAAATAAAAATCATACTAAGTCCACACTATACTGTGTATTATTTAATAAATATATCACAGCTGCACCAACACGTTCCCACAAGAATAATGATTTTTTTTTTTAATTTTCAGTTCAAGTTCATGGATCCCTTGAAATATTTCTATGGACCCCTTGGGGGTCTGTGGACCCCTGGTTAAGAACCTCTTCTTTATATTATCCCCAAGTCTTCAACAAACTTTTAAGCATTATTTTAAAAAGATAGAAGAAAAAAAATAAAGGAATTAATGATGCAAGCTGGAGTTTTCCTGCTCTCAGGATTATTTTATTGAGTGGTCCCTAGGGCTGAAGTATGCAATTCATTATAGTGACTTTAAGGCACAAATTTTAGATTAGGTTAGAATGCACATTTAAAAGAACCCTACAGTATAGCTTAAACAAGAAACAAGTTTATTTCTCCCATAAAAAGTCTAAAGTTAGGCAGTCCTAAGCTGGAGTGGCAGTTCCACAGGGACCCAGGCTCCTTCTATCTAATTGCTTCAGTGTATGGGCCTCATCCTCATGGTCCCAGATGACTGCTAGAGTGCCAGGCATCATATCTGAGTTCCAGAAGAGGACAGAGAAGAAGGCAGAAAGAAGGGCTCATGCTCCCATTCTTAAGAAGGCTCCCAAGAAATTTCTCAAACATTTCTGTTTACAGCTCTTTGGTCAGAAATTAGTTTCGTGGTGACACATAGCTGCAGTGGAGGATTGAAATTGAAATGTTTTACCTAGGTGACAATTTGCCCAAAAGCTAAACAAATCAGGGTTCTGTTAATAAAAAGAAGGAGCCATGGGTGCTTGGAGGCAACTAGCCATTTTTGCCTCACCAACTCTCTGAGTTCTAGAACCCTGCTAGTGATGGGGGAGAGGTGAGGGAATAAGTTGTAATTGAACAATTTGGATTTTTTCCAAAGATCTCACCTGGAGTAGCGTTTTCATTGCACTGCTACAATGTAAGTCTGATGTTTATAAACTAGAAAGTATCCAGGGAAGTGGATAGAATGGCTGTGGGCCTGAAAACCATTAAGGAACAGGAGAAGAAATAGGTTGTTTAGCTGGAGAAGAGATTTTTGTAAGGATAAAACGATGTGTTTGCTAATAACTTCAGGGCTGTCCTGTCGTGCAAATGAGTGTGAACCATGCCTGTAAAAAGACAGAAAGGAAATGGCAGTGGAAGGGAGGCCAACGTTAGCTCAATATGAGAAAGAACTTTCTAACACCTGAAAAGCCAGCAATGGGACACCTGCCTCTCGGGGAAGTGACCGCCTCATGTGGCTGGGAGCTGTCAGGTTGCAGAGGGGACCCCTGTCCTGGCTGAGAAGCTTGGCAACCTCCCTTCTGACCCTGTTGACCTGTGATGGACGTCATGGGGCAGCCATCCGCGAGCTTGCTAACGATCACAGTGAAGGACGGCGTGAGGGTCTGAGCCTTAGGAGAGTCGAATGGATGAGGCCATCAGCAGGGGAGACCTTTCCATGCTCCGCAGTAACAAAGCGGGGCTTGTCTCTGGACTAAGGCTAGGAGGTCTGCGCCAGCATCCCGGGAAAAGAGGTCAGGACGTGTGCAGCTCGAGCCTAGGCTGAGCCTCGAGTGTGCGACCAGGAAAATGGATGGCAGGGCCTCGTTTGACTGGCCTCCTGTGGCACCGGGCTTGGTAGGGGTAGTTTTCCCCGCATCTCCCAAGACAGGCCTGGAATGGGAGGTTCTCAGGGTCAAGGTGAAGGGCCAGAGGGAAGGAAGAGGTCTGGGCCTTTTCCCTGACCAAACCTATAAGGAGTTAAAGACTAAAATCACCTCTGGAACTCTGTTGGAATGTCTCCAAGTCTGCGCTGCGGTGCGTGACTGTGGCTGAAGCTTGGGCAGATATTTGGGTTTCATAGTCTCTGCTGTGAGCTGATCGTAGGAGATGCATGGACAAGACATACCTCTCGCACCAGAAGAGGCAGAAAGGCTCGTCTTCCGTGAAGAGGGGGCCCATCCCCACTCACATCTATGGCGAGCTTACAGAACGAGAAGGCTAAACAGGACACTGCCTTGGGAACTTGTGCTGGTCTGGCCTCTTTGGGTTGCAAGTGACAGAAGCCGCCTCCAAGTAGCTTGAGCAAAGAAGGAAGTTCCATGGGCTCCTGTCACCAGCAGTAGATCTGGCACAGTGGATCCAGGGCCTCACTCCACACCATTTGGGCTTCTCAGCTCTCGGCTAGTCTTTGATTCTTTTTGCACATTGACCTCACCTCTCCTGCCTCAGCCAGGCAGTCTCCCAGTGGTGGGAGAGAGGGCTCAGGTAGCTCCAGACCACAGCTCACACCCCAGCTGCCCTGGTCTTCATCTGTCTCCTCTGCCTTTAGCCTAGAGGCCAGCACTCTCCTGATGTCGGAGGGTCTTCAGGACACGGGAAGGCTCTCAGCAAGGAGCTTTGGGACAAGGTCCCAGCACGGTCCCTAGGGCCTGCCGTGCCTTCCTCCTCAGTGGCCCAGAAGGCTGGGAGGGTTGATTTATGCTCAACAGGCTCCTCCCCAGCATTGCTGTTAGCAGTGCCAGCCCTTAAAGGGCCTGAAGTGGCGGCTGTGCTAGAGCCCTCAGCAGGAGTTGAGGCCAAGGCACTCACAAGCCTCTACTGCGAGTCGGCCCGAGCTCCTCAGGCTTCCTGCTCACTCTTCCTGCCATGCCCTGGCCTGACATCCCAGACCCCTCAAGCTCTGGACACAGGTGTGACCTGGGCCCCTTGGCTTGGTATGTGTCAGTGCCCCGAGCCTGCAGCTGTGGCCCCTGGAGCCTGCTTTTGGAATCATCCCAACAAAGCCTGCCTTCTCCCCTGGAAGGAGCCTTTTGACAAATGCGCAGCTGCTGTTTGTTCCTTCTCAGACTACAACGCAAGGTCACAGCCGGCATTTTTAACCTAATAACTCCTTGAGTCCAAATTTTTCTTTTGGGACAGGACGAGGAGCACAGGAATTTAAAGGTACTGGACAGATTTATTAAGCAAGAGAGATCTCAGACATGACTTCTATATTGTCTACCATGTTTCTCTGTGATTTTCACCTGTAAGAATCAGGGTTCTTAGTTGAAGGCAATAGAAGCTGCTTGACTGATTAAGTAGAAAACGTTTAGTAAAAGGCTATTGGGTGACTCGGAGTCAGTAGAGCCTGGAGAACCAGGCTCGAGGCTACACACCCAGAATAATATTCCATTGCGTTTGCAGACTGGCCTAATGGGAACATGTGGCTGCTGCCGCCAACAGGATGCTACGTTTGCATTCCTGCCAGGAACCTATGGCCACCACTGCTGCCATCCGTGTTGATGCCACATCTGGCCCAGAACCATGACCTTTTTGTTACTGCTTATGTCTCAGCGGCGAGGGAGGCTGGGAAAGTGACTGCTCTTATCTCTCCCTTGGGGCGGCAGGATTTACAGTGGAAACCCCTAAATGCAGTGAGGGTGTTCCAAAGGCGCTGGGCAGCCAGCAAAGTTGACAACTGCCCCCCTCACCACCCGAGTGAGGAGTGCACCCTCACCTTTGTGGGACTGCAGTTCTCATTTCCCTCTAAGATGAAGCCTTAGAGGGTTGCTTCATCTTCAGAGGGGAGTTGTGGAGGAGGGAGGGCTCCAGGGCCAAGTCAGAAGCAGGAAACACAAGTCCCTGGTGGTAGTGATGGGAGGATGGGGCCTGCAGGGAGGTTGCAGTGATAATGTCCAGGGTCTCTCCTTCCTGCGGGCATCTTCACTGTCAGTCACTCTGGCTGATCCTCACGCTCCAGCCCTGGCTGCTAGGCTAGAATAGCAGACTTTCCACAGCATGTCTTTCCTAGAGCTGTTTGATGTAAAATGCTGGGCAGCTGTAAGAAAGAATCAAAGGTGGAAGGTAACACATGGAGTCCAAAGTTGGGGCTTAATCCATCAAGACCATCTCTTTTAAAATACCTTCTTCTTGGCTTTCCCAGTAGGATGTGACCCCTATATTGCTTGGGGGTTGTGCTACCCAATACCTGAAACGTTTCCAAAAATAAACTTAACATTTTTTGAATGCCATGTACTGAGGGCTTTACATAAATTATCTGAGTTAATCCTCATGGAAACACCATGAAGTATGAACTATTATTAGTTCAATTTTGCACTTGAGCAAACTCAGGTTTACAGGGGATAACTAACTCAACCAATGGTTAGCTCATCCGCAGCAGCACTGGGATTTGAACCATAGCAGCCTGACCTCAAAGTCTATGTGGCTAAACTACCTCTCTAGGATCTTGCCCTAGAAAATAATTTGACTCCCAAAACCTATGGAGTGGATTTTCCTTTTCTCTTCTAGGGTTCAGTCTAGGTCAAGGTTATAAAAATCTCTGCATGCAGAGATATCTGTGTTAGGTCTTACA
Source organism: Tolypeutes matacus (assembly GCA_026826555.1). NCBI lineage: Eukaryota > Metazoa > Chordata > Mammalia > Cingulata > Chlamyphoridae > Tolypeutes > Tolypeutes matacus. Next base: position 17,722,921 of record JAKSZT010032012.1, read on the forward strand.
TACAGATGTAAAATCCAAAGTGACAGACACATAGCTCCTCCTAGGTCACATAGTCCATCATTCTTGGGTGATTGAATCTGGAGCTCGGCTAAGTCGATAACGTGTGGACAGGGGATGACCAGGGCATTGAAGAGCTGAGCTTGCTGCAGGCTCTTCCTAGGAGGAGGTTCATATGTTAGAGGCTTCATCATCTAGAGGAGAACCAAGCATACTGCTTAGGAGAGCAGGAGGAGCCAGGCATCTGGAGCAGCAGGAAAAGAGAAGAATCACTGAAAAGGAGATAAAGGGAGAGAAGAAGCTTGATAGGGAAAGAATAAAGTGAGGGCTACTCAGGGAAGACCGTCGGGAAGTGTTAGGCATTCTTTCTCTGGACCCCTCATTTCCTTATGTCCTTAGGTGGTTGTGTCTTTAGTGGTTGCCTCCCCTATTAGAACTCAAATTTCTCAATGGCAGGGATTTTAAGTGTGGGGCCTGGCATGCAGTAAATGCTCAATACATGCTTGTTTATTGAGATGAATGAGCAAATTCTATCCTAGGGACTGCAAGGATTTGGGGAACTGGAGAGAGATCCAACCTGAGAAAGGAAATCCTACAAAATCCATCTTTGAGGTTAGGCTCTGCATCTAGTCTGGGCAGAGGTAGTCCTTGAGATGTGAACCCCTGGCTGTTGAATGTCCTTCCTATTGGAAGATAGAGCTCCCTCCCATTCTTTTTTTTTAGGAAGTATTGGGGAATGAACCCAGGACCTCGTACATGGGAAGAAGGAGCTCAACCACTGAGCTACATCTACTCCCCAGTGAGAGTAGTTTTTTTGTTTCTTGTTTTTTTGTTTTTTTCTCCATTTGTTTGTTTGTTTTAGGAGTTATCGCACTCCTAAATGTATGGGACTTCATGTATGTATGGGACTTCATACATGGGAAGCAGACGCTTAACCACTTGAGCTACATCTGCTCCCTGCCCCCTCCTGTTCTGCTGAGGCTGCCCATGATGGTGGAGGCCCTGGGTGGCAACCTGCTGTGAGCCAGGAGCCAGGGACATTTCCATTTTTTCTGTTCCAAGCAGAAGGAGGTGGGAAAACTCTCTACTCCAGAGGCTGTCAGCAAAGCAGATATAGGTGACAAAGGGGGTTGGGGTGGGAGCATAGAATGTCAAGTGTCTGCACAGCATGTTAGAAGTTGTTTCAGCATTAGAGTCCTTCATTCACTAGATATTTATTGAGCATTTACTATGTGTTGGACACTGTGCTAAATGCAGAGAACTGACTGGCAAGTCAGATAGATAATCCCTGTCCTCACGGTGTGGAGAAAACAAATGATTCATAATTATGCTGCAGTCTGAAAAGAGATATGTTGAGGTGGAGCTGGGTGCTATAGGAAAAGAGGAAAGGAATCCAGATCTGGGGAGCTGGGAAGTAGCATCTAAGCTAAACCTTAAGTGGAGTAAGAATTGGCCAGGTCATAGGAAAGTTCTTTCAGATAGAGATAATACAGACCCACAAGAGAGAGAAAACCTGGCCTGTTAAAGGATCTGATGCAAGTTCAATCTGGCTGGATGTAAATAAATACAATGACCAGGTGAGTGGTGAGAGATGAGCCTGGAGAGTTAAGCAGGGGCCAGGTCATGTGAGAGCTGGGTTAACCATGTTAAGTTTAGACTTTGTCCTGATACAACCTGAAAAAAAGCTGTGGCCCCATTTTGCTTGGTTTCTGTATAAAGTTGCATTTGGAAAGTGCAATCCAACCACCAAATAAGAATTTTAATTCTTTACTCACGTCTCTTAAATAATGTTTAGAAGGATCCATTCCACAAACTACAGTGATACTTCTTAGAAGGTACCTTTTCTTCTCCCTCACTGTCTCATTCCCCACAACTGCCTCTGACACCCAAAATCAAGAACTATTTCTACAGCCCAACTCACTCGGATTCCTTCCTTGCTGTCTTCTTGCCTCTCTCCCTCTGCCTGTTCTGACATCATAAGGTACTTGTTTCATGTACCGCTGCTGGGTTAGTTTAATTCTCTCCTCTCCCAGAACTCATGGAAATAGCTGAAATGCAGGTTGAGGGCACATACCTCAGAGTTATATCAGTGCATTTATGCTATCTTAAAACAACATTAATTAAGGACTTAAAACACGAGCCTGATAAACCTGCCCTAGACCTTCTCCAGCCCTGTTGCTTTTCCAGTCTCAAAAGATGTAGGAATTAGGCTGGCAGACAGGCAAAGGGGGCAGGGAGAGGAGGGACAGAGATGAGAAAGGCTCACACATGACTAAGAGTTGTCCTTGTCACACTGAGATCAGTGAGAAGCCACTGAGGACAACATGATCCAATCTGTGCTTTGGATTGCTGTCTGGAATGGACTGGAGAGGGCAGGTGGGTGAGAGTGTGGACTGGAGATCGGGTATCGGGAGATTAAAGTATTATCTGTAAAAAACAAGCCAGCAAAAAAGATGGTGGACAAGGGTAAGGCAGACAAAATAGAGAAATATATGAATTTGAGAGCCAGTTAATGGACATAAATGACTGGTGACTGACCTGCCACTTCCAGCTGGGACACCAGAAAGGTGCCATGAGCTGAGTCAGGGGAGAGTGAGGGAGAATCATTTTGGTGAGGAAGCTCCTTAGGTCACTTTAGGATATCTGGAGCTCTCAAATCTGGTTTCAAATCTGGACTCCAGAGTGTAGCACAGCACAGGAGCATGGGCCTGAGACCCTCCTACCTAGGCGTGAATCCCTGCTCCACTGCTCACTAGTTAGGGACATAACAAATTATCTGTGTCTCTTTCTCTTCATCTGTAAAATGATACAAAAATTAATATTGACAAACTGTTTAAAATAATCATAAGAGGTAATTTTGTCTCTCTATGTTTCTATCATCTATCTCTGCCTCTGTATCATCTATCAGTTGTCTATCTAATGCAATTATAGCCACATTGTTTAACTTCTCTGAGTAAAATGAAGATAATATGTAGATAAGGGCTTTTCTAGAAATAGTGCTTGGAACATGATAAAAACTCAAATGCTAATTTTCTTCCCTTCCTAAGGAATTACAGGGGAAATGTGTTTTGAGAACCTTGAGTTTAAATTTAGGATTCATTTTCTCATATTAAACCATGCTCTTGATGGTGGCTCATTTTAGACTGGATAAGCTTTTGTGGTCTTAACCTGGAAACCTAAACATGACTGAAAAATATTTCAATGGGATAAAATGTCTCTAAAATTCCAATCAACATTTTAAGATTCTTTGGAACAGATTCCGTTTACATAGGTAAGCTGTTCCCTGCCTGTGTGTGCTGCTTGAATATTAAATAGCCAGTACCTGTGGGACAACTGTGTAATGTGCCATTCCTGACATCATCAGGTACTTGTTTCATGTACCGCTGCTGGGTTAGTTTAATTCTCTCCTCTCCCAGAACTCATGGAAATAGCTGAAATGCAGGTTGAGGGCACATACCTCAGAGTTATATCAGTGCATTTATGCTATCTTAAAACAACATTAATTAAGGACTTAAAACACGAGCCTGATAAACCTGCCCAACCACAATTCCTGGTCTTCTGCATGTCCAGCCGGGCTTAGTGGGGATGAGTTCGGGAAGCATGCTTGCACCTGGGCTTTCCTGATGCTCCGGCACACCTTCTCGATGCCAGCACTGCAACTGGATCCAGGCAGGGTAGAGATGAAGAGACGTGGTCCAAGAAGACCCAACTGGAAAGAAGCAAAGAGCAGAGCCAAGATCACCCAGCTGAACCATTGAGTCAACGGAGTGGGAAGAGACAGCAAAACCAGATATACAGCAGTTGGACAGAAAATGGGAAAATACATGAAAATAAAAAAGTATCAAAGTGGAGACTGGAGCCAGGAGAATTTCCCTGCCTTGGAGAGGGTAGCACCAGAGTTTCATAGAGCAAATACAGCCCCATTGTTGAGGGAAAGGAGTTGAGGAAAGGACATATGCAGCTGAGTGGCCCGTGTTTCCACATCTTATTCCCCCAAACAGACAGAGAGGGAAGAGAAAGAGAGAAGTAGTGCATTTCCCTAATGGGCCGTCACAAACTGGGTGTGTTGGACTCTCCACGCATCCTAGCTCCTAATTTTACCTTTACTGGGTTTTAATAGGAGGGTTGTGGAGTGCTTTTTTTTTTTTTCCTTTAAAAAATCCAAGCAGATTTGTGCTTCTAATTTGCTTTCCTGTTTCTGGAACGCTGTGCGGAAAAACCAAGTTCGCAGAAGCCAATTTTCAACCTCAGCAAGTAGGCAGGAAGGACTCATTGAGGGACTTGTCACAAGTGCTTCCTGGCCCAGAGTTGTCCTGCAGACAGCCTTGGCTGCAGTGGCCTGAGGGATATGTGGCGCAGACACCGCCAAGACCCCGCCAACCATCCACGTGCTTGGACTATGCAACGGTAGCCATCCAGCCGTTTCCAGGAGCCAGCTTAACGTTTGTCGTCGGTGGAGGACACCTTTGCTCAAACACCCACCTCACAGCTTCTAAGGCCTCCAGCCCGCCTGAGCTGGTGTGTGTGTGCGAGTGCCTGCGTGTGCATGTCACTGGGCTTAGCAGCTGGCACCCAGCCTGGCAGCACATTAGGTATAAACGAGTGTAGGAACCGACGCTGCCTGGGTTGTCTGAGTAAGCAGCCCAGGTGCTCCCCCAGCTCTGCGGTCCCTGCTGCCAGACTCCAGCGGGGCGATTTCCTGGGCCCCAATCCCTAAAGGGCACGCAAACCCCACTGAGAAAGCCGTAAGGTGGAGAGAACTTCTCTCAAGAAGAGTATTCTAAGAACTCAGCAGGAAAGCTTTGGTCCCCACTTGGGGTTATGGGGTGAGACCTACCCCCAAGGAGCAGGCTTGATGAACAAATAACTGGTTGCCGCATTGCCTTTTAAGGAGTGGGTCCAGTTAACCATGGGGCGTTTGTTTTAGGAAGGGAGGCATGTGTTCTTTGGGACTAGAGCAGATTGCCCTGGGAGGCCAGGAACTGCCAGCATTCCTTCTCCCTCTCTGCCTCCATCCCTCTCAGGCTTAGGCTCTCCTCTAAAGAAATGTCAAGAAATATCTAAGCAATATTTATTTGAAGGAGTATCAGATTATAAGCTTGTTGTCTTGGGTCACCTACCCATGGCGACCCTTCTCTGACAGCATTTATATGAGCACAAAGCTTTTATGGAAAAGGCCAACTTCTGCTCAACCCTGCCCTCCGGGGGCCTCCTCTCACCCACCACCACAGTCCAGGGGCTCCTAAAGGCAAGCCCAGGCACCAGCCATGGTTCTCAGCTCTCTCCCCAACCTCTTGCCATTTGCCGTCCACTCACCTGCTCATGTCCTCATTCTCCTGGGCCTGGGTTCCTGGCTTCAGGCCTGGGCTTGCGAGCTGGACTTTGTCCTCCAGCTCTTTTGAGTATGGAGTCTCCTAAACACAATCCATCTTGGAACCTGTTGAACCTTATACTTTTTATTGGTAAATGCAGGTCTCATGATTGGAAAAAATGTGGACCATAGAAGCAAGGCATTCTTGTGAGTGGGGGGATTTTTCAAACCCCTTGGTGAGGGGCTTACTTTCCATTAACAACAGCACCTCCCCATTTGAGCCCAAAGAGTCCCTACAAAGTTATAGTTGCTATCTTAGTTTGCTATGACTGCCGTGACAAAGTGCCACAAAATGGAAGGCGGAACACAACAGACACTTACTGTTTCACTGTGCTGGAGGTCAGCAGGGCCACGCTCCAGGAAGCCTGTAGGGAAGAAGCTGCTCCCTGCCTCTCTTCTGGCTTCCGGCAGTGGCTGACAATTGTTGGTGTTCATTGGCTTCCACAGCACAACTCCAATCTCTGCCTCAGTGGTCAAGCGTGTTCTTCCTCTCTGTGTCTGCATGAGTCTCCCCTTCTTATAAGGACACCAGCCATATTGGAATTCATTTGGCCTCGTCTTAATGAATCACATCTTCAAAGATCCTGTTTCCAAACAGAGTTACATTCATGAGATCGGGAGCTAGGACTTGAACATATCTTTTGGGGAACCCAATTCAACCCATAACAGTTACTATTGATTGAACATCTGCTATGTGCCAGGCAACACCTTGGAAGATAAGGACCATATTCTGTAGATGTTCTTGGAGGGTCTGGGTCTGACCCTTTTTGTCTCCCTAACAGGCTCTGATGGCCCGAGGGCAGTTTCTTGGCTCCACAAGGTCTGTTCTCCTAATGAAACATTTCCAAAGGTTCAGCTCCAACTTGGGTGAGGAGTGACATTCAGTGGGACTCACCTTAATATTTAAGGTGCTGAACATTGGTGGCAGCTCTGTTTGTACTGAACAAAGAACAGCCCCTTGTAATTTGGTTCTTTTTGAACAGTTGCTAATAATTTTGCACTCAATTTCCATTTAAATGGAAACATTAACCTCTGGAGCCTGGAGAGGAATGTAGTAGAAGGGACTCATAAGTGTGGCTCTTATCTCCACGGCTCAGAGTGTCCTGGGAGTAAATCCAAAACATACTTCAAATACACTTTCCTGGGCAAATGAGAGTCTCACTCCGGTTTTGAAAGACCCTTCCCCTCCCTGACAGAAAGAAAGTCCCCTTTCTCATTTACTCATGGACTCCAGTTCTTCCTTATGACTAACTTACAGTTTTTCTGCTGGAACACAAACCTTTTTTTTCTGGACCCTCTTCAGGGAAGAGAGTGGAAACACGACCCATGAGCTGACAGTGGACCTCCTAACACTAGGCAAGAGACCCCAGATGGGGGCTGGAACCAGGCGCAGGGGGCATAAAAAATGGTATTTTGTCAAGCACCGCCAACAAGAAGAAACCACATGATGCTATGTGGGTACGAAACCTTTTCATTATTATTCTTTCACTTTATTCTTAGACTATCTCTGTGACAAAGTTACTCCACTTACCTCATTCTATAGAAGAAGAAACTGAGAACAGAGTTATCCCAAATCAGTTGGTGACTGGCAAGGCTGGGATCCCAGAGCCCGTGGCCTTCACTTTGCAATTATAAGGGAGTGTTAGAACTGGTCAACTTCTATATCAAGAAATGATGATGAAGGAGAAGGAGAAGGAGAAGAAGGAGAAAGAGAAGAAGAAGAAACCTAGATTTCAGCTGCTGGATATCCCTAAATCCTCCAACTTCCTACTTTAAGTTTTCAATAAAAATTGTCCTTCACTGCTATGAGAACCCCATGCTCCCCCTGTTTTTGGTCTGGGTAGGCTGCACCCTCAGGTTCTGAATTCGTTGCTTAAATTCTTGGTTCTTTCAGTTTGTTTTGTCTCCTCCATTGGCTCTCCCTTATTTTGCAGGCATTATCCCCACTTATGGTGAGGGAAAGCTGAAGTATATAGCTGTGACTTGACCTCTCATTGCCACACACAGCTGGGCTGTTTGGGCATTGCATGGAGGTACCTGTCAAGGAAGGCACCTGTCAAGGGAGGCAGGTAGGAGCAGAAATGCAGCCTTGAACCATTTGCCAAACTGTGGTCCCTGAAGCAACACATCCAAGCAGAGGGAACTCTTTTTTGTTGAATATTTCTGCCCAAAGAGGATGCCTTTTTCTTAATTTGTAGAAAGTAACCCCATAGTCTGAAGCTGGCCCTGAGAAACACAGTCATGGCCACACAGCTAGAAAGTCATGTGGCCAACGTGGAAAGGTCCAGCATCCTTCCTCTCTGGCAGTACATAGCTCCTGGGTGGGAGAAGGGGAGTGGGGCGGGCTGCCCTCATCCTCTCTGGTGAAAAGCAGCCTCCCTGTCCCAAATTTCCAATCATCCTCCTCACCTCTAAAGCCCTGTGGTTTCCAATAATGGAGCAACCTCTTCGCTCAGCTTCCCCGCTCTCAGGAGGACTGTTCTTCTCTTTTCTGTCCAGGTTCCAGAAATAGTAACAGAGAATTCCTCCCATCATTCCTGCTCTTTCCTTTCCTTGTCTTAATTTAAGTTCTATTGGCTTTATCTCCTGTAGTTTCGGACCGAGCTAGCGGAACCACTGCAGGCCGAGGCTCGTGCGGAATGTGTGCATGTATATGTATGTGTGTATTTGCATGTATATATGGATGCACACGCACGTGTATATGTGTGACATGCATGTATGTATGCGTGTTTATGAATATGCATGAGTGTGTATCTATGTGCATGTGTGCACGTGTGTGGCATGCTTGCATGTGTGTGAGGGGGTTTCTATTTCTAGATCAGGGGGAGGCAGAGAAAAGTGTGGACCAGTTTTCTCTTATATACCAGCTGCCCCTCTCAGGATCCCTGACTCACAGGCCTCGTCTCATGGATGTTGGTAACCAGGTGGGATACTTTCCATTTGTCTCCCCAGATCTACTCTCCAGCTTCTCTGCCCTGCTTTCACCCCCAGGGGCTGACCTGAGGAACACATCAATGGGCTCTTTGTCCTTGAGCACTTTGTTGAGTTTGGCCAATTGGGAGCCCCAGCAGTTGAAGGGAGGGAGAAAGGAGTATAAGGTCAGGGTATTTATCCCCCTGGGTCCCCTCCTGCTAGGTTGCCGTGGGCTGGCCATGTTCCTTGACCAAAGGCCACTGATCCTCTTGAGGTAGCCCCCTCTGCAGCTCTTTCCTTCTGGGTTCTGGCCAATGTCCCTTCCCTTATTGCTCTGGGCTTGCATTCTCTCTTCCCCCCGATGCCCTGCTACACTTGTGTGAACAGTCTTCCATTAAACCCTTCTCAGATTATCCTAAGTTGAGTGCACTGTCTGTTTTCTGTTGGGATACTGATTGATATGGTAAATCTCTTGGTGGCGCCCACTGGATGTTGGATTGTAGTCCATAAGTGATCTCCCTTGTGTCTGTCCCTCAGTTTCCGTGTCTGGCTCCTACCCCCATTTCCAAAATAAATTCTTTTTACTGGCCTAAAAAAAAAAAAGAATGTGACCTTATTCAGTTATAGGGCCTTTGCAGATGGAGATGAGATCATTCCGGTTTAGAGTGGGACCTAAACCCAGTGACTTATAAGAAGAGGAGAGGACACAGACACACAGAGAAAAGGGCCATGTGAAGATGGTGGCAGAGATTGGAATTATGGTGCCACAAGCCAACAAACTCTCGGGGCCAACAGGAGCTGGAAGAGGCAAGGAAAGAGTCTCCCTAGACCCTTTGGAGGGAGGATGGCTCTGCCAACAGCCTGATTTCAGGCTTCTGGCCTCTGGTACTGGGGGAGAATACATTTCTGTTGTTTTAAACACCCAGTTTGTGGTAGTTTGTAATGGCAGACCTTGGAAACTAATGCAGATTTCTATTTAGGAGCTCACTGATGTACACCAAGTACCTAGAACAGTGTTGGGCACATGGTAAATGTGCAATAAACATTTGTGAGTAAATGTTCCAGATCTGGGGAGCAGAGCAAGGGCTTTGGTGGAGGAGGGAAGATCTGCTGCTTGCTTGCTATGGATACCTTGGATGAGTCACTTACTTTTTAAGTCTCATTTTCCTTCTAAGTGGCTGTGATGAGACTCACACTTGAGATAGCATCTAAACATGACTACATCAAAAGATGCTAGTTTTTCTTTCTATCCCCTTTCCTGGCAACAAGGCAGAACATTGGCTAATATCATAATTGACTTTAAATAAGCTGTCACCCTATTTCTGCTGTAAAATTTTAGCATCGGTAAAGTTAAATAAATGCATGAAGGAAAGAATGAATGGGCAAGAAGGCACCTTCTAAATCTTTAGTCCAGTTTTAAAAGATTTTCAAATGGCAGAATACCCTTATCAAGCGAAAGCTCATAAGGAAGCATATAGAAAGCAAACAAAGGCACATCTGCTCTGACAGAGGTGGATGGGAGGGGGCATGGCCCTGGAGCATTTCCAGCTTTGCTGTCTCTTTTCTCAGCTCCTGCCACACTCCCACCCTCTGGGAGTGTGCTTGTAAATAGTTAACAATTGGCTCCAGGGCAGGGGAGCTCCAATTTGTAGCATTTTCAGATTTCTCTGGTGTAAATACTTCCTCCAATTTCAAGCTACTAATGTGATGCCACTGAAGAGTCCACAGATGTACACCACAAACACGTGACCAACCACAAGGGCTTAGGTAATAATAACACGTAGTAAGATGATTTGGAAGCAATGAATTCTGAATATTTACTATCTGTATTCTTAATATAATTTAATTATACATTTATATACCTGTCTTAGCTTCCCAGCTGCTAAAACAAATACCATACAATAGGTTAGCTTAAACAACAGAAATTTATTGGCTCACAGTTTTGAGGCAAGGAGAAGTCCAAAATTGAGGCATCAGCAAAGCGATATTTTCTCAAAGACTGCAGGGTTCTGGAGCTGGCTGCGGGTGATCCTTGGGTGCTTGGATTTTTTTGTCACATGGAAATGTACGTGGCAGAGTCTTCTTTTTTCTCTTCTGGGTTCTGTTGACTTCCAGCCTCTCGCTTCATGTGGCTCTTTCTGTCTGTCTAAATTTCATTCTGCTTATAAAACACCCCAGTAATCCGGATTAAAGCCCAAACTGGTTCAGTTGGCCACAGCTTAACTAAAAATAACATCTTCAGAAGGTCCTATTTACAGCAGATTCACACCCACAGGGATGGATGGAGAACATGGTTTTCTGTGGTACATAATTCAATCCTCAACAATACCTTATTTAATTTTTTTTTTTTGAGCTACCGGGGCCGGAGATTGAACCCTGGGAAGCCGGTGCTCAACCACTGAGCCACATTGGCTCTCTGATTTAATTTTTTTTAAAGATTTTATTTATTTATTCATTTATCCCCCCCTTGCTGCTTGTGCTCGCTGGGTCAGCTAACCACGCCGTGTGGGCGGGCTTGCCTTCACTAGGAGGCCCCGGGAACCGAACCCGGGGCCTCCCACATGGCAAACGGGAGCCCTACTGATTGAGCCACAGCCACTTACCTGATTTAATTTTTAATAATGACTTTACTTAGCAACAGGCTAGCCAAATTTCTGAAAATTTAGCAAACAGCTCTCAGGAGTCAGTACCAGCTGGCTTCAGCATACCACTTCCTCTAGGGCACAGCTTCTGAAGCCTGCGCGCCAAAGAACACCTTTTGAATACCTGACGTATGACTCCTAATTTTATAGGATGAAGAAAACAAGGTTCTTAGAACTAGAAGAAGCATGCTTTGTCTTAAAGGTAGACATTATCCCTTCTCTTGTGGTGGAAAACTGGTTCTTTTCTCCTTCCTAGACACAAACTACATCCCACAGCTCCTCTTCTATCTGGATGAACCATGTTACTGAACTCCGATGAATAGAATATATATATATAAATGTGTATATATAATATATATAAATGTATACATATAAATATGTATATATATATATATATAAGTGTGTGTGTATATATATAAAATATATATATATATATATATATATGACATAGGCCACTTCTACACCTGCCTGACCATAAAACATTCAGTGTGATGCTCTAGGGTCAGGAGCCAGGATCTGAAGTCACGAGCACCCTGCCACTCTCTTTTCTCTGTGCCTCTCTTCACATCCGGTTTGTTGCAGACCAGCTTTATCTGCTGTGCATCCCCCACAGGGAGTGGAAGACGGCTTCTCCTAAATCCTGGATTCAGACTAAATTGTATCTCCTGTGGTTGTAATTTCTCACAGACTGAATTAACCCTCTCTGGATCCTGATTTCGATGTCCAGAAAGAGAGACTCTAATTGACCCAGCTGGTCAGGTGTCCCAGGCTCGGCCTAGTCCACTGGGACCAGGAGGTGAGGTCAGCCAGCAGGAACATGGTCGCCAGGAGCCCTCCCTGCAGAGAGGGAGGGGATTCTCTGAGAAAGCGAGGAAATTGTGGACTCATGGCCAACTCCTGAAAACTTACGGCAGGGAGGGAGAGGGAGGGCGGGCTGGGCTATCTATTGGAGGTTCCCCCTCACTAGGTTTGCAATAATTAACAAGCTGTGACTCAATTCCCCCTGACACGCACTGAGGAAAGAAAGCACCCCCATACCCCACGCCCATAGCCTATGTGCCTAAAGACACGGCACTTCCCCAAAGGTTCCACAAAGAAACCACGTGGAGATGGGAGTAAAGTAGGATAGAGAGCTTCACTCCCTCCACATCAAAGCACCACCTGCTCCTCCAGCATTCCAAGAAAACAGAACTCCTGAACCCACCACCCTCTAGCCATACAAGGGAAAAATTTCACCTCTAGGGCTTCCTATTGGCCCCTGCACCTTACTCAAACCCTTGACCCCCTCCCACCAACTATCATTTCCCTGCCTAGGAATGTACTGTATAAATTCAAATCTCTCCTTTCCAGGGGCGGGCTGAAGTCTAGTCTTCAGACCCCCTCTGTTGGGAGAGCTTCCCAATAAACTTTCTGTCTGCAGTCATCAGTCTCCGTGTCCCAGTGGGCACTGTTTTTCCCAAAACTATCCATGCACAGTTCCTTTCTCAAACTCACCATCAGGTAACTCACTCCATCTCCTGGGAGGAGGAAGGGACGGGGTAGGAGAGAAGGACAGCGTGCCACCCTGGGGGGAGCTTCCTCCGTCCAGAAGGAACTCTCATGAGTGGGATGGAGTGCTCCATTCTCTAACAATAATGTGGAGGAAGTGCCAACCTCCATGCCTGACACAGAGGGAATGCTCAGTGTAGGTCAGGACCCTTTGCCGCCATCCCCTCTTCTCCCACCACCACTCCCACTTCCTCTCCTGCTTTCTTGTCACTGACAGTGCTGTACTGAGCCATGTTGGAGCCTGAGGCAAAAGGAAAACTCAGTAACACTGGTCCTGTCTTCATTTAGAATTTTGATATTTTGTTCTTCATATAAGAAGTCTGACTTTTTAAATATTGCATTAACACATTGTTTATCTCAATGACTGAGTTTTTTGCCACCCCTGTACATTTTGTGCCGGAGGCAAGTACCTTAGTCCCTTCACACTGACATCCCAGCCCTGCTTGTCAGAGATAGTTGAAAAGTAACCTGAGATACCTTTCCTTCCTCAGCAGGCAGCGCTTCCTGATTCCTGAGTTAAGGTTTAATTTAATGTGTGTGTGTTTTTTGTTGTTGTTGAAAGTTTGCATATTCATGTGTATGCGCAGAATAGTATTGAAAAGTCACTCTTCTGGGGAGGGAAGAGAAATGAGAGGGAGGAAGGGAAGGAGGCTTGTCCAAGAAAATATATTTTCAGATTTTTAAGGAAAACTCTCAAGATATTTTTTTTTCCTTATTACAAAAGCAATACTTGTTCACTATGGAAAAATTAGAAAATAAAGACACAGCAGAAAGTTATAAACACTATCCAGCAATAATCCTGTTAGTTAATATCTTAGTATTTATGGTTTTCTATTCATAGAAGTATACATTACCAAAATAGTATCATTTTGTGAATATTTTGTGACCTCCTTTTTCCATTTAACATACATTGCAGATTAATTTATGTCAATAAGTATTTTTCTACATTATTTTGAGTGGTTGCTTAACATTTCATCTTTTGCATATGTCACAATTTAGTTGACCATCCCCGATTGTTGGATATTGTCTTTTTCCAAGTTTTCACAATTATAAACAGTGCTGAGATAACTTCCTTGCTCTGAAACCTTTTGGCACATACCTAATTACTACCCTAGGATAAGACCCTAGGACTTGCTGGTTCAAGATACTCTCTAAAAAGTCATGCCAGTTTATACACCCACTATGCATATGCGTCCTAATGTTAATTAAAAGCTGAACCATTGGTGGCCTGAGCAGAAAGTGGAGTAAATCCATATTACCTGACCGTGACTATAATACTCTTATCTTACAGTAAAATCATCATTGGTACCTGGGAAACGGCATAGTAGAGGAGCTGAGCTAAAGTTTGGGTCAAGTAGCTAAGGACCCAGAAGTAAAGCTGCAAAGGAGATGAGCCCGTCCTCTCCCTTGGTGGCAATAGGGAGCTCTGATTGACTTCCCCGTTTATCCCAACTCTATCACCTGCCAAGCTTTTTCTAGATTTCTACCTTTTCCTTCAAGTTTTAGATACCCAATTCCCTTGGTTCCCCAAGGAGCATTATAAACAATGAGAATTATCAAGTAGTAATATCTATCCTTTTTTAATGGGAGTTGAGAAAGACACTTCCTTTCAGACTTGTTATCTGCTACTTCCCCAAGTCTCAGATATATGCATTCTGTGAGTTATTATCATCATTATTTTTAAGAGAACGTCAAGAAGCCTCCTGCTGGCAAAGCTCCATTTCAGACTGGCTTCCCTGCATTCTGGTAGACACCAGGGATTCGGCTTTCTTTTTTTCCCCTTTTCATAGCTGCCACAGTCTCGTCTACCTCTTAGGGTTTTCATTCTCTGAGTAAAGAATGTTTTTTTAGAATTCTAATTATTGTTGTGATTATCTTATCTTGGGGGTTAAGAAGAACAAAGAGAAAGAAGTTTCACTTTGTGTGCTCTGTGCCTGAGATCTTTTCTTGGGAAACCATAGAGATCAAGGCCATTCTATTATCCGACATTCAAAGAGTGACTCCAAAGGGATCAAAAGCTTGAAAACAGTCTTGTATGGTTCATATGACCCAGCAGAAGAATGTTTTGATGTATGGAACATCCCTAGAAGTAAAATGATGATTGTTGGGGTTTGAAGAAGGAGCTTATGAAAAGTCTAGCCGGACTGTGTCCTAGGGCTGAGGCGGGTGGTAGTGGACTTCTCCTGTCAAGAGGAGGACTTGAGCTTTAGTGCTTCTCTTCTGGCTCTAAGCAACCTGTTTCAAGTCTGCTGTAAGCCTAGATCCATGGAAGTCTTTTATCCGGGGTCCCAGCATAGACTTCCTTTCGTCTACATGCCCAACAAGTAGGGTTCTTTTCTTTTTTAATTGCCTCATGTTACAGAGTGTTTGACTCAAACAAGCCATGTGAGTGGACCAAGGAGAATAGAAATAGATTGTAGATGACTGAAGGGGGCTCGTAGAAGTCCTTCTCCGGCACTCTCCAATGTTATCTCTGAAGGAGGACTCCGTCTTTCTGGGTCCCTGCTTCTTCACTGCTTCTGAGGCACAATGCTTCTCCCCTTTAAGGGATTTTAAAACCACTAGTTAATAGAAAGAAAGAAGATGGGTGATAAAACCAACAAATCTGTGCCAGTTATAACGAGTCAAGAAATTTTGTAAAGCCCTCATGTTATTCCTTGATCTATATAGAAGTGTAAACGGGGCTAACCTAATGTTTTTCAGAACCCCTTCTCAGACTACCTTCTTAGAGGACTAAGAGGAAGAAGTTCTTTCTCCCTTTATTCTAAGTCCTTAGGGTGGAGCTCCACAATCCTTCCTTCTCCTATGCCAGAAATCCCTCTCCTTCTTCTCAGAGCCTTGGAGACCCATTTGGGTAGAGTATCAGGTATACACCCTTCTTGAGCTAAAAATGAGCGATGGACCCCTCCCAGTATTTGGAAAACATTAAGTTAATGGATATAATTTTCTCTACTTTAAATTTCGTTCTCTTAAGCCTTTGACACCAGCTACTCCACTTATCGAAACTAGAATCTAGTCGTAGGTCATGTCTGATATTGAAAAAAATTTGTTTAGCTATATTAAATTTAATAATCCATATTTCATGATGTTCCATAAAGAGTACCACAACTGATCATTGTTTAGCCATAATGAACAAGTTTGAATAACACTGGAATAGATGATATACATTCTTCTTAACTCAAATGGGGGCACTTACATCTTGCAAAGATGATGGGTCCATTTCAAGGTCTATGTTGGTACACATCTTCCATTTGCCTCTGAACAAAACAAAAGCAGAGAGATGAGACATTCAAAACCTGGTCTCTCTGCTCCTTGACCTTCTCATAACAGAACTGCAGGAACAACAGATCAACAGAAACTCTACCTCTTTTCAAATCGATTTCAAACATTCCATTTTCCAACCCACTTCCTATTGCCACTGCCTGGCAACCCTACCCTGACTCTCTAGTAGACTTACTTTCAATTTCCCAAGATAATAATTTCTTACCTTCTCATCTCTCTTCAAACTACCCATTCCCTCACTCATTAGCTGATGATCTCACTCTTTTTTGTTTTTTTAAGGAAATAGAAGCTATCAGATGCTAATTCTCTACCAAACCTACCAATCCACTTGCATCAGAAACTTTCTCCTTCCCACCTACTATAATGGAGAAAGTAGCTCTTCCCTAATAAAGGTCACTTCTTCCTCAGATGCTCTGGTCCTGACTCCCTTCAGTTTCTCAAAGACTGTGTTTCTATGATTAGCCCATCTCTACTGCCACATCGATTTCTCCCACTCTACTGAATCATTTGCATCATAGCAACATGCTCTAACATCTCCCATCTTACAAGACAACAAAAACAAAATTAACCCTCCCTTGATTTTATGCACATGACCTCCTGTTGTTGTTGTTTGGGGGTGGGGGTCTTGTTCATTTGTTTTACCCTCACACTGTATCACCCGACCCATTCCCATCTGGCTCCTGCTTCCACATCCTACTGAAACTGATCTTCCCAAGGTCACTGATGGCTCAGGTGGCCAGATCAATCCTCATCTTCACCTCTTAGCGGGACTGGGTGCTGAAAGCTTTGTGGATTCTGTGACCTCTTGGCTCTTAGCTCACTTCCTATCCCACTATTTACTCCTTCCAGTTTCCTTTGCTGTAGCCTCCTCCTCTTCTGAACTTCTAAGTGCTAGACTTTCTTAAGGCAGGATCATGAATCTCTTCTTTCCCTCTCTACATTCTCTTTCTATGCGTTCTCACTCCCAACGACTTTAAAATGTCATATGTGTTCTGACAATTGTCAAGTTTGTATCCCAACCCTATCATATGAACTCAAGACTTGCATATCTAAACATGTACTTCACATCTCTTCCCAAATGGCCCACTGATATCTCACAGTTACATGTCCAGAAGAGAACTCCTTACTCCCACCTCTTCATTCAAACCTACCTCTTCTCACCTTGTCTGTTTCATCTTAATAAATGTCATGGCTACCCATCCAACTACTTAAACTAGAATTCTAGAAATTATTCTCAATTCTTTCTTTTCTCTAACCCCTACCCATCCAACCAACAGAAAATTCTATCAATTATACCTTCAAAATACATTCTGCATTCATTCACCTCTTTTCCACTGCCTCCCCCAATTCACACCACCATCACTTCCCAGAAAGGTTATTGAAATATCCTTCTAACTAGGCTTCCTGTTTCAACTTTACTCCCTTATTCCTCAAACAGCAACAAAAATGCCCTTTCTAAAACATGTATTAGATCATGTCACCTACCTGCACAAAACTTTTAATACACTTCACTGAGGATAAATCCAAACTCTTTATCTTGGCTAACACGACTCTGTGCTAGCTTCCTCTGCTGATCTCTGCCCTTCATCAAGTACCACGTTCCCATTCTGTTTGTTCCATCAAATTTGACTTCTCAGATTTTACCTTCCTCTGGTTGAGGGCATCTGCTCCAGACTGACAGCTGAGAGTGATCTTCCGTGGTATCTTTACATAGCTGATTCCTTCTCACCTTTCCCATGAGACCTCCTCACGAGGCTTTCTTTAACCACAGGGTTTGAAGTATATACCTGCCTTCCCCCTTATTATCTACCTTAGTCTTTTATTTCTTTGCTTCATCACACTGAGCATAATGTATATTTTTGTTTATTTATTTATTTTCTGTATTCTTTATTAGAATTTAAATTCTATGGGGAAAGGAATAATTTCTTTCACGTTTACCAGCATATCCCTAATGCCCACTACAGCGCCTGGCTCTCAGAAACTTATTTGTAGAATGAATGGCTGAGTAAATAATGAAAATTAAATAAACATGGACACCAGGCCCAGCCTGTTCAATACATCCAATGGATCTCAGTTACCTTTAGCTCTGAGTCTGTCCTGAAACTGTTTAAACCATTTCTCACTGAAGATCAGTGTATCCTCAAGCATTCCTATTTTTTGGGATTTGTCTCCCCTCCCCCAAATCCAGCAGTCACTGTAGAGTAGGTAAGGTGATTTCGTAGAGGAGAAACAAGGGATAAGAAGGGAGAAGCTGGATCGAATCCCAGTACACACTCATGAGCTGTGTAATCTTGAGCAAGTCACAACCCTCTCTGACCCTCTATTTTTCTCACCTGTGAAGTGCTTCATCTACTTCAAAGGGCTGTGGTGGGGGTTAAAAGAGATAACAGAAGTGAAAGACCTTTGTAAATTGTAAGGCATTGAACAAATGATTTCCAAGAGTTTCACTAAATTTTCTTGTCAGGAAGAAAAGAGTTGACTTTCAGGTCCCCCAGAGGACTGGCTTAAAGGATGCCCTTATGCAGTGCTTTCTGCTGCTGGGCTGGGACTTTGCCTAAGTCTTGAGACTTCTTCCCATCCCCACCTCCCAGGCCCCACTGTTCCTTCCCCCAAGTGAACATGTCAGCTGTTTGTGCTCCGTAAGGAATAGCTCCTGTCTGGTGGGACAGATAGAAGGTGGTGCTTGCCGGGCATTGGGTCAGAGTCAAGCTCTGGATCCAACGTGGGCTATCTCCTGCCTGGGTTGGCTAAGGCTGGCCATCTGGAGCAGGCAACCCTGCCCGCTGCTCAGCTTGCCCCTGCCATCCTCAGCCTCTGATGGAAGGGAACTGTGGAAACACAGTGTCTGCTCCTGTTAGGTCTGCCCTGTGCAGTCCCTGGATAGACTCTGGTTGGCTTGGCTAGTGCTAATCTTGGATCCCACAGGAGGAGCAGGTCTTGGTTCTTACAGAGGACCTGCTCAAGGCTACAGCTCAGGAATGAGCTAAGGTCATGGTGCTTGACAAAGCAGCTTCCCTCACTCTCCCAGCTTGGGGCATTTGGCCCCCACAGTGCATTTTGGTGATCTGATTTGTGAGTATCTAGAAGCCTTCATGGCCCCAGTCTCACCTCACCTTCCCCAGAGCTAAGGGCTCGGCTTGTGCTATTTCTCTCTACCTTCTGTCCCTACCCACTCCTGATTCTCTGTCTTCTCTCTTCTGGTCTCTTCCTCTCTTCTATTCCTCAGTAACCCAGAAGATGGGGAGTTTTGACTTCTCCTTAGTCACTGAGTCCCCACACCCTGTCCCACAGACTATACTGCAGTAGCTGCTCAGGGCAAGTGTGGGGTGTCAAGGAGGTGGTGCTGTCCAGGTGGGTGGGAGCTGTCTTGCCTCCATGTTTTCCCTAGCTGGGCAGCTCTTTCACATTGTCCAAAAGATAAATTTTAGACTTTTATGCCAGCATTCATGGTCCTTGATAATATGGCTCTAATTATCCTCTCTAGCCTTTCTGCCTACCACATGCTAAATCCCTGTTCTGGCCTCTCTGCCTAACCATGTTCATTAGAAGAACTTCTCACTGCCCTCATCCTCCATGGCCCACTTCAAGAAGTCTTCCTTCATTAATTTGGTTCACGCTGCATTTATCATCTGCATGGCCCAGAGAGCCCCTTATTTGCTGTTTTGCTTTGTGTTTTTTTCCTGGTGTTTCCTGTGCTTTAGTTTTCTATTCCTGACTCAATTGTAGGCTCTCTGAAGCTGGAATGATGTCTTTGTATAGTGGGACATATTTTGGGAACCACGCAAACTTGAGTTAAAATCACACCTCATACCACTCATCAGCTATGTCATCTTTAGCACATTACTTAACTTCTCTGGGCCTCTGTTTCTTCATCTTTAAATGCAGATAATAATAGACTTTACTTATTAAAAGTACTGTAAGAAAGAAAGAAAGAGATCATGTATGTCATATGTTTTGCACAATGTCTACCGTATAGGTATTAAGTAAATGACATTAATAATAATAATTGTTACTATTATTTTTAAAAAGTCCTTTCTACTCCACAACACACATCCCAGAGCCAAGTAAATAGCAGGAGCTTATTTGGCAATTGTGGGCTGTACAGATTAATTCAGATTAAGAATTCAGAGGGAAGGGGCAGAGTCATGAACTTGCTCGAGGTCACATGCAGTTTAACTGGGGTCAGTGCCCAGGTCTTCTGAATGTAGTCTAGTGCCCTTTCCCTTAACCCAGGCTGTGAGTAGATCAGCGAAGTCCTACAGGAAGAAGAAAGGGAGGAGACCATTATATAATCCCAAAACAAAGCAGACCAAAATAAACACTTTATTTGCTATCAGTTTGCCCTTGTTGTAGACAGTAGAATGGGTGGAAGCTGTAGGAAAATGGATTCTTATTTTTTCCCTAGTAGAAGGAATAATGTTTGAACAATTGGAGCAACCTGAAGATGGCATAGGTTAACCCAGGAAGTTGCTAGTTCCCTCGTATTGAAGGCACTCAAGCAAAGCTCAATGGCCACTTGCTAGGGAAATTGTAGAGGAATTTTACAAATTGCGTAGGTGACTGGACAAGATGACTCCTCCCACCACTTCAGCCAGGCTAGTACCAGCCATGCAAGACAGAGAACAGCAACTCTGTCAGAACCTGCCACTTTGCTGGGCCCCATCACCACCACACTCCCGCGGTGAAACCAGGCCTTCTCATGGTCAAAGGCCCTGCTGCAGACATCTTTCAAATCGTGTGATCTTCCTGGGTGGAAGATGTCATAAGATTGCTCTAGTTTCAAAGATGCCTGTGACCCACAGAATCATGTCATTGCCTGACTTGGAGAAATACCTGGTGTAGTGGTAAGATTGTGTTGAGATATGTTCAAGTCCAAACCCTGATACCTGTGAATGTGATCTTATTTGTAAATGGAGTGTTTACGGGTGTAATCAGGTTAAGATGAGGTCATACTGGATTAGGGCGGGTCCTAACCAATGACCAGTGTCCTTCCAAGAAGGCCATGTGAAGACACAGGGAGACAGAGGCCACAGGGGAGAAGTCTGTGTGCCGATCGAGGCAGAGATTGGAGTGATGCATCTACTAGCCAAGGAATGTCAAGGCTTGCCAGCAACCACCACCAGCCAGGAAGAGGCAAGGAAGGGTTCTTCCTTAGAGCCTTCGGAGGCAGCATGACCCTGCCGGCACCTTGAGTTTAGACTTCAAGCCTCCAGAACTGTGAGGCAATAAATTTCCATTGTTTGAAGCCACCCAATTTGTGGTAATTTGTCACAGCAGCCTTAGGACACCCTCTGCCACCCTAATTCCCACTACCAGGAGAACTCAACTCTACCTCAGGACCCATTAACTATAGCCATATTAAACCTACACACAATGAACTCCTAAGATACCAAACCATGCTTGTCTTAAAAATTACTATGGAAGAGGTCCCTGGACAGGGGTACGCTGTCCCTTTGTTCACCTCAGCATGCACTGACTCTGGATGGCCTCAGAGCTCCAGCTCTCCTGGACCCAGCTGCGGAGATGCCCTGGGGTCAGAGCGCTGCTGAGGAAATTGCAGAGAACCTAGCTAAAGCAGAGAGGAAGAGGGGGCAGGCAGCTATTCAGAGAGAGCCAGCCAGAGCCTGACAAATGGAGAGAGTTTGTGTGAGATCAGCAAAAGAGGAGGCACAGACACTTGACCTGGTTTGGAATTACTGCAAATCCATCAGGCTCTGTGCAAATTGAGACCATAATTCAGATTGTTCGTATCCTCACCAGCCTCCCCATTTCCATTAAACCCTGCTGTCCATCTCCCTCGGGGCCTCGCTCTGTCCAGCAGCTAATTGAAGGGGTCAAGCTAGCACTAAATTAACAAACCACTCTGGAAAAGCCAACCCCTGC
The DNA here is from genome assembly GCA_026826555.1 of Tolypeutes matacus. NCBI lineage: Eukaryota > Metazoa > Chordata > Mammalia > Cingulata > Chlamyphoridae > Tolypeutes > Tolypeutes matacus. The sequence goes on from JAKSZT010032012.1 coordinate 17,744,557, forward strand.
CCCAGCCCTTCCAACCCAGAGGCCTTGATTAACCTTGGATGTGCTCCTACCTCTTTCTCCTCAGCCGCAGGTGTAGCCTTGGCAGAAAGATGCTCATTAGCAGAGTGTGGTGGAAGGAGGATTGTGCTCAGGGCCACAAGAAGTGGGTTTGAACCCCAATTCTGCCTCTTACTAGCTCTGTGACCTCTGGCAAGTTATATAAACCGCTGAAATCTGGGTTTCTCCTCTGTAAAATGAGAAACACAAACGATACACCTGCTCCCTCTTGGTATTGGGCTAATGTTGGTGATGGTGCTTTGATGTAGGTGAAGGTGCCGAGAGGTTCATGATGTGCTGCGCAGATGTGGGTGTCGATAGGTGCTTCCCTGCATGGCCTCCGGGGACTCTGTGCTGAGTGGGAACCAGCAGGCGTCCAGCATCTGCCCAGACTGCCCTGGTCTCGGGGTTTGGGGCTCTGTCCTGTCCCCTGCAGATCTTGCCCCTTGAAGTGAGAAGCTCAGGGAAAGTGCATCAGGCACCGTTAGGGCAGGCAGCAAACTCAAGGCTGGGGTCCCTCTCCTCTCCCCGGGCCCCGCCCCCTCCCTGAGCCCAGGCTCAGAGGAAAGAGGAAGCAGGAAAAGGCCTTTATTAAGCACCTCCGTGACAGGCCCTTGGATGGCAGTTCTCCGCGAGTTCATAAGCTATAGTGACCCTCACAGAAAACCTGTGGAGGTCGATATTATTACCCTCATTTTACAGAGGAAGAAAAGAGGCATAGAGAAATTAAGTAATTTGGCCCAGGTCACCCGGCCAGTGAGAGGGGGCCTGGATTTGATTCACTCTGCTGCTCCAAAGCCCCCCTCTTCCGACCTGAGCTGCTGTCTTTGAATTGACCTTTTCGTACTTTGTCCAGAGCCAGGGACTGGAACCAAACGGCCATCCCTCAGGGGGCGAGGGACACTCCTTGGGCGGCAGCCTGTGGATTTCTGCCTTTCCCGGAGAAACAAGGCAGTAAGAAACCTAAGTCTTTGGGCTCTCCCTGCGCCTCGTGCGCAGACCTCCAGGCTCAGCCGAGCCTCGGGTCAGCTTCGTGCCCGGGGCGCGGGGGCGGCAGAAGCAGTCCCGGGAGTTCGCAGCCCGGGGTGGTCTGGGGGAGACGCGCCCGCGCAGTGGAGGCTTCTCCATCTGGGCACAACCGCCCGGGCTCTGACCCAGCCAGGCGGAGGGTGTGGAGGCGCCGCCCTCAGGTTCTTGTCCTTCTCAGCCCAGGCCGCAGCGCCCAGGGGCAGAAGGCCGCAGGGCAGGGCCCTGGGAGGGGGTGGGGGGGAGAAGGCCGCAGGGCAGGGCCCAGGGGCGGGGGGTGGGGTGGGGGGGTGGAGAAGGCCGCAGGACAGCATCCTACCCCCACTGCCCGAGGTTACTGCTCCTGGTTCCCTCGCAGGCCGCAGGCCGGGGCAGATTGCCCCCCACAGCTGGGGCTCCTCTATGGAAAATAATTTTAATTATTTAAAAAGCATCCTTACTAAAATTAAAGGGAATGAGAGAGCAGCCCTGAGGAAGAAAAGACCTCTCCTTAAGACTGAAATAGAAATCAGCCAGAAGTGGGGAAATAAGTCGGAAGGGTCCCCAGGGGGCTATTGAACCCCCTTTTTCCACGTGGAGCCATTTGAAGACTGGCTGGGCCCGGTCAGTGTGCTGTGAGAACATCTGATGCGAAGTGAAAAATTGTCACTGCCACGTGGGTCCCAACTGCCAGTTAGCACGAACCGTTTGGAAGGTTGACTTAATGTGCCATGATTTAATCCAAGATGTTTTGTTAGATGTCCATCATGATCAGGCTCCGAGATACCACAAAAACAGATCTCGCCAAGGCTCTCCCTGTGACGTTTTCCCCCACTGCTGATGTAAGGGTCCAAGAGGGGACCACTGACTCCTCCAGAGGAAAAGAATAAAAAAATCAGAACCAAAATGGCTCTGGAAAGAGACATTCAGCTCTAAGTCCATGCCTACTGTTATCATTGCCCCACTGGGGTCCTGGCCCCTGGGCTAACTGAGGATTCAGCTGGTGGAATTCCAGGGGAAGTGACGTGACCTCCTGCCATGAGCCAGGAAAAGACGTTGGGGGCACAGCTGGGTTGTCTGTGACACCACGTTTAAGGTAGCATTGGCACTGAGACTCCAGAAGCACAATTTGCCATGTAGGTCACCCCGGTTCTCACCTCTGTCCATTCAGGCAGGTTCCCTGCCTCCTCTGCTTCTTGGGCGCTGGCCCCAGCCTACTCTGCTGCCCCCTTCCCTTTCCTGCTCTCCATGTGCTGACAAAGTGTGGGCCTAGCCTCAGCATCCAAAAGTTTACTGGCCAAACTCAGGCTTAAGGCTCAGCCCTCAGCTTCTAGTCACTCAGGTGTGAGCCCCACTGGGGAGACTTGTCCTCACTCCTCCTGACTTGTGAGGCTGTTGCTGGCTATTTCTGATGAAGGACAGACCTGGGGCCTACCCAACAAACAAACAACCCCCTTCCTTCTTCTTTGCTGAATCCAAGAAATGTGGGACTATTCTTAATCATGGCTACCTTTTATTGAGAATTTTCTGTATAGCATACAAGGACTGAGTTTTAACATATAATATCTGATTTCATTCTGACAAAAATTCTATGAGATATCTTCTGTATCTGATAGGTAAAGTTTTGGCTACTTATAATAGAAAGCTTAAGCTATTCTCTCATGGAAAAGAAGCTCAGAGATAGACAGCCTGGTGCTGTATGATGCTCCTCAGAGTCACGAGGGACGTGGGTACTTCATCTTTCTGCTTTGTAGTTCGCAGCACATTTCATTCATCCTCTTGGTCACCTCTAGGTCCACGATGGCTGTCAGGATCCAGTCATCACACCCACATTCTAGGCTGCAGGAAACAAGAAAGGGGAGAAAACAAAAGGACTCATTTCCTAGCCAAGTTAACTCTTTTGAAGCAGCCTCTCTGGTTACTTCCACTTCCATCTCACTGGCCAGAAGTTTGTCACATGGCTGAATCTAGCTGCCAGGGGCTTGGGTCTTTTAGCGCAGCATGTTTTGGCCCCAAGGAAAGTCAGCGTCTGCCTCTAAGGATGAACGGGAGATGGGATACAGGATAAGGTGTAGCAATCTGCCACATCCCTTTTTAACCTGTTAGGCTTGGAAAAGTCAACAGGCCAAAATTCACGTGTTGAATAGTGTAACAGATCTAGGTCTCAAATCTGGGGTGTCTGACTCTGAAGGTCCAGGGAGTGCGCACGAGTGAGAAGGAGAGCAAGAGCAAGAGAGAGAGAGAGTGTGTGTGAGTGAAGTGTGTAAGAGCATTTCCCTCAGACCTAGGGGTGAACGAGGGAGGCATGGCAGCAGAGGAGCCAGCAGCCCTGTGCCATGCTCAGCACCTATTAGGTGCCCAAGAAATATGTGGTGAATGAAAAAATCCCAGAAGAGAGTAAGCAGTGCTTTAAAATGCGGTAGAACCATCACACTGAAATCTTTTTACTGTATAGTGATAATTTTTCCATTTGACTCTCTTGTTTTAGGAGGTTGGCCATCATATAACCTATGAATTATTACAATTCTTCATTTCTATTTAAATATTTAGCAACTTATTTAATTTTCCAAATCTTTTGCATGGGTTAGGACCTCCAGAAAAATGTTAAAAAGTCACTGTGTGTGTGATGGCTAGTTTCAAGACAACCATACAAATTCTAACAGCTACAACTGAATAAAGTTGTGCTGTCCAATATGTTTGCCACTAGCCAAAGAGGCTATTAAACACTTGATTATGTCTAGTCAGAATTAAGATGTGTTCTAAGTTTAATGTAGACACTAGACTTGAAAGATTTAATATGAAAAAAGAATGTAAAATATCTTAATATTTTTATAAGTTGCATATTTAAATGATAGTATTTTGGATGTATTATGTCAAATAAAATACATTATGAAAAATTAAAAAAAAAAAAAAAAAAAGCGGTAGAACCAACTGAGTTAAGTAGCTGAGACGAGTGCCGTCTCATCCAGTCACAGTTTATGCCCTGAGATTCCCTCCCACTTTAGTGGAATAATTCGTTTTATAGGTTAATGCAATGCTAGAGTTGGAAGTGACTCAGGTCTAGTCCAGCCCCTCATTTGAGAGGTGAGGGAATTAGGATGCCAGCTTTGCCTTGGTGAGGTTTAATTTCTGCCTCAGTATCTATGAGTGGCGCCTTCACCAAAGGGCTCTTTTTCTCCATATCTAGTCAGCCCACCTTGAATAACTTTACATTTTGTGATGTTTTGCATAGTTTTGAATACAGAGTCCAAGTCTTGGTCAGTACCTTTTATCATACTGGGCAGATCTTTTAATAAAGCATCTTCTCTAATCCCTCTAAGCCTTAGTTACCTTAAAGACTATAATTAACATTTAACTCCACTGCAATCTCTCCATTGCTTCTGCACCAAATTTTAGGAATGAGGCTGTATGGCCATTTCCTTGACCTTGGGCTAGAAAACTGCCTGTGATTTCTGCTTTAGGGAAATGAATGGAAATTCAGACCTGGAATTGGTTGGCACAGGGATTCTGAGTGAGGTCCACATGTTTCTGTCCAGGGTGAGGTTTTGTGGGGAGACATTGCTAATGGGAAGATGAGCTGCCGATACCCAGAAGCAGCCACAGTGTCCAGGGCGACCCTGTGCAGGTGGGGTCAGGAGCCCCCTGGCAACACGTCCTTTTGGAAGGCACCGAGGCAGGTGTGCCTTGGGTGACACTCCCTCCTCCCATGCTTTTGGGGCAAGGAAAGGCGAAAAAGCCCCTAGAGCTTTTTTCTTTTCCTTTTTTTTCTTTTCAGTCTCCCATAGTCACCAGCACAGCAGGACCTTGATCTAGAGTTCTTCAGCTCTGAAAGTTTCATGATGTTACTTTTAAAGAGAATCCAGATGTCTGTTGGTTAAACCCTTGAGATACCTGGTTTGGGGTGCTTCTGTGGGTCTCTCTGCTCCCTTTAGCTGACATGTAGTGAAGAAGCCATCTGTTCTGCAAGGCACAGGAGTTTTCATTCCAGAGACTCTTCTGGGTTTTGTATGGATGCCGATAAGGTCCATCCACACCCACCAGCATTCTGGCCTGACTTCTGCTGCCAGCACCTGGCTTCCTTCCCTGAGGGCCACCACAGCCCCTGCGGCTTGCTGTTGCACTGGCTGGACGCGCCCTGAAGCAGGCACATGGAGCATGCCTTCCCCCACCCTCAGGCAGGAATACCCTGAGCACATGCTCTGCGCTGACCCCAAGGTCCCCAGCAGGACGGAGCCCCAGTGGTTACAGTTGTAACCTGTTCATCACCTGACCCTTCAGTGACCCACTTCCCTCCACTGACTCACTTCCCCTCTCGTGGTGTTTCCCCAGCATCATTTCCGGGATGAACCACTTGCTAGAGGAGCCCAAACCCAGAAAGACCCCCCACAACTGTGTGCCAAACACTAAGTGAGGCCAGAGGGAGCCAGGCAAGGTGGTCAGGATCACAGACTCGGGAGCCCGGCTGCCCGGTTCAAAGGCTCAGGGTCACCGCCTAGGAGCTGTGTGAACTTGGGCAAGTCACTTAACCCTGTTTGTGTCTTACTCTCCTCATTTGTAAAATAAAGAAAGTAATAGTGCCAGTCGCATAGGGTTATGAATATTAAATGAAACATCTTGTGAAAAGCACTCAAAATATTGTCTGGTACACAGTAAACAGTTAATATAATGATTACCATTAGTATCTCAATCGGTGACACTTCTGTTCACATAGCTCACGGAATCAGAACTCTTGCGATTGTTCTTAATACTCTCTGTCCCTTCCAGCCTCACAGCCGAGTCTGGCCAGCCTATTTTCTCAGTATCTCTCAAACTCTTCCAATTCTCTCTCTGCCTGAGCTCTCGCTCATCTCTAGTCCACTGGAATTTCTTTCATTCTCTTGGCTACTGAAACCTCACAGAAGATTCCAACCTGGATTGGCTCCTGAATTGCAGGTGCAGCCTCCTACCTGGTCTCTTCAGCTCCAGGATTGCCCTTTACCACCCATTGTCCACATGGCAGCCAGACTGATGGGTTGAAAAGTGGATCTCCTCACACCTCTTCCCTGCCTAAACCTGTTCAAAGACTTGCCCTCTCACACAGAGGAGAAGCATGCTTCTCCTTTTGTCATAAAGAACCTCCATGCTCTCCACAGCCAGTCCCTCCAGCCTCATCTCTACTTGTTCTGCCTCATACAGTGCATCTAGTCACTTTAAACTTCCCCTAGCTTCCCACACATGCCATATGGGTTCACGTCTGTGCCTTTGCTCATGCTGGTTGTGCTGCCTGAAATACATTTTCCATCTTCCCTCATCTGGATCTGATTTCTTTATCTTCTGAACTCAGTTTCAGACTTTATCTCCTCCAGGAAGCCTCCCCAGAATGCCCAGGCAGGGCATTATGGTTTTCCCTTCTGCTCCTGTAGTACCTTGTACATACCCTGGAATCGCCACTAACCATGCTAGAGAAATACTGTTTCTGTGTTTATCTGGTTAGACAGCAAATGCTCATAAGGCAGAATCTGAGTCTAATTCTTTGTATCTCCAGAATCCAACACAGTACTTGGCACATAATCTGAGTTTAAGGTATTTTTGTTGACATGAACTGATATGCAGGGAGGCAGAAAAGCTTTCCAGAGAGGGAAGTGCAGAGACAGGGCTTTGAAAGTGGCTGCTAAAACGGGGCTGGGAAAGCCTCCCTGTCCAGAGACAATTTTGAGAGGGAAAAGGTCTCCACTCAAAGTTGTGCACGTCTCATAGGCATTTGTTGCCACTTCGTCTTTCTCAGATGATGCTTGTGGACCTGGGTCATCATTTAGTGCTGTGCCACCTCCTCCGTTCTCGTTGACCAGGAGGCTCAGTGCTTGCCTGTCTCGACTGCACCGGTTGCTGCATTGAGAAAGGCACACATGCTCATGAACAGAGCCCTTTGCCAGGACTCCAGGGCTGCTGTGGCCAGGTGGGCGCTTCCAGACGCTGATGGGCTGGTGCTGTACACCTTGGGTGATGAGCTTACTGGACGAGCCCCCCACCCTTTTCACAGTCCCCATTTCCCACGCTCAGTCCCCAAAACTTTCTGACACCTGTAGGAGCTGATAGGTCTATCCTGTGGAAATTGCTGAGGCAGTCCCCTTCAGGGTCATTTCTGGCACAGCCCCACCTCCCTATGCTTCATTCTTATTTTGAAAAATGCACACCTATAGCTTATGGGCACATGGACATCTTAGGCCTTGTGTTCTGCCTTATACAGAAGGTACTGGGTAAACGGTGAATAAACAAGTGCCTGTGAGCTCCAACACGAGTCTATGTCCCCTCCTCCAGCAGCCTGATCGCCCACTCCAACCCCTCAGGCTTGCAATTTGGTCCAAAGCAGTTTCTGGCTCACGGTGTCCTTTTGCTCTCTGTGCTGCAGAGCTGTTTGCTGTCGCCTTGTCGTCAGGCCCAGGAAGCTCTGCCTGGCTCTCGGAGGTCAGTGACAGCTCAGGCGCCCACAGTAGACAAACAGACTGCCTGTGGGCTGGGGCTTGCAGGAGAGTATTTGGATAGAAACCCGAGAAACCCAAATCAGGCTTGTGTCTGCCTGCTGAGCACACTGTTTATTGTTCTGGTTTCAGTGTTTGGAAATGTCAGGCTCAGGCAGACCTTTCACTCCCAGGCTTCATCAAGGGGTTCAGAAATGTGCTGTGCCCACAGAGGATGTTTTGGAAGAGGCTCCCCGCTTCAGCTGTCTCTGCAGCTTTGGGATACCACAAGCCATTTGTTTTTCTGATTTCAGAACGCGTCCTCGGGGTCATAGAGAGGGGAGGTTCCGCGTCTGATTGGCGAGGCTGCTGGAACGGAATCAGGGGCAGGTGTGGCCACAGCACTGGGGCCGCATCTGGGCTGGCTGGCGAGCCCACCAGAGGGGACAGGCTCACCCTCCATCAGGTGTGGCCGGGATCTTCAGTCTTGGCCTTTCCCTCATCTAGGGCCTTTACCTGGTTTCTTGGTCCAGTTTAGAATCTAGGTGTTGTGGTTTCTCATTCACTTTTTAACAAAAATGTTTACTGGGGCCCCCTATGTTTTAGGTAATGGGGAGATAAATATAGTCCCTTCCCTCAGGAATTCATAGTCTAGCTCAGAAGAGAGGCAGAAAAATGATGATGTGTTCATGCCCTAACAGAGCTAGTATACGGTTCCTTGGAGGAAGAGGGGAGAGAGTGGTAATTCTACTAGGGAGGGGAGGTGGGTGACCTTGCCTAAATCCTGAAGGAGGAGCAGGAGCTCACCAGGTGACCCTACAGTCCATCCGTCGGTCATGCTGAACATCCAGTGCACTGCTGACACTTGCTAACCAGCAGTTCTCCACTCCCCGCTTCTGGACTCTAGCGACACACAGCAATACTCAGGAGGTGGAAACTCCCCTTCCATTCCTTCCCCCACAATTTACAGCATCCGTGGCCCACCAAAATTACTTTCTTTCTCTTGACTACTTAATCTTCAGAGAAGAATCCAACCTGGATCAGAGTTCAAGTTTGTCCTCAGCTTTAAACAGACCAGATCCATCATCGGTAAAGACTGAGATATCAACCAGAAGCTTCCAGGCTCAAACGTCTCTGATATAAAAGCTGTGTTTGCTCCTCTTGGCTCCTGAAGGTCCAGAACGGCAGCAGAGCTGAAGATAAAGACAGCCCGACATCTTTAAATCCTGTGCAGCACGGCAGAGCTGCTCTTTAAATACGGAAATGCACACACTGAAAGCCTAGACTGCGCACTGGTTCTGTCAGAAGGAGCTGGAGAAGCCAGCCGGGGCTGTAATTAACAGGACCTGTAATTGTGGCATAAATAAGAGCCCAGGCACTGACAACTATTGTTATTGAAATGTCATGTTTTGAATGCAAAGATACAGTTAAAATGCAGGGAAGCTGGGTGATATTAATGTATGCAAATATACTTTAATTAATGCCCAGCAACCACTGGCTTAAAGTAAAGGACTTGATTCAAATACTTTAGCAAATATTATAATGGCTCATATGGCAGACGACATAAATGGTAAATGACACTGCAAACACCAGGAAAAATCTACTCCCAGACCTCCCTGAGTGTATGAATGCTGACTGAAGAAACCAGAAGCTCCCAGAAAAGGGATTTTCCAACCCCATCTCTTGGGTATTTGGGGTTTGTGGGAACCTGGTCTCTGGGAATCAAAGCCTCCAGAGAGGAGGTTCAAAAGGGGGTAAAGGTATGAATAGAGGGGGTCGGATGTGGCTCAACTGGTTGGGCGTCCGTCTCCCATATGGAGGGACCCGGGTTCGTTCCCCAGGACCTCCCGGTAAAAAAAAAAAGGTATGAATAGAGCAGTTGACACATTTAATTGTGATCTGTGACCACTTGCCTCCCCTTCAGACCTTCAGTCACCTGAGGGGAACAATCATGTTGATTCACTTCTCAGATTCACTTCTGTATTCCTGGCCCCTGGCTCTATGCCCTGCACACGGTTCGTGCTCAAAGATATGGAGTTCTCTCTGTATTTTTTTTTTTAACCTCTGGAACAATATTCACCAAGGAATTTGACAACTGCGGATGGATCTTAAGGTCCATGCCCTCTCTGACACATTGGTAACACTGACCTCTTAAATGTACAGTTAGTTTCTATGTCTCTGTCTCTGTTCTGGCTGGAATCCTAGAAGTCCACCTTCTGAGCAAAGAGAATGAATCAGTGTTGCACCTTCCAGTGGAGGATGTGTGCTCATGAGCAATGCCTTAACTATATAAATCAGTAAGTGCAGATATTAAGAGGTCTGGGTCCTTGCTATGAAATTCAATATTGTGAAATCCACATATGCTTATGGAAATTAAAAGATATAATTATTTTCTAGTAGGCAGGAATCATTTCAACGCAGGTCAAAAGAGTTAGTTCAAACAAGATAAATGTTTAGAGTTGATGGAAGATGTATAAATAACATCTCAATATATAAAATTTACCAATTCTTAATGCTGATGAGATTATAAATATGTAGTGGTGCTGTAAGATAAAAAAAATATATGGTAATTTTGTTTTAGATTCAGGGTGGAATAAGAGAAACCATGCTTTTGGGGGAAATATATCCTTAATCTTTTGTGACCATACCTTCGTCTTAGTGTTTTTCTCAAAGACAAAAGAATAGAGGGTTAAATCAATAGTGGCCCTGAACACTGCTAATGTATTTAGTGACGTTAATGGTCACTGTTAATGGTCATTCATAGCCAATAAATATCATTTATTGAGCACCAACCATACACTAAGCATTTAACTAATACCACCTCATGTCATTTCATCTGCAAACAGCCCTGCATAGTAGATATTATTTCCCTATAACTGATAAAGAAATTGTGCATCAGAAAGATTTAGTAACTTTCCAAGCTCTCATAGCTAGGAAGTGGTAAAAGTAAGTTTTGTTAAAATGGAATCTGACAATCTCTGTCTTTCAGTTGGTGTGTTTAGGTCATTTATAGTTAATATAATTATGGACATGGTTGGATATATGTCTACTATTTTATTATTTGTTTTATGTTTGGCCTTTTTATTTTTTTGTTCCTTTGTTACCCCTTCCTTTCTTTGGATTATTTGAAATTTTTTAGTGTTCCATTTTAATGTATCTGTTGGCTTTTTGACTATTTCTCTTTGTGTCATTTTTTAGTGGTTGCTCTAAGGGTTACAATATACATATCTAATTTTTCACAGTCTATGTAGAGTTAATATTTTACCACTTCAAGCAAAATATAGAAACATTAGAACCACTTAGATCCCTTTATCCTCTCTCTTTATGTTATACGTGTCACTTCTACATACTTTGAAAACTCCACCAAATAATATTATAATTCCTGCTTTCAGTAGGCACACATATTTTCAAGGTCTTAAGAGGAAAAATCGTCTTTTATATTTATCTAGATAATTTACCATTTCTGTTGCTCTTTCTTCTTTCCTGAAGATCCAAGTTTCCCTATGGTATCATTTTCCTTCAGAAATTCCTTTAACGCTTCTTTTAGAGCTAGTTTGCTGGCTTTGAGATCTCTTAGTCTTCCTGAAAATATCTTTATTTAATTTTCATTTATAAAGAATACTTTTGCTGTGTATAGAATTCTGGAATGACAGTTCTTTTCTTTTAGCACTTTAAAAATGTGCCCGGGGGGCGGATGTGGCTCAAATAGTTGGGCGTCCGTCTGCCATATGGAGGGACCTGGGTTCGATCCCCGGGACCTCCCGATAAAATTAAAAAAAAAATTGAAAAAAAAAAGTGCCATAGTCTCCTGGCTTCCATGGTTTCTCTTAAGAAATCCATGATATTTCAAATCATTTCCCTGTATATAATATGTTGTTTTACTCTAGTTGCTTTCAATATTTTTTCAGCTTTGCAGTTTTATTGACAAGTGTCTGATCATGGTTTTACTTTGAGTTTATCCTATTTAGGATGTGCTGAGCTTCTTGAATCTGGGGATTTATGTCTTTCATAAAATTTGGGATTTTTTTCAGTCGTTATTTCTTCAAACAATCTTTCTGTTCTTCTCATGAGACTCCAATGACCTTTTGATATTGTCCCACAAGTTCCTAAGGCTCTATTTATATTTTTTAAATGTTTTCTTCTCTGCTCCTCAGATGGAAAATTTTGATTAATCTAGCTTCAAATTCAATTGAAGCCATGCAGTGACTTTTAAAAATATATATTTTTTATTAGAGAAGTTGTGAGCTTATAAACAACCATGCATAATGTGCAGAATTCCCATACATCACCCCTCCACCACCACCATGCATTGTTGTGGAACATTTTTTTACAGATTATGAAAAAACACCATCAAAATATTACTACTAGCTATTGTCCACAGCTTACGTTTGGTATATTTTCTCCATACACCTCCCTATTGTTAATACCATGTATTAGTATTGTACATTTATTATAGCTCATGAGAAAACACTCTCATATTTGTACTGTTAACCACAGTCCATCATCTAACACATGGTTTGCTGTGTTATACAGTCCATTGCCTTGTACAATCCATCTCAGTGGCTCTCACTTTCATCACAGAGTTGTGCAGTCATCACCTCAGTAAATTTTTGAATTTTTTCTTTAGTCCAAAAGAAAAATTCCCATACCACCCTATTATTGACCCGTAGTATTGATATAGTACCTTCTTTGATATTGATGCAAGAATATTACAATATTGCTATTAACTATAGTCATAAGTTACATTAATTGTATTTTTCCCATAAATCACCATGTTCTTACCACCTTGTAATAGTGATGTACCTTTGTTCTGGTTCCTAGAAGAACATTCTTGTATTTGTACTATAAACCACAATCCTTATGCTCACCCCCAATCACTATGTTATTCACTCCATAGATTATTCTTTAGCTTTCTTTCAATTGATATTTACCTCCCTAAACTACCCCTTTCAGCCATAATCCCATTTCTAAACCAGCCATGTTAGTTATACTCACTAAAATGTGTTACCATCAAGTCTATCCTTTTTCATACTTTTACAGACAAACTAATTAAAATTTCTACATACATTAGGCATCATCCTATCACCTAGTAATCTATATATAGGTTATAACTCCATGTGTTCATTCTTTGTATTAAACTCATATTAGTGAGACCATACAATATTTGTCCTTTTGTGTCTGGCTTATTTCACTTAGCATAATGTCCTCAAGCTTCATCCATGTTGTCATATGTGTCCCAATTAATTTCTTCTTACAGCAACATGGTATTCCATTGTATGTATATACCATATTTTGTTTATCCATTCATCAATTGATGGACACTTGAGTTGGGTTTCCATCTTTTGGCAATTGTGAATAACACCACTATGAACATTGGTGTGCAAATGTCTGTTCATGTCCCTGTTTTCAATTCTTCTGAATATATTTCTAGTAGAGGGATTGCCAGCTTATACAGGAGCTTTGTTTATTTTATTTTTTTAAAGATTTATTTATTTTACTTTTTAAAAATCCATTTTAACCACCCCTCCCTCCCCCCCTCCCCCACTTTTGCTGTTTGTGTCCATTCACTGGGCAATTCTCTGTGTCTGCTTCCTGCTCTCTCTTCTCATCTTTCTCCTCCTGTCTTCACCAGGATTTGATCCTGGGAAGCTCCGATGTTGGGAGAGAGGCATTCTGCCACCTGCGCCACCTCATTTCCTGTTTTTTTGCATGTTTCATCTTGGCTCTCCCTTGTGTCACTCTCCTGTTATGTCATCATCTTGCTTCATGACTCAGCGGGGCCGGGCACACCTGTGTGCGGGGCCTGGGGGCTTGCCCGCTCGCGGGGCCTGACAGTGTGCCCATGCATGGGGCCTGGTGGCCCACGTGCCTTCTATATTTTTTTCTTTTTATTTTACCAGGAGGTCCCAGGGATTGAACCCAGGTCCCTCCATATGGGAGACGGACACCCAACCATTTGAGCCACATCCGCCCCCCAGCAGTTTTATATTTAGCTTCCTGAGGAGCCGCCAAACTGTCTTCCACAGAGGCTGTACCATTCTACATTCCCACCAAGAATGGAGTGTTCCTATTTCTCCACATCCTCTCCAGCATTTGTAGTTTTCTGCTTTAAAAAAAAAATAACAGCCATTCTTTCAGATGTGAAATGATATCTCATTGTAGCTTTTTAAAAAAGATTAATTATTTTTTGTTCCCCCCACCCCCACCCTCATTGTTTTGCGCTTGGTGTCTGCTTTCTGTCTGTTGACTATGTGCTTGTCTTCTTTTAGAAGGCACCAGGAAATAAACCTGGGACCTCCAATGTGGGAGGGAGGTGCCCAATCACTTGAGTCACATCTGCTCCCTGCTTGTTGTGTCTTTCGTTGTGTCTTCTTGTTACATCATCTCATTGCATCAGCTTGCTTTACCAGCCCTTTGTATCAGCCTGTTGTATCAGCTTACTGTCTTGCTCATCTTCTTTAGGAGGCACTGGGAACTGAATCCAGGGCCTCCCATGTGGGAGGCGGGTGCCCAACTGCTTGAGCCACATCTGCTCCCCTCATTGTAGTTTTGATTCACATTTTCCTAATAGCTAGTGATACTGAATATTTTTTCATGTGCTTTTCTCACCATTTGGATTTTCTCTTGGGAGAAATGTCTATTTAAGTCTTTTGCCCATTTTTAAATTGGATTGCTTACTCTTTTATTGTTGAGTTGTAAGATCTCTTTTTGTAGCATGGAAATCAAATCCTGATTAGATATGTGGTTTCCAAATATTTTCTTCCATTGAGTTAGGGACAGGCAAGATGGCAGCAGAGTAGGGAGCTCCAAGAGTTAGTGTGTCCTACAGCACAATTAGTAATCAGCCAGAGCTCCCTAAATCACCTGTTGGGGGCAGAGCCCATGAGACCAGAAGAGCATCATGTAGCAACTTTCAAAAAGATTTTCAGATATTATATTTTTCAGTTCTAAACTATCCATTTGGTCCTTTTTTTATGGTTTCTATTTCTTTGCTGATAACTTCCTTCTTCCCATCCTTTTCCTGTGTGTTTGCCTTTACCTCACAGAAAATGGTTATAATAGCTGCTTAAGAGTCTTTGATAATTCCACCATCTGTTCATCTCTGGGTTGGCATGATGATTGTCTGTTTCCTCTAGATCTGATCTCATTTTCCTGTTTTTTTTTTTTTTTGGTATCAAGTACAAGAATAACTCATTTTATTGTGCTTTGCTTTATTGCACTTTGCAGATTATGTGTTTTTTTTTTTTTTACAAATTGAAGGGTTGTGGCAACTCCACATAGAGCAAGTCTATTGGTGCCATTTTTTCCAACAGCCTGTGCTCACTTCATGTCTCTGTGTCACATTTTGGTACTTCTCACAATATTTCAAGCATTTTCATTATTACTATATCTGCTATGGTGATCTGTGATCAGTGATCTTTGATGTTACTATTGTAATTGTTTTGGGGATACCACAGACCGCGCCCATGTGAGATGGTAAACTTAATGGATAAACGTGTGTGCTCCATTGACTGGCCATCCCTCATCTCTCTTCCTCTTCTCAGGCCTCCCTATTCCCTGAGATACAACAATATTGAAATTAGGCCAATTAATAACAGTACAGTCACCTCAAGTGTTCAAGTGAAAGGAAGCATCTTCATAAGGCTATAGTTGCCATAGATAGTAATCCTTTTGATGGATATGGGCAAAATAAACCGAAAACCTTCTGGAAAGGATTCGCCGTTCTAGAGGCTATTAAGAACATTTGTGATTTACAGAAGGAGGTTGAAATATCAACATTAAAAGGAGTTTGGAAGAGGTTGATTCCAACCCTCATGGATGACTTTCAGAACTTCAAAACTTCAGTGGAAGAAGTAACTGCAGATATGGTAGTTATAGCAAGAGAACTAGAATTAGAAGTGGACCCTGAAGATGTGACTGAGTTGCTGCAATCTCATGATAAAACTTGAGTGGATGAGGAGTTTCTTCTTATGGATGAGCAAAGAAAGTGGTTTCTTGAGAAGGAATCTACTCCTGGTGAAGAAGCTGTGAACGCTGTTGAAATGACAACAAACGATCCCATAAACTTAGTTGATAAAGCAGCAGCAGGGTTTGAGAGGAGTGACTCAAATTTTGAAAGAAGATCTATTGTTGTGAGTCAAAGAGCATCACATGCTAAAGAAAATCTTTCATGAAAGGAGAAATTAATTGATGCAGCAGACTTCCTTGTTGTCTTATTTTAAGAAATTTCCACAGCCACCCCAACCATCACCCCGATCAGTCCAGACAGCAGCCATCAACAGTGAAGTTAGACTCTATAGCAAAAAGATTATGACTTGCTGAAGGCTCAGACGATGGTTAATGTATTAGTCAGCCAAAGGGGTGCTGATGTAAAGTACCAGAAATCTGTTGGCTTTTATAAAGGGTATTTATTTGGGGGTAAAAGCTTACAGTTACAAGGCCCTAAAGAGGCCAACTCAAGGCTGCTTTCTCACCAAAATTAGTTGCCACGTGTTTAAGCAAGATGGCGGGTGATCTCTGCCTGGTCTCTTGGGCCTTATCAGCTGCTCAGCTGCTCTGTTATCTTTGGCTGCAAATTATCAGGCATATGGCTCATCTCTCCTTCCAGGACTTTATCTGTTTGAGCGTTCTCCTTTCTGTCTCAGGGCAGGACCGAAATGACCAAGTTCTCTCTTGTCTGTGTCTTCTTCTGTATGTCTTCCTGAGTCCATTTATATAGGCCAAAGGTGGTGGGGACTCAGCCCAAGCTATACCTTACTGATGTAGTCCAATCAGAAGTCCTAAATTGGTTTTATCAAGTAAATGTAATCAGAGACCCCTCACGAAATCTAATGCAATCAAAGGGCATCACACCCAGAGGAATAGTTTACAAAATATAATCCTTTTTTTCCTTTTGGGATTCATAAATAATCTCAAACTGCACAGTTAGCATTTTTTAGCAATAAAGTATTTTTTAGTTAAGGTATGTACATTTGTTTTTTTAGACATGTACATTTAGACTATACTTAATAGACTACACTACACTCTAAACATAACTTTTATATGCACTGGGAAACCAAAATATTTGTGTGACTTGCTTTATTGCAATGCTATCTTTATTGCAGTGATCTGGAATGAAGGTATGCCTGTAATTTTGGATTGCATCCTGGATATTATACATGCTACGCTCTGTAGACTCTGCATCCTATTATAATTCTCTAGAGAATGTTGAGTTTGTTTTTGGTTTGATTTGTTTTAGTATGAACCATTTAGGTTCAGATTGAAAGTTTTGTCTTGCCTTCTATGGTTCAAATCTCATTCCAGTTCTAAAAGTCTTTGCCATGATGCTTTAGGTCTTCTGTCCTATGAATGCAAGTTTCAGGAGGGACCCTGGGACTTGTATAGGTTCATACATAGAATGAAAGCATTTTCTTCTCCAGCCCTCTCCTCTCCAATATTTCTCTCACAATCTCTAGGCTATAAGGTCCCCTTTTCCTGGTTGCTCTGGACAGAAAAATGGTGTTTCTATAAGAATCTTAGCTGCCAGTTTCACCACTGCTGGACAGTTCTATGCCTGGGGCCATGCTCAGAGCAATGTTGTGAGAGGAAAGAGGGAAAAAACAACCTAGGAACTCACCCAAGTAAGGCTTGCTTCTCGAAGTGTTAATGCCCCTCTACAGTCTGCTTGCTTTTTTCACTTGCAGACTTCTCAGATAGTTGTTTTTGTATTTGGTCCAGAGTTTGTAGTTGTATCAGTTGGAGAGTTAGGCTGTACTGGCTTTACTTGCTCTTGGGATAATGGTAGGGTTTGAACCTAGGATTTTTTTTTTTTACCATGAAAGTGCTGTTTTTCCTTGTATCACACCACCTCTGATTCTTGTACTCTTGAATACGTGACTACCAAATTGGCCTGAAAATTACCCATGAAGTTTCTCCTGCTTTCTCTACCTTTGCACATGGCCTATCTGATTAAGAGAAGAAGGTAGATCCAGCAAAAGCCAACAGATTAATTACAGGACGATTTGCTCACTTACTCAATTGTTGGCTTTTCCTATGGGTGGCACCACCCCCTCCACTCACTCCAAGTTGCACAAAAGTGTGCTGAGAATCCTTGATTTTTTGTGTGTGCTTTATGGCTATGGCCAGAGGCTGGGAGAACCTGAGAAAAAAGAAAGAAAAAAGAAGGAGCGAAGCAATTGCAGAACCAAGTGCAAACAAAATGTTCCTTTTACATCTCATTCAATGAAAGAAGTACACGAAATGCAAACAAATGAAGTCAGTTTCCCCCATAATCCTGCCTCCCCCCGCAAATCTGACAATTAATACCAGTACACTGAGCTTCAAACACATGCACAAAATTTGGGGCTATAGAAGACAGGTGAGCGAGCAAGAAAGAGGAGAGAGAGTCCTGCATTTTATAATTTATAGTTTCAGGGGCACTGCTCCATTTTGTGTGTGTGTATTTTTGCATGTGTGTCTTTTGGGTTTTTCTTCTTAAAATTCTATACAGAATAGTTCTGAACTGCACATATTACTGTTTCAATTAGCAAAAATTACTATTTGTTTTTCTTTCTTCCTAAGCATGGAGGCAGTAATTACACCCGCGATGAGAGAGTTTTGCAGGCCGTGTTCTCGTTTGCAGGCACTCCCTGAACAAAATACAATAATAAACCATAATGAAATAAAGTTGGGTCATTGGTGAAGACTGGCCTCTCCAAACAGACAGGCCATTAAAGGTAGATTGTGGAAGAGGATCAGCAAGCAACCATCATAAATGTATCATCAGGCAAATTAGCAGAGCATTTACTACTCAATGGTGGGAGAAAGTCCTTTCCAATAACTTCCCCTAATGCCACCATAATTGGGGAAATATCTGGCACTGCACAGCTGTGCAGCTCATTATCTAACGGGCACTCAGCTCTGCCATCCTGGGCCCAGCGCTTTCTGTAGAAAGGCATTCCATGAGGTTGAGGCCTCGATTATGTGAGCATCCTAGTAGTTGAGCATTCCTTACTCCCTTGGCTCTCTGGGAGCTAATAGAGTTTGTAGTAGAAGCTTGGCAAGGGGTGTGCCTAAGAGTGTCTCCCCCAGGGCTGTGTTTACAGAGCTTTCAGAAGCCAGCGTAGTTGGTCTACGAGAACCAGATAACGTGGGGACTGTTTCTGCCACTACGGTTTATCCTTCAGGAATGAGATTCAGGGACATACTTTACCCTGCCAATAATAATCATCTTCATCCATCTTGCCATTTACAAAGCACCTCCACAGGCATCAATTCATTTGATCTTCACAACAACTTTGGGGATAGGTTATTATTAATTCTCATTTTACAGCTCAATGGACTAAAGTTCCCTGAGGAATAAGAAACTTGTTCCAGATCAAACAGTGAGTTAAATGGCAGAGTCTGAGATTTTAATGCCACTCTTCCCTTAATTGACAGCAAGCATCTTAGAGGCGTCCCATCCATTGCTCAGCTTGCCTGGCAGAATGAAGACTTGTGTGGATCCTGTCTCCTCCACAGATTGCAAGCTCCATCCAGCGAGAGACTGAATTTAACACTTCTCTCCTGTACTAGAGCCCAGTACCTACTTTGGCCCTTGAGTTTGCATGTAGGGGATCCTTCTTGAATCTGCAATGATTGAAGACTAGAATGTAGGATGGCAATCAGGGGCTGCCAGCATCTCGTAGGTTCATGGTAGTTGTACAATATTTGAGGAATGAGTGAATAAACATATTAAAAAGCAGCCATGGGGCACAAGTATGAAGTGAGAAGTGTAAGATGAGGTAGGGAGGGAAAGTGAGATTCAAGGTCAGCTCTAGCAAGGGGTCATGCAACAGGGACAGAGAGAACCTTTGGGAGGAAAAAAGGTCCAAAGTCCAGGAAGAGTCCAAGTTCCAGGTTATCCACATGGCAGGACTGGGAAAATTGGGCAATGACTGCAGAAAAGGGAGCCTGAGATATCAGCACTTCTTTCAACAGTTTCTGGTCTCCTTGAAGATACAGTTTTAGTGGATTGAAGAGCAGTATGCTGCATAGGTAAAGGCTGAATCGTGGCTCACGCTGCATAGTCAGCAATATCTGGACAGAGGAGGCACGTGAAGGTGTTAGGGAGCAGAGCTTCAGGGCGACAGTGAGAAGGAGAGGGCCAGGAGGCATTGAGAGCTACACGCTTTGTCATTCTCGTGCCCATTTTCAGATGCAGAAACAAAGCCCAAAGAAAACCACCCACTGTCACCTGGCTAGGGAGTGGCAGTAGGCACGCTGGTTCCAGAATCTACACTCATAATCCTGCACTAAGCTCCTGCAGCAGGTGCTTAACCTTGGCTATACGTTTGAATCCCCAGAGGCGCTTCTTCAAAAAACCAAGGCCAGGCCTCAATTCCAGAGACTGACTTACTAGATCTAGGTGGGGCCAGGAAGGGTATTTTAATAAAGTGCTCTGAGTATTTCAAATGTGAAGCCGGGGTTGAGAATCACTGCTCATGATACTGGGAGCATCAGTTGTGAAGGAGAGTGGTGGGAGGCAAGTCAGGTAGGCCAGGTAAAGGCAAATACCAGGAACACGTGCATGTCAGCACACAGAAGAGAGAGAGAGAAGGGGGTTTACACACAGCGGGCGCATTTATTGAGTGGCTGCTATAGGCCACGCACAACACATGGATTATTTCATTTAATCTTTATATCGACCTGATGAACAAGTATTTATTCCAGTTTTACAGATGAGGAGACTTGGGAGGTTAAGTCGCTTGCCCTTTTCTGCTGGTAAGTAGCAGAAGTAAGATTTAGAACCAAGTCTGTTTAACCATAGCCCATGTATTGCATCACAGTAGTCGGTTTGTGTGGGGGTAGTATATAGCAGTTAGGACAGGCTACAGCATGCTGCAAAATAGACAGCCCCCAACTATCAGGGCTGAAAACTGCAAAGGTTACTTTTTTGCTGCACACCCATGGTGAGCAGAGGCTTCTGCTCGTCATGGTCACTCAGGGACCCGGGCTAGCCTCACAGCTGCTGTCAGTGGGCCAGAGGGAAGAGCTCTGGAAGGTCTCACAGCTTCACCTCCGTGCTCAAGCCCAGAAGGGACACCCATCACCTCTGCACACATTTTACTGAACTGAACTAGTTGCAGTCCTATCATGTGCCTACAGGAGGGATAATAGAAATATCTGATGAACAGTCCTCATTTCTAGCATGGGCTAGTAAGAAGAAAGTGGTTTTTAGAAAACTGGCGTGGAGGCAGTGTGCAAAATGTATGAAATGAGGGAGCGTGGAGGCAGCAGACTAGTTAGGTGACTGCTGACATCATCTGGGGGGAAGAGGGGCCGAGGCCATGCACCAGGAAATCAATAGTGAGAACGGAGGGAAAAGGGTGACTCCAACAGAGCTGACATGGGACTCGGTGATGTTGGATTTAGGGAGGGGAGCGAGTCAAATGTCACTCCTGGGCAGGACCGACTGGGGCAAAATGGCCAAGGGGACATGTTCCAGGCTTTGCTCCCTGGTTCCTAAGCTCTGTTTTCGGTCCTCACTTGTATGCTTTCTGCTCAAGCACAGTTCTAGCAGGCATCTTAGTTGGCAGAGTCACCAGTCCTCAAAGTTCTTAGCTGAGAACGATTCTTAAGACTCCAAGTACTCTTCTAGGGGTGTTTGCGTTTTTTTTTTTTTTTTTTTTTTACCAGGAGGTCCCGGAAATCGAACCCGGGTCCCTCCATATGGGAGACGGACGCCCAACCAGTTGAGCCACATCCGACCCCGATGTTTGCATTTTAAGAACGTGGAAATGTTTGAAAACAAAGTTAGTAAACTTCTAGTAATAGGATTTCAGGCCACAAGGGAAGAAGCAGTTATTTAATGAGAACCCTGTGCCAGGTACTGTTTTGCGGACTGGGCTTGCAGGTCCTTGTCCTCTCGGAGCTTTTATACTAGTAGAGGGAGAGACACAAAATGTAAATAAATGAGTCCAAAAATTTCAAGTGCTATGGAGAAAAAAACAGGCATGAGAAAGGGGCTAGGAAGTGCCGGACTCATGAGTGTGTGTGAGTGTGCGAGGGATCGTGTGGGAGAATGTGTGTGTGAGCGTGTGAGAATGTGAGTGTGTGTGTATATGTGAGTGTGTGAACGTGTGTGTGCGTGTGAATGTGATAACGTGTATATGAGAGTATGTGAGCGTGCATGTGAGTGTGAGTGTATGTGTGTGAGAGTACAGGTGAGCATGGGTGTGTGGTGTGTGTGTGCATGTCTGTGTTGTGTCTGGGTGTGGGCCATCTTCCAATGACATTGCTAATGCCAAAAACATGAAATTCCTTTTAGAGAATCCCCTTCACTCTTTCATGGGGGCAAGTCCAGAGATTATCCTATATTTTCTCTCTGGTGTTTTTGGAAGCAAATCACATAAACTGCATGATCGCTCAAGGCAAATTGAAAATCCCGCACAGGCTGGGGAGTGACTCGGGACACCTTAGGAGGTGCCCATGGGGCACCAGGACACTGGACAGGTCAGGCTAGAGGGCAGCTTTCTGCTCCGGCTTCCGCCTCCTTCCCATCCCCTCCTGCCCGGCTCCCGTTCCCCAGGAGGCAGCAAGCCCCTGGGATGGCTGTCAAAGCAGGCGCCTCCCGCCGCCTCTCACAAGCCTTCTCAGGCTGCCAGGGAGATTCACTCGGAGGAGAAAAATGACACAGAAACTGCCAGCCTCCCAAATGGCCTAACATTCTCAGAAGCCCTGGCCTCGGGACCTGCCCACCGATTGCCACATCGACCTCAAATGAAAGCCAAATAAATAAGCCAAAGCCCACGTTTATTAGCCTCTCAGAGGAGGCCGTTTCCCCATAGTGCCAGTGCTCTTAGCACAGGCCTCTGAATCCCTCTGTTTTATTTCTGAAAAACAGCATCACCACCAGAACTAGGTCATGCATCTTCCCTTGGAGCTGAACAAAGGCAGCGAGGCTTCTCTGCCTGCGCGTATCATTCTCTGGGGCTGCTGGCAAGGTCCACTGCTCAAAACAGTTAATATTTTTCTGACACCGCAGTGACTGTGTTTGGAATTGCAAATGCAAAGGATGTCGGGTTCTACATTTCAGGGGGAAACTCGGGAGAGCAGGCAGGTTGTCCATCTGCCAGATTCTGTGCTTGCAATAATGGAGGGGGGGTGGCGGAGGGGAGGAGGCAGAGGAAAAGGCAAACGTCCTGGGATAAAATCCACCAAAGCCTCAAGGAAGCTAAATGCCTTGTGGCCCATTGGCAAGATCAGGAGACGAGACCCAGGCGGCTTGAGTTCTACCTACCTCTGCTGTGAATGATCTGGGTGATGTTAGGCAAGTTTCATGTGTCGTCTTTCTGTGTCGCTCTCCACTTCCTTGTAGAGTTAAGGGTGGTCTTATGTGTATGTTAGACGTGAGGGTCACACGTTATGGTAGATGTAGAAGTTCTTTCAGTGGATTAAGGGGGAAAGTGCTTGAGGCATCATTTTTATTGCCTCCTTGGGGTCTTCCTACTTCAGCCCTAGGTGCCTGCATCTCCCAGGTTTAATTCCAAGGAAAATCTTTGGATTAGATGAGTGAATTTTTTTGCAGACAGAGATTATGACTTACATAGAATCACAGAATAATGGGAGCCAAGAGACCTTAGAGGTCAGCCCATTCTGCCGCCCACCCAAATGCAAAATCCCTCCTACAAAATTCAGTGTTCCCACAGCAGCGTGGATCTTACCGCCCACAGTCATTTGTCTGTGAGCCCTTGGATGCAGGGACTAGGCCTTTTCCCCTTTCAAATCCAGGGTTCCCTAGAACAAGTTGAGCGCATGCGGCAGGTCCTCAATAGATATTTGTTGAATGAATAAGTGAATGTATGCCCATCCCCGGCACATGTCCTCCAGACCGCTTTGAAAGTCCCGTGGATGAGGTGCTCCCCGTTTGATGGGCAGCCTATTTATTCTTGGCCAGTATAACTGTTAGAAAGTTCTTCCATACTGGAGTGGGAATCGGCCTCCTCAGTTCCACCACATTTTGATGCTGCATTCTGGGGCTCGATAGGGTAAGGCTACTTCCTCTTGTCAAGGAAAGCCCTATAAATTGTCTTTATCTCCTCAGCCCCTCAACCTTTCCTGCTTCCTAAATCTCTATTTTAATCTCTTCTCTGAACAGACAGTAATTTGTAAATATCCTTCTTGAAATGTGATGCTAATAATACTTCAACTATGATCTCACTGGCACATGATTCAGAGGGACAAGGGGACTAAAGTTTATTCTTACCTGGTTCCAGGCACCTCAGTCAGCATCTATGTCTACTAGCACTTTCCATTTTATTTAATCCACAAAACTGCCCTGGGAGTGGGGATCATTATCCTGGTTTTATTTATGAGGATATGATGGTCCAAGGAGTTCATTCAACTTGCCTATGGTCTCATTGCCAGGAAGTGGCAGAACTGGGACTTGATCTCAGATCTGTTTGGAGGTTTTCCTTCCCTTCCCTACCTTTATCAATTACTTATTAAATATCTACCATGTGCCGGGCTCTGTGCTAGGCCCTGGGGATGCAATGACCCCAATGCTGGTGCCCTCCAAGAATGTACTTCTTGCCTGGGGAAAATCTACGTCAACGTAGTCCTCTGCCAACACTATTATTCTAGCACTTACCACATTGCAACGTGTGTGTTTGTGCCTTTACCCCCATTACTGTGGGCTCCTAGTGTTCACTTGGTTCCCACCCCACCCTCAGCATTAGAATGAGTGTCCAGTATAGTGCCTGGCATGAGGTAGGTGCTAAATATTTGTTGAATGCATGAAATGTTTATTTGCTAAATCAAGTTTTGCCTTCTATGCATAAATGCAGAATTTCAAGGAGGAAAATCAGGCAGAAACGAGAGAAGAGGAGGATGTCTTTCTACCTGGTCAGAAAATAAAATTGTCCCTGATAATTTCTGGGGTAACAGAAGTGCCTGAATCAAACTTGTGTCCAGTGGGACTATGACGTCCTCTGATCTGGAAATGTAATTCCTATGAATGTAGCCTCTAGGGTTTTATTAGCTCTTTGGGTAGTTGTGTTACCCTTCTAATTCATACTGAGCTTGCAGTCCTTCTGAAATTCTAGATGTTTTCTCCATAAACTGCTCTCAAGGCGGATGACTTCCATCGCCTGCTCAGAACCTAAACTTGGGGCTTTGTGTCTGTGTTAAAATCAGCCAGGCTCCCCTCCTAGCCTATGACTCTGCATGAGGGTTATGTGCTTGCTGTTTTAGCTGACCCTCCCCGTATGGGGCACCCACAAACTTGATTAGCAGAACTTCTGATTTTTTTTTCATTCAAGTAATTGATAAAAATGTTGGACAGGGGAGGACCAAGGACAGAGTTCTGAGGCATATTGCCAGAGACAGGCCTCAGGGTGACCTTAATCAACATTTCCTGACCAGCACTCTAAATCAGGGTGATTTGACCTAATCACACTGTCATAGTGCCCCTGCTAAGAGTATTGTAGGAGTCATTGTCAGATGTGGTGGTTTGGAGCTCTATGCATCCCAGAAAAAACATGTTCTTAAGGTACGAACCCTTTGTAAGCAGGACCTTTGGATGAGGCTACTTCAGTTAGGGTGTGGCCCCACCTCAACCAGGATGGGTCTTAATCCTATTACTGGAGTCCTTTACAAGAAAGATGAAATTCAGACAGAGAGAGAGAAAGCCAGAGGAAACAGCCAGAAGCTGGGCATCAGTGGAACCCAGAAGAGAGCGATAGACCAGGAAACACTGCCATGTGCCTGACCAAGTGACGAGCTAAGGACAAGGATCGCCAGCAGCCAGCCCCAGTACGCCACAGTCTTTGGGAAGAAAGCATCACCTTAGGATCACCTTAGGATGCCTTGATTTAGACTTTTCCCCTAACTTCAGTACTGTGAGTGAATAAATTCCCATTGTGTAAACTGACCCATTGCATGGTATTTGCTTGAGCAGCCAAGGAAATTAAAACACCAAATTTCTTACTGAAATCTACAGACTTTCTCTAGTTGTTCAATTTAGTAACCTAGTAGGAAAAAGAAGTAAGTTAATTTAGTTTGGATATTTTGAATGGATCCATGGAGAATGGGCTCACCCCTCTATTTTATAAGTATTCAGAAACCATCTTAATGATCTAGACGGTACTTCTCCTGGGATTCAACATCGAGGCTTGTTCCTGGAGTCCCTTTTAGCCTTTCTGTATAGTGGGGTGTACTGTTTCAGTTACTGACTCACTTGACAACTTGATGAAGTTATGGGCCCTACATACAACACTCTGCTTATGCTTTCAGGAACTACAGGCCAAGAACCTCAAGTTCATCAAGGAGAATGATCTTTAAAATGGAAAAGATTAAACAAACACTTTAAACAGGCAATTGAAGCTTTAGACAGCAGCACCTCATTCCTGAGACTTTAAAGCTGTGGCTTCAAGAGATCTTGGAGAATGAATCAAAACACAGCTCAGCACTAGTGCTGCTTATTCCCTGGTCTGTGTGCTCCAAATGTAGTGAATACAAGGCAGAAAAATCAGCAACAACAACCACAGCATTTTGCACAACCTCCTACTCCTTTTTGGTAAAGCCTGAACTCTCTTCTGTGGTTCAGATAAAGTTCTCTTCTATACTAAACTGCAGTTAGGGCATGTGGTGTTATTGGATTAGTCATGTCCCACTTTCACCTCATTGGGAGTATATCCCCCTACTTCATAAATGCGAGGCTTGGCCTTATTCCTTGCTTTGGTCAGTAGACCAACCTTTTGCCTCAACTTTGGGCTCGACTATGTGACCGCTTTGGCCAGTGGAATATTAGCAGATATGATGGAGCAGAAGCTTGCATGGTTGGACTTGAACTTTTCTCCTCTGCCATGGCCATCAGAAGAACATGCCTGGTTAAGCCAGTGGGTCCTTGGAAGATGAGAAACACATGGAGCACAACCCTTAGCCAACCCACAAACATGCAGCCTGAATGAGAGCTGTCAGCCAAGGTGAGCCATTGGCCACCACCCAGGTTTTGTGGCTATTTATTGTGCAGCATTTTTGTTGCAATGCAGGAAACGTTTTCTGCATCCATGAAACTGTGTCACACACTGAGTGCTTAGTAGGTGTGGAATAAAAATCTGTTGAACTGAACTGAATGGAATTGAAAAATGTTCCTGCTGACCCTACAGCAGCTTCAAAGCAAAGCTCTTGCCTGAAGGTCCTGGACTTGTGACATGATCTTTTCACGCACCTGTCCACAGCTCTGAATCTCAGTTCTTCTGAGGTGGTTAAATATTTACATACACTCATGCCCACACACATCTATTAGCTGTCCATCAGGCCTTAGCCTACAGCTGCTTCTGCCTGGAAGGGCTGAGCTATTTTGAAACCAAACCAATTAAGAGCAACAAGGCCCGGAGGCTGAAGGAAGCCCCAGCAAGCACAGACCCTTAAATTGTACAATCCAGGAACTCAGCCGACATGTGTGAGCAAGGTCTGGCCTCACGATTTGGAGAAAGCAGTGCTGGTGCCTCATTTGTAAATATATATTTGGTATGGTTTTCTGTGTTAAGGTATTTGAGTACTACCAATACCAATGGTGATTTGGGTAGGGGGAAAAGGATGGACTCAGGTCACCCAATGCATGATGGCATCTACTAGCTCTGTTGGCAGGAGCACAGTTTTGTTCAGTAACATTTGCACTACTGCTGCTACTACCACCTCAAATCTACGAAACGCTTACTACACACCCAGACCTTGTGCATCATCTCATTCAATCCTCACAAAAACCCTCTCAAGTAGGCATAATAATTGCCTCTATTTTACAGATGAAGAAGTTGAGGCTCAGGAATGTTAAGTGACTTGCCCAAGGTCATAGTCAGTAAGTGAAGGAGCTGGAGTTTGAATTTAAATTGTACCAGGTAGACAAATACAAATAATACACAATCTGTGTCCTTGTGGAAATTATCTTTTTCTTGGTAGATTAACTTATAGATAAATTTCAACAGAAGGGTATTTTTTTAAACTTATAATTATTGATCTGGGAGTGGGACATGGGGATGAAAGAGTAAAGTAGGGCAATGGTGCATCCTGGTAGCTGAACTTGTTTGCTGAGCTGTGATGGACTAGAGTTTGTAAGTTTGAGGTAGAAGTTGAGGTGGTATTATGGATTGAACTTGTGTTCCTCAAAAATATATGTTCAAGCCCAAACCCTCAGTCCAATGGGGGGTTCCGAATAGTTTCATGCTATTTGGAAATAACTTCGAAGATGTTATTAGTTAAACTGAGGCCAAACTGGATAGGATGGACCCTGATCCTATATGACTGGTGTCCTTATAAGAAGAGGAAATTTGGGACACACACACACACATACACACACAGAGAAGAACAGCCATGAGATGGAGGAAGAGACAAAAATATGCCACTAGCCAAAGAACACCATTGGTTGCCGGCAAGCCATTGTCAGAGCCCCACAGACTTCATGAGGCATGGTCCTGCTGACACTTGGTATTGGACTTCTGGCCTCCAGGACTGTGAGACAATACATTTCTGTTGTGCTAAGCCTCCCAATTTGTGGTACTTTGTTACATCAGCCCTAGGAGACTAAGATAGAGGGGCTTGGGTGTAGAGAGGGGAGAAATCCAGGAGGAAGAAGGTGTGTGGCAGGAGCCAGGGGCTGCTGCTGCAAGGGGTTGGGCCAAGAGGAGAGGACCTGGTTGTGCCCCTCATGGGAGCAGACCTGGGGGAGAAAGCAAATATGCCAGGTGGATTAGTGGGGTTGTGGGCTGCAGTGTGTGAGATGCAAAACTCTCTATCTTCTTCCTTGTGAGATTTTCAGTAAAGTCTACAAAAAAGTCACAAAATGATGAGTCTGACTTATTTTGAAAAACAGTGAAGCAGCTGAGTCCATGCCCAAGGTGGAATTAGAGTGGAGCTGCTGTGAGCACCTTGGTGTATATGGGCTGTGTATGAAACAATGCACCGCCTGGCTGAGTCAACCAGGGGTGGGGGGTGGGGGTTGGTCAGTGAATGGCAGACCTTTATGGTAAGAAAAAGGCTCCCTGTAGGCGGGTGCAGTCCTGGACCAGGGAGCAAGCAGAGTGAGTGGACTTCCACCCCTTCTTGACCCTTAGCTGTGTGTCTTCAGGTAAGTGCAAACTGCAGGAAGTTCTGTGTGACGTTTGAATTTTTGTGAATCCAGGAAAAAAGATTATGTTCTTAAACGAATCTGTTTCTGTGGGTGTGGTACCCTTTGATTGCATTAGATTCACTTTAGATGGTTTGATTAGATTGCTTTTGATTGGGCTACTTCAGTGATGCAAGACTCAGGTTGAGTCTCTGCCCTCTTGCTGGGTCTGAAATAAATGGAGACCCAGAGAGAGTCACAGGAAGGGGGAGCCACCATTTTGCCCCTGCAATGTGAGAGAGGACTTGAGGATTGCCAGCAGCTAAAGCTTAAGCATGAATCCCCCAAGAGGTTGGGCCCATGGAGTAGCTCAAGGTTGAAGAGCCAAGTCATATGCCTGACAGCTCACAGCTAAACTCAGGAAGAAAGCAGAGCAGCCAAGACTGAGAGAGGAGGCCCAGAAATAGATAAACCCTATGCCTGGTTGCCCACACTTGAGTGCCTGGAGATGGTAAATTCTGGAGGAGAAGGCAGGGACCTCATCAGAGGTGGGCAGACATCTTCGCCATGTGGCAGGAGCCCAGGATCACCAGTAGCTGACTTTGGTGAGAATGCATCTCTGCTGATGCCATGATTTGGACATTTTGCAGCCTCAGAACTGTAAGCTTTTACCCCAAATAGAATTCCCATTATAAAAGCCAACCCATTTCTGGTACTTTGAATTGGCAGCACTATGGCAAACTAAGACAGTCTGCAAGGGCCCAGACATTTGTCTGGCACAGAAGATGGAGGGCAGGCATCCAAGTGGCAAGGCTATGGTGCTGAGGCTCTGTGGGGCACTGAGAGGGAGCTGTGGCCAGCTAGCCTCAGAGGCCCTGGGCACGGCCAGAAGGACCCTGGTGGTAGGTTGAATTATGTACCCCGGAAGGAAACATGTTCTTACCTTTAACCCATTCCTGTGGGTGTGCACCCACTGTACATAGGAAATTTTGAAGATGTTATTTCTAGTTAAGGTGTGGCCAACTGAATCAGGATGGGTCTTAATCCTATTACTGGAGGACTTTTAGAAAAAAAGCCATGAGAAGGAGCCAGAAGCTGGAAGTCAATGGAACCTGGAAGAAAAGGGAGAGGGCATCACCATGTGAGGGGAAAGCAAGGAACCCAAGGATTTCCAGCCAGCCAGAATGCTGCCAACCCTAGGAGGAAGCAAGCCTTCTAGATTCTGAAACTATGCGCCAAGAAATTCCTGTTGGTAAGCCAACAGTGTGGTACTTGTCATAGCAGCTGGGAAACTAAGACAGTCCCTATTTTAGTTTGCTAGACTGCTTAAAGCAATATACCAAGAAATGCATTGGCCTTTAACAGCAGGAATTTATTAGCTCAGAAGCTTACAGTTTTGAGGCTGAGAAAACTGTCCAAATCAAGGCATCATCAGGCAATGCTTTCTCCCTGAAGACTGGCTGCTGGTGATCCTGGACTCCTCTGTCACAAGGCAAGGCACATGGTGGCATCTGCTGGTCTCTCTCTTCCAGGTTTCATTGCTTTCAGCTTCTTGCTTCTGTGGCACTCGCTCTTTTCCCTTCCCCAGCCTCTCTGTCTCTCTGTCTCTCTGTCTCTCTGTCTCTCTCTCTCTCAAAAGATTCCAGTAAGAGGATTAAGACCCACCCTGGGCCACACCTTAACTGAAGTAACCTGATCAAAAGTCCTGCTTACAATAAGTCTACACCCACAGGAATGGATTAGCTTTAAGAACTTGCTTTTCTGGGGTACATATAGTTTCAAACACTCACAGTCCCCCAGGTGGGAAAAGCCAGAATCTGAGCAGAATTTCACCAGACAGACACAGAGCAAAGGACCTTCCTGCCTCTGGGAAGCAAATATGAGCAAAAGCATAGGAGCATGAAGTTAGGATAAGGAAGAGTTTTCAGTGGCTGATAGCACCAGAGATTACAAACATTAGCTCCCCACAAAAATTCTCCACGAGAGGCCCTTGGCCACCCTAAATAAACAAACACTCTAAGGAAAACCTCCATGCTTGTCATGTGTCACTTCAAAGAAATTTCTCTAGTTCTCCCTTCCAAACAGCCTGATCACCCAAAGCATCTACACGGAAGATGCCAGCAGGTCAGTTGGTGATAAATTATAGGGCATCTGTGAGTGGTGTGTGTGTAGGGAGAGGAGCAGGCCGGGTAGAGAATGCTTCCTGGAGGTAAGGCTGGAAGGAAATTTGACCAAAGTGTAGAGGAGTCATAAAGAGGAGCATTCAAGGATCCTGTTACAGTGTTATTGGGGAGAATTAATTATCTCAGCATTAACGATTAAACCAATTAATACATCTGATGAGCTACCCTGTATCGTGGCCAGGCGCTGATAGAGCAAGACACAGGACAGACGAGCTGGAGTGTAAATAGAGAGGCTTAGAAAGGGAAATCCTCTCCAAGGCTGGGTCAGGTGGCAGGGGAATACTTGGGGACAACAAGTAATCAGGAGCTGGGATAATAGAAGGGCCTAGGAATGGAAGATGAACTTCATTCGCTCACTCCTTTTATCGAATACCATGAGGTGGACAGTGATCATGTGCCAGATTCAATGCTAGATTCCTGGATACACAAATGCAGAACAGCTCCTCTCCCTTGCCTGCTCCCAGCATCTTTTCTGGGACTGACCCTGAGTATACACACATCACTTTGCCCTTCTTAATTGCACCAGATTTCTGAATTCAGAGCTGGCATGTGAACATTCCCCTTGTCTCTAGAATACTGGGGGTCTGGATTAGGAGTCCCCTAAGGAACAGGAATAGTCAGAGGGCAAGGAGCACTAGGCCAGGCCTAACGGGAGCTGTGTCTGGTCGACTGGAGAGAACAAGAGAGTTTGGTGATTGATAGTTGTGCATTAGCTTTTCATTCTTGGGTAAAATGAAGCCTACAGCGGAGCTAAAATAGCATATATCATCTCTTCCCTGGGAAGGAGAAACAGTTGCACCTTCCTACCTATTAATCACATCTTCCATTAATCAGGATACCTCACCATAATTGTGATTACAGTTGGGAATCAATTAATGTGCACCTTAAAATAAAGTGTAGAGAGGAAAGCAATTAACGTAATAGAGTTAGAGCATCAAAATGACACAAATGTTATTGACAATTATGAATCACATCTTGCAGTTATCTGGTTCTCTGCCCTTTCATGGAAAGGTTTATGGTGGAGGAGGGGAAGCAGTATTAGATCTTCCAAGTAAGATGTGAGTCCTCATTATAATCCACTGCAAGTGGCTTGCCAGTGGGTTCCAGGCCTCCTCCCATCTCCACCCCCCAGCTCCCATTCCAGCCAACAGGCCTGTAAGGAAGGGCCAGAATTTCATCTGTTGTTTAAAAGCACTGATTTATTTCAGGCTTGGCCTAGCTTTTATTTAAAAGCAAAGTCTGTGGTCTTTCAGACATGGACTGTTTGGCTGTTTGTTTGATGGGTATCATCTGGAAGAGATTTATAATATTAAATAGATTTAACCTAACCTAAACAGAAAAATGGTATTTTAAATTCATATTGAGTTTTTAAACAAAGCACTTTTCACAGATTTTTCCCCTCTCCCAACTACCCTGAGATGGGAGGTAGGACAGGGTTATTATTTTTATTTTTGGATGTGGAAAATAAAGTCTGAGTAAATGAATGGCTTGCCAAGGTCATACAGTGAGTTAGAGGTAGGCTGGAATCCAAGGAGGCTGCCTTTCCATTAAACCTGCTCTACAAAAATTGTTTTAACACACACCCTATGGTAGTTGCTCGAGTTAATTTTCAAGCCCAAACAACCTCCTGTTCTTGAGGAAACACACCTCGGGAAACATTCCATGTGATAGTAAAAGATCCCAACCTCATTCTGTGCCCAGACCTTGAGGACACTTCAAGTGAAACTGCAGCAAACCTGGAGAAGGAAGGTGTAGACTTTAAGAACTCAGATTCAAGGTGGAAGGGGTCTGAGAGGTAATCAAACCAACTCCTTCATTTTCCGGATGAGGTAACTGAAGCCTGGGCTGGGAGGTGGGGGCACAGTGATTTGGGTCCATTCCCACCTTTGGACAGAAACCTCATAGCCTCTCTGGGCAGGAAGAAGGAGTGGGGGTATAATACAGGAGAAAATGAAGCTACAATAACTGAAAAAGAAATCTTTGCAGACTTCATCCAAATGCTTTGTGTAGACTTCGTTTGTGTCCTCATATGAGTATTGATTCAAATGTTTTGTGCCAAACCAAGTTTCCTATATACCTTAAAGACTAACTCATGCACATTTGTTGATTCCTTGTGTGGTTAATCTGATTACCTAAGCTCCCTGAAAACTCCAGATCAACAGTTCTTTGGTCTGCTCTGTCCAAACGCTCTGTGTCGTCAGAACAACATTCCAGGTAATGAGAAGCTTCACCAGTGGCGAAGCCCTGGGAGTCCAGGCCCGGCCCCGTTGTTCTTCCTTCCCCAAGTGGGGACATCTCATACCCATGGTCCAGGGGCTGCTTGGGTGGCGTGTCACCAGGTTTCTGTTGCCTATCTGAGGGCTTCTTCCCTTGGCCCCAGCCACGCCCATGCCCAGTCTGGTCACGAAGCCTGCACTGAGAACTCAGAATAGAGAAGTGAGGCTGTTTGGTTACTGAGGCTCTTACCTTAGCACTGACTGAGGCTTTGTCCGACTCAGAATGGCAGTTTTGATTCAATTGCCAAATAAGCTCCACAACATTGAAGACCCATAGGTGCTGAATTTTTAATCTTTTCCTTTTTCTCTCTTAAGCTAAGTCAAAGAAGAGAAGAAGCATATGGGGATATCCCAAGGTGATTGCTCCGTAATCATGTCTCCAGGCCACCCTAGGATCTGCTGCCCTAATTAGGTAGAGCTTCTCTCAAGATCAATGCCCGACCTATTCTTTAGGGGTTAGAGCAACAAAGGCCTCCAAAGCCACTAGATGGCAGTCGTCAGTTAATCATGTAGGGAGGGCGAGCCTAGAGAAGTAAGAGCTCCTGGCGCAGCCAAGCTCTAGGCTTTATAATCAAGTCCAGAATGTCTAAATATATAAGGACACCCTCTGCCCTCCTCCATTCCCTGAGGCTTTCTCTCGTGCTTTAATTGTTATTTAAAATAACAGCAACTCTGGACTATTTATTATGCATGCAGGACTATCCTAGCAAAGCACTAAGGCCCACACCCAAATCCTGCAGCTGGGGAGCAGTTTTTGAGCGTCCCTTGCTGAGTCAAGATGAACTGGTTTCAGCTGTTAGCTCTGACTACAAGGAAATGATTGCTCCTTTGCCCCTTTCAGGCCATGGCTCCCCAGGCCCCAAGGCCTTCAAATCAGGGACCTGAGTCAGAGTCTGAACTCCGTCGCGATTTACCACACAGCTGTACTGAGCTCTGAACCCAGCCCTAATATTAATTTATGGAACCACAAAGCTAGTACAAAGTTTGCATTCTATTTTTCTTCTGGGGGAAAAAAAAAAACCCCAACAAAACAAAACAAACCCAATATCCCTATTTGAACTGGAGCCAGGCCTATATATTTCCTAGAACTATTGAACCAGGACCTCAGAATATTCCTGAACCAGGCTGAACTGAACCGATATTTCATAGGCCTGGTCCCCTGGTGCAGACACGGTTCTTTCAAAGAGCCTTCATTTTAGCTGCTGCTGCCTCCAAGCCAGCTGTGGCCCCCATTTTTGGAGAGCCTCACAGTAGGGTTGTCTTGTCATCCCCTGCCAAAGCAGCTTTTCATATCGAGGTTCCCCCCAGTTGCTACAGCAAACTCCTTATTAGGCCATTTTTCTGGTTGGTCGTTTCTGTAGCAGCCTGAGAGTCTGGTGGTTGGATCTGAGATTTATGTAGGACACTTGGCTAAAATATAAACAGTGGTTTAGAGAAAGGGAATCTGCTTTGTGTCGACAGTAAGGCGAGGCTGGGGGCCTCCAGTGAGCAGGATTGGATGTTTATCCACTGAATCAAAGTCAGTCGCTAGATCATCTGGCCTAGTCTTTGCCCAGAGGGCCGAGCTGGAGAACAGGGGGCTCGCTGCCAGGTCTACAGTCTGCGTCTGAACCTCGGGGAGGCCTCTTGGGCTGCCTTTTTCCTCCTACCCCACCTCACCTGGCAAGAGAGGGCTGAGCAGGGACATCAGAATCAGATATAACAAGCATTTATTTCTGATTGACTGTGAGCCAATCATGTTTTTATGGCCACTTCATTTAATCCACATAACAAGCCTCTGAGGTACTTTGGGGTGGAGCCAGGCTTTGTGGGGCCTGAAGCGTGTACAATTTGGGAAGGGCGGACTTTAAGAACAAGAGTATAAAATTACAAATGCAAAATTAGAAAGCAAAGTGAATATTCATTTAAAATGACACTCATAAGTCACCCGGAGGCAAAATTACCATAGTGTTGGACATTCAGGTCTCTTTGTTCTGAGATCTCTTCAGGCTGTTTACTGGCAGATTCCACAGGCTGACATACAAGCGCTTCTTACTGCCCCCATTCCCTTGCTCCTAGACCTCTCTTCATCACGGAAACTCTCAAGTGAGGGGTGCCAGAGGCTTAAGCTTGGCCAATTTTGAGGTAAATCTGCTTTGCAGATAGTGCGACGATCCCTTTGCTGTGCTGCTGGCTGAGACATTATGCGACATGTGTAAGGGCAGAGCCCTGGTAAGATGTGAAGCTGAAATCTGAAAGAGAACTTTTGAGTTGGCCCTGTCTGACGTGCTTTCCACTGCACTTCACCGCCTCCCTCCATGGCTGCCAGACTCTTCTAGGATCCCCTAGATCTGAGTCACAAATCCCACAATCTTCATCCCTAGTCCTGAGGCCAAGGAGAAACCCCAAGTTGAGGAGCAGGGGGTGGTCTTTTTTCCAGGAGGCGGACAAATTCCAAGGCATTGCAACGCCTCTCCATTGGCTGCTTGCTGGGCTCTTGCCTGCTGACCCCTGTGCCCCTGAGTGCGTTACAGACTGTTTTCTGCCAGGGGTTGGCTCTCTTGGACAGGCCTACTCTGGGCAAACCCACGGGGCTAAATGTTTTTTTGTTATCACCTTCTTTCCCAGAGCTTTCTCTTTTCCTTCACCCTGGTGTGCCCTTCCTCTGGACCCTGTCTTTCACTCCTTCTTCCTTCTCCCTACAAACTCGTTCTGAACAAGGATCTATTGTTAGTCATTTGTATCTTAGGGTCAATAGAAGTCATTTGGTTTCTACCCCCAGGATGAGCTGTAGTTCTCTATTAAGGAACAAAAGCTCTAACCCTTTAAAGGAATGGGAGCAGGTAAATGATACAACCAGAGTCAGAGGTGGGGAATGGGGGGCTTCCCACATGTTTGAAATTATGTCATAGAGGCAGCTGTTACACTGGCATTTTATTTGTAAGGAAAGGAATAAAGAAGTTGAAAATTGATCGACCATCAGAAATGTTACTTCATTTGATCCTCATAGCAACGTTGAGGTAGTTATGACAGTCTTTTGATGGTTGTAGAGGCTGTTAGCATGACGTACAGATGACACAAAGGTTGGAAGGAGCTCTGTTTAGGTGAGTACCTACTTTATACCTGGCACTCTGCTATGCCTTCTCTAAGTTTCTCATTTATTCTTACAGTCCTGCCAAGTCTATGGTACTAGCTCTATTTTTTAAAAAAATGAGAACACAGAGACTCAGAGTAGTGAAGTGAATAAAGCCCGATGTCCCTATCATGCAGGAAATTACCTTGATACCACAGTAGCCTCTAAGTACTCTACTAGTAAGCTATTTCAGAGATCTCAGAACCAATTCAAAGTGCTTGAACCACACAGTTCATTAAATCAATTTAAAAACACAAAGCAAGAAGCAAAGGGAAAGAGATAGGGTAGGTTAACTTATGTAGAATGGGTGCAAGCAAGTGGCAGGGTGGTACTCCCTGAATTGTGGGTTGTGCAATGTTCACATGCCAAGTCTTTCTGCCATACAAGCCTTCCCAGCTGATGGTGTGATTATGAGGATCAGAATTGAGATTATAGCAAGAAGGCTCAACACATAGAAGGTCTCTTGGACCAAAACATACAATTGCTTTCTGGAAGGAGAGACACGGGGACAAGAAGTATGTTTAGTTACAGCCAAGATGTCATCCAGGGTGAAAGTTTGACTGGGACTGGAGGAACGGCTTTCAAGATGGCATTGCCATGGTCAGTTAGTTGGTGCTCACAGATGACAGAACCCCTCAGTTTCTCGCCACATGGACCCCATAGCTGCTTGAGTCTCCTCATAGCATGGTGGCTGGCTTCCACCAAACAAGCAATTAATGAGAGAGCAATGCCTTTTATGACCTGGGCTTGGAGGTTAAATACCATCATTTCCATTATATCATATTGGTTATACAAGAAAGCTCTGCTCAGCGTTGGAGGAAACTACAGAGGAATGAATGTCAGGAGAACAAGATCATTCGGTTCCATCCTGGAGGCAGTTTCCACAATGCTTGATACTTCTTAAGAGTTTCATCCCTCTGGCTTGTTTCCTTGACTTCTATAACAGAATGGCATATTCTGAAATAATATAAACTCACATTACCATCTACAGTTAGTAAGTGGTAGAGAGACCTATATGCTTCCAAAGCTTTTCATTTCCCTAGCTTGTCTCCTTGGGAGGCTGGCACTATCTCATGCTCTCATTCTGAGATTTTCAAAACAATAAATTTCACCTATTAATAGCAACAATAGTGACAATCATCATCATCATCACTGCAGCTTGCTGCTCAGTAGAGGCACTGTGAACTAGGTTCTCACGGGGCCTCCCTGGGGGAAACTGGGAGAAGCTCTGGGCCAGGAGCAGAATAGGAGGAGGAGGTGTTCTTTGAGTTCTAACACGACATCCTCTCCAATGACATCCTTCTCCCTCTGGGCATGGATAAAGTGGCCAAACAGGCCCTAGAAGTCTTTTCATCTTAAGAGGTGAGACACCATAGTGCCTCTTCCATCCAGGCAAGCAACAGCAGCTTCTATTTCAATCCACCAGCCTCGTAAACCCTGACCACCTGTGGCAGTGTTTTCTGACACCATTGTCCTCTTCAGTTATGATATTTTCCTACGTATTGGTTTCTGTCTTGTCTCCATTTATGGTATTGTATTTGTTCCTCATCAGTAGCATCTCCTTTTTTGGGCCATGCAGAGAGGTCATTATTAATTCATGGCTGGTTTTTCCCAGAGCTGCTGGTGTTGGCCTTTGCAATTAAGTTCTCCCTGGGATTGCTAAGGCCTTCCAGGGTTGCTCATAGCTGGATAACTATCCTATGGTTGCTGTAGTCTGTCTCATGTTACTATGTGACATTTGTTCATGTCTTTCTACCATGGCTCCTCCTTTGGGTTGAGAAGTTCCTAGCACCATTAGGTTGGTATAGGTATAAAATTATATTTTTATTTATTCATTACTTTTAAAAATCTTCCTTCCCCCAAAGAATGAGGAAGGAATGAGCCTCTTCAGATGGAATTCATTTGAAGTCTTACCATTCTCACCCTACAATTTCTGATATGGTAAATTAAAAGGGCAGTGATTTTGGAACCTCATTGTTTACTAGAAATGGCTAATTGATGTTATTTTGCCTTCCTTTAGTGTGATCCCTGATACCATCTCCACAACTGGGCAAATGGTAGCATGTCACCACCAATGGTATGCTGCTATTTATCTGGCAAAGATTGTCTTTTGTATCCCTTTCTAACCTAACTGCTAGCAGCAGAATATCTCTACTTGGGAAGCTCAGCAGTACATGTTCACTGTCTTGCCCTAGATATGCTACTATATGGTACAATGAGACCTCTCTCCTCTTGGAGTAATCCCCACTTTATCCTAGGAATTGTCCTGTTGATATGTCTTCATTCAGGGGCCACTTGATGCTCTTCATGAGCTCCTTTTCCATATGGAAGATAGGAAGAAGGCTTCTAAGGGGATGGCTTCTCAGGCAGTCTATAGTCCAGCATCCCAGCACTACTATCTGTGCCCTGAATTGTCAGGTGCTATGCATAACACTTTCAAGACTCTAGGAAAAAGTACCACTGTAGGTAATCTTTTCCAAGTACGAAGTTCAGCATCTACTCATGTTGTGGTTTGATGGTGCATCTTCATTCCTAATCTCAGTCTCTGAAGCAAAACCATTCACCAGATTTCATGCATGTCTTCTAGCTTTGAGTAGGGGTCCAGCAACAAGAGGTGCTTGAGTTGGTACAGAGGGGGGTGCAGTGAACCCTTTCTTGAGACCCTACTACCCTGACCTGCTCATTATTCTGTAACACACTCCTTCACACCCATGTTTCACACCCATGTTAGACACATGTTTTCTGGAGATTCTAATAGGTTCCTCAGGGCTCTAGAAGTGGTCCTTGGATTTCTCAGCAGGTGAACTGCTGCTATCAGCTTTTAGATATGCCCCAATGGAAAATCATTTTTAAGCTACTTATAGAGATCTTTTTAAAACTGTGCATCTGTGTGATGATCATTAGGTCCAGCTACCTCAGAAAGGCATCAAAAGCTACATGCACCCCATATTTTAGTGTTTTACTTGGTTTATGTCCTGTCTGGCCTAAAAGAATCTTGGCCATGCCGCAGGTACTCTATTTTGGTGGAAGTGATATATCTTGGTTATGGCCTCTTCCAATGGATATCTTCCACTTCTACGTGGTGATGGTGAGCTATGCCCTGGGCATGAGAGGGGTCCTGCAGGGGTTGTGAGTGAGGAAGTCCACCTGCACTGTTCTTTGATGGTTCAGCTAGCATAACTAAGTAGAGGATGCGATCAGTTATGCATTATTCAGCCCTGAGAGATTTCTGCAAGATCTCTGGTGCCTCATTCCAGTAGGATAAACTGGAAGCTCTGCATATAGTCATTAAGTCATTACCAAGGTTGCCCACTTGTTCACTCCTTCCATCTCCTGCTAAATGACTCCTGGACTGTAGCTAATGGCTTCTTAGTGAGGAGACATTGCTCATTAAGACCAAACTGATGCAAAAAGATCTTAAGCCTATTGGGTAGGGTCAACATCCAAATATATTATGATAATAACCACCCTAAAGGCTCCTCCTCCTGCCACTGTTGTTTTCACAGCTATCATAACTCAGGTTGTCTTACTCTGGTCCTCGTCTCCCTAGCACATGTGGTTAGGGGTCACTGCTAGGGATTTCCAATCTCTCTCCATCTCTGATATTATGCAAATGCTTTTCTTCTTGTAGGTGCTGCCAGCAATATGGACCTTTTGTGAGTCCCTTTTATTTGACTATATCATTTATGTGTTGGCCTGGGTTCCCATCGGCAAATTGATAATTTGGGACCCTTTGCTTTCTGTCAGGACAAAACTTTTACAGTGACCATGGTAGGTTGTTACTATTGGTTTGACATTGTTTTCTTGTTTATTTGTTTGTCTTTAAAGTGGTAGCAGCCAACTGTGCCATTAGAAATGTGGACTTTCACGTCAGGGCAGCTCTGGAGCTCTCTCCTCCATCATCAGTGACTGCAGCACTCATTCCACTCATGCTTCTGTCCAGTCCTGAGCATGAAACAAGGACAGTCAATGAATTTCCCACGTCATCTGTCACTCCCAGGCAGCCAGCACCACTGAAATGTGGAATGGACTTTCAAGAGCCAACGGTGCCACTTTCCCAGTCCCCTGTCTCTCTCTTCATTTCTCTCCCTGTGTGTTTTATCTTGTCCAACCAGCGGAAGTCCTGAATGAACACCGCCTTTATGACTTGGTGTCTTCAGCCATTCAGATGTTCAGGAGTGGAAGACTGGTCTGTTTCTGCAATCTCACCATTGACCTGCATCAGTGTCTATAGACAAGACATCGCAATAGCCAACTGGTAGGAATTCTGAGCCTATAAATGTTAGAAATGCTACTCCAATTTCCCTGCCATGATACTCAGATTAACCTAAAGAACTCTGCATCTTTCTTTTAGAGATATCTTTCCATTTTCCACTTCACTGAAGGTTCTGTTTCTTGCTTGTGAACATGAATTTGCACCTGTTTATTTTTCTGTTATTTCTACACTTTATACTATTTCTTTGAGTGTAATGAGATCTTATCATGTGCTCAATCTGCCAACATGAATGGGCAGAAAGTCTGATTTCCCCTTTCAAACTCAATTCTCCTTTCTTCACTGTACATATCAACTTATTTCCCCACCCCCTACCCAGCTCTGAGCCTGTTTACATATGCGAAGATTCATTGGTGGGCTCTACTAAGCAGTAGGTTATATATTCCAAGTCCCCTCTTTGGCAGCCTGGAAAAGTTGGCAGAAGCTTTGAAATTTCCATCTTTCCCTCAATCCTCCTCCATTAATCTCAGCAGGCAAAGAGAGCTATGTAGAGATTTATATTCCTTCCAGTATGAATTATGCCTGCTTCTTTAAAAGGCAGCTGTGATTGTTTTAAGTAATAATTTCTTTCTATTACAATTACATGGAGTACTGATGTACCAAGAATTATTCTAAATGAATTACAAATATTAGTTCATTTAATTATTACAACATCCTGAATATAGCTGTATCATCTACATTTTCAAATGAGAAAAGTGGGGCTAAAAAAGACCTGTGGTCTTATAGCTATTGAGAGACTGAAGTGGGATTCAGACTCACGCCTGTTTGACTTTAGAGCAAACTTTTTCTTTAAAGAGCTGGATAGTAAATATTTTAGGCTTTATGGTCTCTATAGCATATTCTTTTCTTAAAAAAAAAAACTCTTTAAAAATGCAAAACCTATTCTTAGTTGGTGGACTATAAAAAAACAGGCCACTAGCTGCGTTTGTCTTACAAGCAATAGTTTGCCAACCCCTGCTCTGAAGCACCTGCCCTGAAGCACCATAGCTAAGGCGGGAGGCTAGCCGGGGCTCCATTGCCTCTCGCCTGTGCCTAGTTCCAGGAAGACCAGGCACACTGCCTGGAGGAAGGACGGGAGGCAGGCCATGCCCTTTGAATAGCCAGAATGTTGCACCTGAGTTTTGCCCCCACCTTCTGAAATGGGAATCAGCAGGACAATAGGCCTTGAGACTGAGGCTTTTTTTTGAATGCTCTTGTCTCTAGCTTGTAACATTGGTCACACTGAGTGTTCAGGGCTCCAAGTGATGAAGCAGTGAATTCCATGGCACTTTTCTCCTTCAAAGCTTTAGGCAACGACTGCTTTGCTGTCCCTGTTTTTGGAGAGACATTTATCATAAGCCTCTTTGGGAGAAGAGGAGGAGGGAAAAGAGTAATAATTAGAGTCAGGGTCTTCATTTCCTCATTGTCCTCAATTAATAGATTATCATTGAACATTTAATATGGAACATCAGGGAGACCATTTGGGAGGCAGATCATAGCTTAGAGCTTGGAGATGATGAGAGAGATTGACAACGGGATGAATTCACTAGACCTTAAGGAAAAGGCAGGGCTTGGTTGTGGGGAAGGAAGAATGGGCAGGGACCTAGGCTTATCTGAGAGGGCCACCTAGGTGACTAAAACATGGCGATGCCACTATATAATAGGAAACACAGCAGGGAAGTCGTGGTGGGAGGGGGAGGTGTCAAACTCCATACTGGATGAGTGAAGCTTGAGGCTACTGTTTTTTTATGACATGTCAGGCTAGTAATTTGAAATGCAGGTTCAGAACTAATGAACATGCCAGGCTAAGGAGTTTTGAATTTAGTTTTGGGACAATGTGGACCTATTAAAAATAACTGGGCAGAGTTGTGTCTTCATGAAAGCTCTGTTTAGAAAAATAATTTTGGCAGAGGGAGAGAGCAGAGACCTTTTAAACTGTGGGGTAATGTTCCCAGTGATCCTGGCTATAATATGATAAGCATGTGAGCGAGGGTGTTGGCAAGAAGAAAAGAAAGTGACAGAGAGATGCAAAAGATATTTTGCAGACAGTATTGTACACACTTAGGCTAAAAAAGTCATAGAGATTTTCTTTTTAAAGTAATGTTTTCCCTAATATTTTATTTTTAAATATTCTAAACTGAACATTGAAAAAAGTAGTACAATATATGCCTACAGTGCGAATATTCTCACTGTCCTGATTCTGTGATAATCAGGGTGGGCTAAACATTCGCTATATTAGAAACCATGCATGTGTCCCCAGACCTCGTTTTCCTCCCTAGGTCTGGTTTTTAGAATGCTGGTGATAAACTAAGCCTGATTTATTATATGACCATCCTGTATGGGAAAAGACTGTAACTCTAGGTATCTCTGGTCAACCTTAAGAGATATAGCAGGGGGCTATATCTGGTTGGCGTCCATCTCCCATATGGAGGGACCTGGGTTCGATCCCCGGGACCTCCTGGTAAAAATTTTAAAAATATATAGAAGGTGCGTGGGCCGCCAGGCCCTGTGCGCAGGCGCACCACCAGTTCCCGCGAGCCACACAGCAAGATGATGACATAATAGGAGAGTGACACAAGGGAGAGGCAAGATGAGACGCACCGAAAAACCAGCAACTAAGGCTGCGCGGGCAAGATGCCTCTCTCCTACATCAGAGATTCCAAGGATTGAATCCCAGTGAAGACAGGAGGAGAAGGATGAGAAGAGAGGGCAGAAAATGGACACAGAGTTGCCCAGCGAATGGACACAAAAACAGCAAAAACGGGGGAGGGAGGGGGAAGGGGTGTAAAAATGGATAAAAGTAAATAAATAAATAAATCCTTAAAAAAGAAAAAAAAAAAAATATATGCCTACATTTTTTTTTTCACCTAGATTCACCAATTGTTAACATTTTGCCATGTTTTTTCTCTCTCTCTTTTAAGAAAAGGACATTATTCTATATAACCACATTATAATTATCACACTCAGAACATTTAACAAAAAGATACCACAGTTTTATCTGATATATAATCCATTTCAAATTTCCATCTCTTAAATAATGTCTTTCACCATAGCTAATTTTTGTCACTATTCAGGCAATGGCCAGACATTGCATTTAGTATATCATGTCTTTTAAATTCCCTTCAATTTAGAAGTTTCTCTCCCTTTTTTGGTCTTTGATGACATTGACCTTCATAAGAGGCTAGACTATTTGCTTTGAAAAGTGCACAATTTGGATTTATCTGAGTGTTCCCTCATGATGAGATTCTGGCTAACATTTCTGGCAGGCATAACATATAGGTGATACAGCATCTTAATCAGAGCTTCACACCAGGAGGCACGTAATGTCAATTTGTCCCAATATGGGTGATGTTAGGTTTGATCACTTGATTAAGCTAGCGTCTGTTATATTTCATCATTGCAAAGGCACCTTTTCCCTTTACCTGCTGGGTGATACTTCGGGACTATTTGAATATCCTAATCTCCAAAATGCATTCACTTAATGTTTTAGCATCATTGATTAGCCTTTCTTGACTTAACCATTATACCGATGGTTAAAAAAAAATGAAGATTTTCTGATTCTGTAATTCCGTTTACGTTTGTTAGCTGGCATTCTTCTGTGAAAAAGAACTTTCCTCCCTCAAAAAAATTTTTTTTTGCTTTTATCATTATGGACTTATGCAATTTTTATCTTAAGTTCAATGTGTTACAATCTGTTATTGTCATTATTCTTTTTATACATTGAAGTATAATTGACTGATAGTGCATTGTCCAGAGCTTAGGTGTAAGTTAGATGAGTTTTGACAAACGTATACACCCATGTAGCTCACACCCTCTCTCTATAGGACATTTCCGTCACCATGAAAGTTTCCTCAGGCGCCTTCCCAGCCACAGCCTGTAATCGCCTTAGGCAACTGCTTCTCTTTATTCTCATTTTTTTTTTTTGAGAGTATAATGAGTGGTGAGCATCAACCCACCACGCCCATCACAATGGCCTTTATTTTTTTAGAAGTTGCTATCCTTTTTTTTAAAATATATTTTTTATTTTTTTTAAAAAGATATTTAGATTACATAAATGTTACATACAAATATAGGGGATTCCTATATGCCCCACTCCCTATCCCTCCCACATTTTCCCACATTAACAACATCCTTCATTAGTGTGGTATACTCGTTACAATTGATGAAATCATTTTGGAGCATTGCCACTAAGCATGGATTATAGTTTACATTGTAGTTTACACACTGCCCTGCACAATTTTGTAGATTATGTCAAGATATGTAATGGCCTGTATCTGTCGTTGTAATGTCATTCAGGACAACTCCCAAGTCCCGAAAATGCTCCCATATTTTGCCTGTTTTTCCCTCTCCCTGCCCTCAGAACCTCCAGTGACCACTGCCTCCACATCAGTG
Organism: Tolypeutes matacus; assembly: GCA_026826555.1. NCBI lineage: Eukaryota > Metazoa > Chordata > Mammalia > Cingulata > Chlamyphoridae > Tolypeutes > Tolypeutes matacus. The sequence continues at coordinate 17,789,314 of JAKSZT010032012.1, forward strand.
ATAGAATTTCTTCCATTGTTAGAATCACAATAAGTCTATAGTAGAATACCAGTAAGTCTACTTTAGTCCATAGTGCATTCCTCAATCCTGAGGATTCTGGGATGATGATGCCCACTCCACCTCTAATTGAGAGGAGGCTTAGATCCCATGGGGCAGATGGATAGACTCTCTTGCTTGCAGTTGTAGACTCTCGGTTCCTTGGGATGGTCGTCTATCATCATCTCCTTGTTAGTTGTCCTGGATGAGTCCAATGAACTGGAGAGTAAGTGTTGCAACTCCATTGAGATTCTGGGCCCAGCTGGCACATGGACAGCCCAAAGATTTTAGTCTTTTGGACATACACCTATCAAGCTAGTACTAATTATAGGTTCAAATAGAAAGGCAGAAGAACCATGTGTAGGGAAACCACAACAAAGTCCAACTCTGACACAGGGGAGCATAAATTCCAAAGTAAGGCGTACTGGCAAGGCGCCAAATTCCTGAGCTACTACCCTGACTATACTGTCTGGATGTTTCCAGAGCCCTCAGGAGCCCTGCTATGTGAGGCAATATTTACTTTGGCAGTCAAAGAGATCCTGCTGAGACATGCATAAGCGTAACCTCTGGAATGACCTCCTGACTCACTTTGAAGTCTCTTAGCCATATAAACTCATTTGTCTTTACCTTTTCCCCCTTTTGGTCAAGGTCTTTTTCCAGTTACATTGCTAGTTGGTGCTTGGTAGTAATTCCTTGGTGCCAGAAAGGCTCATCCCAGGAGTCATGTCCCATGCTGAGGGGAAGGTAATGCATTTGTATGCTGAGTTCGGGTTAGAGAAAGGCTACATTTGAGCAACAAGGAGGCTTTCAGGAGGTAACTCTTAGGCACCCTATAATACTAGACTAAGATTCAATTTCCAAATTAAAGGTTCATAAGTACAGTCATTGATTTTAAGGGCCCATCAATGGACCATCCTCCTTCATCTTTATTCTTTTTCAATACTCAAGTTGTTCCAAATTCAGCCAGTGGGAAGCTCTTTGATTGTCATGCTCCCATCATTTTTTGTGCATTTCCTTGCTTCCTGGCACAATAGGATGTTCCAGATTTACCTTATATTTTTCATGGCCCCAATCTCTGGAACCAGGCATATCTTCAAGGAGTCCTGATTTTGTGGCCAATGGTATCAGAAATCAAGATTTTGTTGTTGGGTACATTCTTTGAGACTGAATTGTCATTATTTCTGGGCCATTTCTGTGAACAGAGGTAAGAAAATACCTTACATATATTTTCATACATGTATACATACATAATCTCAATTTATACTGATATCCCCACTTCCAATCCAATGCCACAGGATTCTCCCTCTCCTCCTCCTCATTCTGTATTTGTATCTTGAACCTTGTGGGAATTGACTGATCTTGCAGTACAAACAAAACAGCAGCAGAATTCAACATCCATATCACTACCAACAATAAACTAAAGTTCAAGATTTCTTTGTAGTTGCTTTTGTCCTTAGGATATATTCCACTAAGAATGTTCAGCCAGAATAATGTGTTCAAAAGTTACTTGACTTACTATTTTTTTTCCTGTGTCATTATGTTATTAATTTGGTATAAAATTAGGGTTGTTTCATTTATAATCAGTTTTAGATACTTTTTATTTCACTTATTTTTGAATATAAAGCATTTGCTTACTTTGTTGCTTTAATTTATGTTTAAAAATATGCAATACATTAACTTGTTAAAATTATATTAAAAGGTATACTCAAAGAATTCTCCCCTCTTCCCTAAGTTCTTTCACTTTGTAACTACTCACCCTCTTTAGATTACCAAGTACATTAGTTCCTGGTTTACTTTCTTGTGTTTGGTTTTGTAAAAATAAGCAATTACATATATAATTTTTTCTGACATAAAACCCAGCATACTGTAAAAGTCTCGTGCATCTTGCTTTTCTTTTTTCAGTTTACAGTACATCATGGAGATCACTCCATATCTGTTCATAGAGACCTTCTTCATTCCCTCTAACTGCTGTTTAATCCTTCATCATGTGGAAGTATTATCATTTATTTAATCAGGCTCCCGTGGGTGAGAATTTAGATCATTTCCACTATTTTTTTATTACACAGAATGCAACAAAGAATGCACTCAAAACTTTGTGAGTGTTTTCATTTTGTAATTTGTAAGGATAAACTTTTAAAAGCGGGATTACTGAGTTGAAGGGTGAATGTGTTTTAGTTTTATTAAATTTTGCCAAATCTCCTTCCATAGGGGTTATACCATTTTTGTATTCCCACCAACAATGCAACAGTGTTTGAGTGCCTTATTCTCATAGCCTCCGCAGCAATGATTTGTCAAACTTTTGTTGTTGTTGTTGTTATTTGGTGAGAAACAGTATCTCAGTATAGTTTTAATTTGCATTTCTTCATTTTGGGTAAGGTTGAGCATCTTTTAATATATTTAAGGAACATTTGTATATTTTTTGGTAAACTGTCTTTTTGCCATTTTTCTATCATTTTAAATACTTGTTCTCAATTTTAATATATTACGATATTAACTCTTTATCTGTGTTATTTGTTGTACTTTTCTTCCTTCCAATTTTTCATTGCTTTTTTGAATTTAATTATGACATTTTTTCATATAAAATGTTTTTTAATGTGGTTAAATAATTGTGTGTGTGTGTGTTTTTAATTATAGCTGGCTCTTCAAGCTTTATTAAAAGCCTTCTCCCACATTCAGTGTTTATATGGTTTTATATTTTACATTTAGATCTTTGGCACATTTTGAGTTTATTCCGCTGAATGATATGAAGATGCTAATTTTTATCATTTTCTGAAAGGTGTTTCAATTGTTCTAGCACTATTTGTTAAGAAGTCCATCTTTGAAAATATTCTTGCTGTCCTGATTTTGTGATAATCAGGGTAGGCTAAACATTTGCTATATTAAAAACCATGCATGTGTCCCCAGACCTAGTTCTTCTCCCTAGGCCTGGTTTTTTGGAATGCTGGTGATAAACTAAGCCTGATTTATTATATGACCATCCTGTATGGGAAAAGACTGTAACTTTGGGTATCTTTGGTCAACCTTAAGAGATATAGCAGGGGGACGGATGTGGCTCAAGTGGTTGGGTGTCCATCTCCCATATGGAGGGACCTGGTTCGATCTCCGGGACCTCCCGGTAAAAATTGAAAAAAAAGAGAAATGTAGAAGGCACGTGGGCCACCAGGCCTGGCGAGACATTCAGCAAGATGATGTCATAACAGGAGAGGGACACAAGGGAGAACCAAGACGGGAAAAACCAGGAACTAAGGTGATGCAGGCGATAGGACGCCTCTCTCCCACATGGGACGTTCTGAGGATTGAATCCCAGTGAAGACAGGAGGAGAAGGATGAGAAAAGAGGGCAGGAAATGGACACAGTGTCACCCAGCAAATGGACACAGAAACAGCAAAAATGGGTGTGTGTGTGTAGAAATGGATAAAAGTAAACAAATAAATAAATAAATCCTTTAAAAAAATGTATAGGGGAGGAAAATACAGACTATAGTTGGTAGTAATACTTTGATGATGCTCTTTCATGATTTGTTAACAAATGTTTCACAACAATGCAGGCTGTTTGTGGGAGGGTGAGGTATGGGAGCCCTGTATGATGTTATGCATGTTTGTTTTGTAAGTTCATGATGTTTACTGAACACTTATAGTTTATACATGTTCATATATGAGTGATTTACTTCAATAAATTGTTTCTTAAAAAAGTCCATCTTTTCCTCAGTGATTCGAGGAAAAATGCCAACTTTATAAATATACTCAACTTCCATATGTACTTGGGCTATTTCTGCATGTTCTATTCCAGACTGCTGGTCTGAATTACTTTGTCAGATGTTAGCATCATAAACTTTCTTTACTATTGTTTCCATTTGCCTTGTATAGCTTTCCCATTCTTTTATTTTTAGCCTTCATTTTAGATGGCTCTTTGATATTGCCTCGTTAGGTTCTGCTCTGTGAGCCAACTTGAAAATGCCTTTCCTTTAATAAATAAGTCACTTACATTTATTATTGTGACTAATACATTTGGTCCCAATTTTTATCATATCATTTTGTTATATTTACTATCAATATTATGCTACGGTTACTGTTGCTTCTTTCTCTGTACTGCCTATTTTCTTTGCTCTTTTCTTTTTTTGTATTTCTTTTGGAATTTGAGAAGATTTATATGTTTGTCCTGGCATTTTATACTAATATTTTTTTATGGCACCCATTGTCCTCTTGTTTTCTTACTTACATATCTACTATTTGGTTTTCAGGTTTAAATGTGCCCTTTGAATCCTCTTACTATCTATGTGACAATCAATGCATCTATAGTGAACTCTTTTTAAAAGTTGTATTAGTTTTTTTTTTTTTTTTTTTTTTAACACAACATATTTTATTTACATGATGGTCTTCTGTCATTCTTCCCTTTTGGTTTTAGTCATAGAGCAAGAATTAAGCATATTCAAACTTTCTATGTCTTCTTTTTTTCAAAATTTCCCAGATAACTCTTGGTTAGATGAAGCTTGACTTCTAGTAGTTTCTTCAGAAAGGGCTTGTGAGTACAGGTTTCCCTCCATTCTCTCCTGTTTAAAACTTTTCCACAGGAGGACTTCCGGGAAGATGGCGGACTAGTAAGACATGGGAATCTCTTCTCCAGAAAAATAGCTAGAGGACAAGCTGAAACAGCCCCTAAAAAGATCTTCTAGGGTTTAGGTCAGCAGGTGAAGTCTGCACACCACCCAGAGGAGAGAGGGACAGAAGAGGGAAATCGCGACTACAGAACTACAGGAAGCTCCATCACATTGATCTGGTCTGTGTCACAACAAATATGCTCCGACCAGGCATTGAATTGAGAGCAGCCAACAAGCGCCATCTCCTGGTAGACCAAGGAAGTACACATAAGAAAATAAGTAAGAGAGTCTTTTCCTGGCCTCTATAGCCTCCCTGCCCAAGGCCCTAGGAAACGACTCTACAACCAATTACTGGGTCCAGTGCCCAGTTTTGAGCAACCAGCAGAACAATCCTAACAATCAAGGTTGAGCCAAAAATCAAAGAGCGGTGGTAACTCACAGCCTCCTGCCACTAAAACACCATAAAAGAGAAAGAGATAGAGCATCTAAGTAAAATACAAACTAACCAGATGCCTAAGCACCAACAAAAAATTATAGGTCATACTAAGAAAATAGAAGACATGGCCCAAGAAAAGTAATACAGCAAAGCCCCAGAAGAGATGCAGAATTTGAGAGAACTAATCAGTGAGATGAGCACACATTTCCAAAATCAAATTAATGAGATGAAAGAGAATATAGTTAAAGAGATCAATGACATCAAGAAGTCATTGCGCGAATGTAAAGAATTTGAAATCATGAACAGAAAAGTAACAGAGCTCATGGGAATGAAAGACACAATAGGTGAAGTAAAAAATACATTTGAAGCATACAACAGCAGACTCGAAATGATAGAAGAAAGAATAAGTGATACTGAAGACAGAGCAGCTAAAATTGAAGAGAGAAAAGAACAGAGAGAGAAAAGAATGGAAAAAATTGAGCAGGGGCTCAGAGAGTTGAATGACAACACAAAACGCAAGAACATACGTGTCATTGGAGTTCCAGAAGGAGAAGAGAAAGGAAAAGGGGCAGAAAGAGTATTTGAGGAAATAATAGCTGAAAATTTCCCAACTCTCATGAAAGAAATGAACTTTCATGTCCAAGAAGCACACCGTACCCCAATAAGAATAAATCCAAATAGACCTACGCCAAGACACATATTATTCAGAATGTCAAATGTAAAAGATAAAGAGAAAATGCTCAGAGCAGCAAGAGAGAAGCAAACGATCACGTACAAAGGACGTCCAGTAAGACTTTGTGCAGATTTCTCTTCAGAAACCATGGAGGCGAGAAGACAGTGGTATGATAAAATTAGGAAACTGAAAGAGAAAAAATGCCAGCCGAGAATTCTTTACCCAGCAAAACTGTCCTTCAAATATGAAGGTGAATATAAAGTATTCACAAACAAACAGAAACTAAAAGAGTTTGCAAAAAAGAATCCACCTTTGCAGGAAATATTAAAGGAAGCCTTAGAACCTGAAAGAAAAAGACAGGAGAGAGAGGCTTGGAGGAGAGTATAGAAGAAAGAAAAGCAGAAAGGATAACCAAAAGAGTAAAAAGAAAGACAAAAATAAGATGACATATGAAAACTAAAGAATAAAATGGAGGAAATAAATAGTGCATTTTCAGTAATATCATTGAATGTGAATGGATTAAATTCCCCAATCAAAAGATACAGGCTGACAGAATGGATAAAAAAACATGAGCCATCCATATGCTGCTTACAAGAAATTCATCTCAGACACAAGGATACAAGCCGGCTGAAAGTAAAAGGTTGGAAAAAGATACTCCATGCGAATAGTAAACAGAAAAGAGCAGGGGCATCTATACTAATATCAGACAAAACAGACTTCAAATGCAAAAAAGTGATAAGAGATGCGGAAGGCCATTATATATTAATAAAAGGGACGATCCTCCAGGAAGATAAAACAGTCATAAATATCTACGCACCTAACCAGGCTGCCCCAAAATATATGAGACAAAATCTGGCAAAACTGAAGGGAGAAATAGACATTTCTACAATAATCATCAGAGACTTCAACACCCCTCTCACATCATTAGATAGAACAACTAGACAGAAGATCAACAAGGAAACAGAGAACTTGAACAATATGATAAACAAGTTAGACCTAACAGACATATACAGAACAATGCATCCAAACTCAGCGGATTATACATTCTTCTCAAGTGCTCATGGATCTTTCTCCAGGATAGACCACATGTTAGGTCACAATACAGCTCTCAATAAATATAAAAAGATTGAAATTATACAAAGCACCTTCTCAGATCATAATGGAATGAAACTAAAAATCAATAACAGACAGGAAAAAAGGATATTTGCAAATGTGTGGATACTGAACAACACACTCCTAAATATTCAGTGGGTCAAAGAAGAAATTGCAACTGAAATCAGTAAATATATTGAGACAAATGAAAATGAGAACACAACATATCAAAACTTATGGGATACAGCGAAGGCAGTCTTGAGAGGGAAATTTATAGCCCTAAATGCCTATTTAAGAAACAAGAAAGAGCTAAACTCAAAGATTTAACTGAACAACTTGAGAAACTAGAGAAAGAACAGCAAACCAATCCCAAAGCAAAAAGAAGGAAAGAAATAATAAAGATTAGAGCAGAAATAAATGAAATTGAGAACAAAAAAGCAATAGAGAAAATCAACAAAACCAAAAGCTGGTTCTTTGAGAAGATCAATAAAATTGACAAACCCCTCGCTAGACTAACAAAGAAAAAAAGAGAAAAGATGCAAATAAATACAATCAGAAATGAAAGGGAGGAAATTACAAATGACCTCACAGAAATAAAAAGAATCATAAGAGGATATTATGAGAAACTATATGCCAACAAACTAGACAACTTGGATGAAATGGACAAATTTCTAGAAACTCATAACCAACCTACACTGACACAACAAGAAATACAAGAACTTAACAAACCAATCACAATTAAGGAGATTGAATCCGTCATCAAAAATCTCCCAGCAAAGAAAAGTCCAGGACCAGATGGCTTCACAGGTGAGTTCTACCAAGCATTTCTAAAAGAATTAACACCAATCCTGTTTAAACTCTTCCAAAAAATTGAAGAGGAGGGAAAATTACCCAACACATTTTATGAAGCCAACATCATCCTAATACCAAAGCCAGATAAAGATTCCACAAGAAAAGAAAATTACAGACCAATCTCTCTCATGAACATAGATGCAAAAATTCTCAACAAAATACTTGAAAATCGAAACCAACAGCATATCAAAAGACTTATACATCACGACCAAGTGGGATTTATTCCTGGTATGCAAGGCTGGTTCAACATAAGAAAATCAATCAATGTAATACACCACATTAACAAGTTGAAGGAAAAAAACCACATGATCATCTCAATAGATGCAGAAAAGGCATTCGACAAAATCTAACATCCTTTTTTGATAAAAATACTTCAAAAGATAGGAATAAAAGGAAAATTCCTCAATATGATAAAAGGCATATATGAAAAACCCACAGCCAACATCATACTCAATGGGGAAAGGTTGAAAACTTTCCCACTAAGATCAGGAACAAGACAAGGATGCCCACTGTCACCATTGTTATTCAACATTGTACTAGAAGTTCTAGCTAGGGCAATTAGACAAGACAAAAAAATTAAAGGCGTCCAAATAGGAAAAGAGGAAGTAAAACTCTCACTGTTTGCAGATGACATGATCCTGTGTTTAGAAAATCCTGAAGTACCCACAACAAAGCTACTTGAACTAATAAATGAGTTCAGCAAAGTGGCAGGATATAAGATCAACACGCAAAAATCAGTAATGTTTTTGTATACTAGTACTGAACAATCTGAGTTGGAAATCAGGAAGAAAATTCCATTTTCAATAGCAACAAAAAGACTCAAATACCTAGGAGTTAATTTAACCAAGGAAGTACAGGACCTATATGCAGAAAACTACAAAACAATGCTAAAAGAAATTTAAAAAGACCTAAACAAATGGAAAGACATTCCGTGTTCATGGATTGGAAGAATAAATATCGTGAAGATGTCAATCTTGCCCAAACTGATTTATAGATTCAATGCAATACCAATCAAAATCCCAACAGCTTACATTACAGAATTAGAGAAGGCAATTACCAAATTCATCTGGAAGGGTAAGTGCACCCGAATAGCCAAAAGTATTCTAAAAAAGAAGAGCAATGTGGGAGGAATTTCACTGCCTGACCTTGAAACATATTACAAAGCTACAGTGGTCAAAACAGCATGGTACTGGCATAAAGATAGACATATCGATCAGTGGAATAGAATTGAGAATCCAGAAATAAACCCTCACCTATACAGTCAACTGGTTTTTGACAAACCTACCAAGCCCATGCTGATGGGAAAAAACAGTCTCTTCAACAAATGGTGTTGGGAGAACTGGATATCTATAACCAAAAGAATGAAAGAGGACCCCTATCTCACCCCCTATACAAGAATCAACTCAAAATGGATCAAAGATCTAAGTATAAAAGCCAGGACCATAAAACTACTAGAAGAAAATGTAGGGAAACATCTTCAAGACCTTGTAGTAGGTGGTGGTTTCTTGGACTTCACACCCAAAGCACGTGCAACAAAAGCAAAAGTAGATAAATGGGACCTCCTCAAAATTAAACACTTTTGCACCTCACAGGACTTTGTCAAAAGTGTGAAAAGGCAGCCGACTCAATGGGAAAAAATATTTGGAAATCACATATCTGATAAGGGTTTAATATCCAGGATATATAAAGAGATGTTACAACTCAACAATAAAAAGAAATGACCCAATTAAAAAATGGGCCAAAGACTTGAATAGACATTTCTCCGAAGAAGAAATACAAATGGCAAAAAAAAAAAAAACACATGAAGAAATGCTCAACATCACTCATGATTAGGGAAATGGAAATCAAAACTACAATGAGATATCATTTCACACCTATCAGAATGGCCACTATTAAAAAGACAGAGAACTACAAGTGTTGGAGAGGATGTGGAGAGATAGGAACACTTCTTCACTGTTGGTGGGAATGCAGGATGGTACAACCACTATGGAGGACTGTTTGGCAGTTCCTAAAGAAGTTGAATATAGACTTGCCCCATGACCCTGCAATACCACTACTGGGTATATACCCAGAAGAACTTAGAGCAGTGACACGAACAGACATCTGCACACCAATGTTCATAGCCACATTATTCATCATTGCCAAAAGTTGGAAACAACCCAGGTGTCCATCAACAGATGAGTGGATAAACAAACTGTGGTCTATTCACACGATGGAATATTATGCAGCTGTAAGAAGAAATGAAGTCATAAAGCATATGGCAACCTGGATGAACCTGGAGGACATTATATTAAGTGAAGCAAGCCAGACGCAAAAGGACAAATACTGTATGAATGTGTTACTATGAACCAAATATATTGTGTAACATATTGTTTGATTAAAAAAAAATTTATATGTATCTAGTACATTTAATTGAGAAATGTATATATTCATCTGTGTTTACTTTTTAGTTTTTTATTGCTTATGTTTTCAATTATTAAATGTACAAAATAAAGTTAAAAAAAAAAAAAACTTTTCCACAGCTTCAATATTTGAAGGACAGCTTTGCTTACACTATTTTTTGAATTTCTGGAATACACTGCTCCATTGTTATCAGAAATCAAAGAGTCTGACTTCATATCTGTCCTGCAATTATAGGAAAAGTTTTAAGTCTCATCAGGAGATGTCTCAGATTTAATATTCCATTCTGTTTTCCCAGGTACTTCGTGGGGCTTTTCAATATGCAGTTTCAGATTTTCCTTTATTTCTGGAAAGTTTTCTTGGGTGATCATTTTAAATATTCTATTTCATTATATTTCCTTCTTTGGAAATTATGTATGTTGGATTTTCTTTGCCTGTATTCTATATTAATCACTTTTTCTCTGATTTATTTTTTAAGCAACTTCTTTGCCATTTTTGTTTTCTTGACTGTTTTTTGTCTTTCCTTAATGCCTCTTATTATATTTTTAAATCTATTCTCCCTTGCATACTTTGTAATTTAGTTTTTATTTCTAAGAAAATTTAGTCTTTTTTCAATTTATTTCCCACGTATAGTCATGTTTGTTTCACATGTTTTTTTGTCCATCTCTGTTCTCAGTTTTGGAATTTCTAATTTGAGTTGTCTTCCTATGTGTATATGCCTGTTTAGGGATGTTTAATTCAGATTGAGGTGTTATGTTACAGTTTACTTCTGCTTCATAGTTTGATTCAGGGGAGAATTTCTGCCAAATGAAATAGTTTAAATCTCTTTTTGATTTTTCTTTTCATAATAACTTTGTAGAAATGTTGTCTGTCATTTTCTATTCATTTTGAAATATTTATTTTCCTGGGCTAGCAGTAACAGTTTGTAGATAGGAGTGATGAAGGAAGTTTACTGGAACTTTTTTCATTCAGGAGTACCTTCTTGTTGAGATATGAAATGCAACTTCTTTACTAGATGGCGCCTTTGACAGGAGAAGTCTTGGAGTGCCTTCTGAGTTGGTGATTCTCTTTTGTTTCTATAGGACTATTAATTCCCACCTCTAGTCCTTTCTTTTGCTTTGCCAACAAGCTTCCAAATATGCCTCTTTGAAGTCATCTCCCTCTCCTTCAGAGGTGGCACCTTCTCAAGATTTGGCTCCTGGCACCTTCAAGTCAATTGCTTCCACAGCAGTCAGAGCTCTGATCTACCAAGTCTCTGACATATTCTCATCATTTTCCTACTCAGGGTGATACTTTCTCATTCTAAGGAGATACTTTCCATTTTTACCCCTGGCCCCTGCTCCACTCTCCTCCTTGGCATGGATTCTCCAGGTGGCTGTGCTGGTTTGGGTTATTCCCTAACTTGTACACATTTCTCCCCACTAGCTCTCAAAACCATGAGCCAACAGTCCTTTCTCCCCAGATTTCTCCCCTTCATTCCTTTCTTGTCCATGTTCCCACTGTCCTTCCCTTTCCAGATACAAAGCCAAAGGCCCACATGTGGCAGGATGCTGGCCATTTCTGATAGCGAGCAGGTGTTGATATAAGAGATATTACGCATAATTATGTATTCTCCCTCCACCTCCCTTACCACGAGTCGTCGTTTCATGTCAACCCTCATTTCCCTGATTCTTCTCCTTCTGTTTCACCTGTGGACTGAGCAGTGACCAAATTCATCACAGCCGGGGATTGCTCATGAGGACAAAAGATGAAGAAGTGTGGGCTCCATCCTGGAGATTTCCAGAACTGGGTGTTTATTACTAGCTGATTCTAGAAAGGAGGAGGAGTCCAGAAGATGGGAGGACATAAAGAGAACGAGGGTCTCTGTCACTTTCACCAGGTCCATGGTTCCTCCTTGTTCAGCATTAGTTACTTAGATCCAGGCACAGTGAGGTATGTAGAAGGGCGGGAGGGGGAAAGTCAGGAGAAATGGGTCCAGGAGGGGGATGTGCAAAGCCTCTTTCCCCTTTTCAAGCTAAGCACAAGAAGAGATGCCTCCCTTGCTTGAAAGTTAACATCAAAATGTGGCTTCTGGATTAGTCATTCATGCAGTGGATTACTGATGAGCAGTGAAAACAAACTGATGCCATGACATGAACTATCATGGATGAATGTAACAAACATTTGCTCCAGAATCTAGTCATAGGGAAATGCATGCAAAGAATCTATAGAAAATTCAGAATCTGGCAATACTAAGCAATATATCATTTAAGGATAGATACAATGGCAAAGCTATGAAGAAATCAAGTGATTGATGATCAAAATGTCAGGTGAGTTTAAGTTCCAAGGAAGTAGGCAGGGCATGTGGTAAGGGAGGGGAGCAAGAGAGAGGGGATGCTTTAGAAACTTGATATAGTCCATGTTTTACTCTGGGTGGTGGTTTCACAGATGTGGTCTTTACAAAAAAATTGTTCATCTCTTATGAACACTCTTCTGAATATATGACAGTTTTTTAAATAAAGGAACAAGGCTATTTAGAGAGTTGTACACAATTTTACCACCGTAGTGTTCTTGGGATCCTACTTATTCTATGGGTTTGGGTTATGAGTAGTTTTATTTATTCTTGTGTGGATTTTTATGTTTTTTCTGAGAATATATGAATTGATTTGGATTTAGGTAGCCACTATTATTCTACTGGAACTTGGAGTTCTCATAAGCTTTTAAATTTGAAATAAATATTAGTGATTATTTAGTCCAAACCTCTTTATTTACAAATTAGGAAACCCAGTCCTAGTGACAGCAAATAGTTGCCCAGGGTTATACAAGACGACTACTATCCCCCCCTCTCCGTCTTATAACGACAAAATACCCTTTCAAAATTCAGATAAATTGCACTATAGGGAAAAATCCATCTCTGAAATCAAAAGTCTCAGGGGTTCTCACACACTTTTTTAGTATCCTGGGAGGCTGCAGAGAATAGCAATTATTCTCCTGAGTCGCTTGAAATTCCAACAGAAGGCCAAAGAAACTTCTCTGTTCCTATTCTGTTTTCAAGTTTCGGAGGAAATTTTCTCCATCTTCTGATCTCTGGTTGTACAGGTAGGAAAAGGAGAATCGTAGGTGTCTGATCTAAGCTAGAGTTTTGATTGCATATAGGAGGGTAAGGGAGGAGAGGAAATAAGAACACAGAATTTTCTCCACTCCTGTTCCCCTGAATTCTTAGGGATTGTTTCATCACCATTTTTTCATTTGATTCTAAATTCTCTAGCAAAGAAACCACAGAGGGAGAGCCATGGGATCAAGTCTCAAAGCACTGGCCAAGACTCAGTCAACAATGCTGATGGAGAATCTGTGATATGTTAGATACTCTCCTGGATACTGGGAGAAATAGTGAGAGATAAAGCAAAATCATTGCCTTCAAAGATCCCATTGTAGACCAGACTGAGTTTGCATGCATTATATAACTAGTGTGGTCAGTGTTGTAAGATGGAAAAGCACAAAACAGTGAGAGAGGAGAAGCAGGAGCAATGAGAAAGCAGGGCAAGTCTTTGCTAATGAGGAGGCATTTGAGTTTTGTTTTGAAGAATGAATAGGAGTTTACTAGAGAGAAAATGCAAGAAGTGGTATTTCACATTTAGTGAACTGGAAGCAAATGGGGAAAGGCTGGAAGATGAGGCTTGACTCTGTACCAGTGGCTAGATCTTAAAAGTCCTAGTATATCTCAAACTTTAACTTGAAGGCAATAGAAAATGGTAAAGGGACTTATGTAGGTGAGTGACATGATGAATTTTGTGTTTTAGAATGTAGGGTAGATTAGGACATGAATTGGGAAGCTTTGTTATACAGCAACAGCAGATGGTGAAGGCCCATGCCTTGGGGCTTCTGAATCTCTGCCTTGGCTCTTACCCTGCTCTAGTACCTCCCCCCTTTGCATATAATCGCTGCCTGCTGGAAGTCCATCAGATACTTCACACTCAACTTGTTCAATTCTAAACTTATCATTTCTACCCTTAACATATATTCCCTATTTCAATTGTCGAGACCTGCCAGTCACCCAAACTGGATAGCAGGGAAGTCTGCTTCTCCTTCTCTCCATACACCCAACAGTCACCAAGCCTTGAAAGTTCAAGTTCTAAAATACCTTTTCCATCAATCCCCATTGCCACTGCCTTAGTGAAGCTATGCGGGGCATGATGTAGAGTACAAAGATCATGGTGGAGTCAATGAATTTGAGGTCTAAATCTGGCCATACAATTCTGGAATGAGAGAGCTGGAGTGTGTTGGAAAGGCAGGAAGTTATGGTCAGCACATGTGAGGCTCGAGGCTGAGTTTTCAACGGTGGTGTAGTTTTTGTTGGTGTTAAGGCCTTGGTGTGGCCGTGTGAATGAAGGACTGAGGTGGGGAAAGACAGGGTATCGGATGGGTCATTAATATCAACACTGAAGTCTCAACATTAACCACAGAAATAGTGGTGGTAGTAGAGAGAGATCCAGGCCCCGAAGTCATCAATAAAGGAAGGGAAGTATCTCAGTGCAATAATGAGGCAAAGGGAGGTCACGCCCATCACCAGCTGCAAATCAAATCTGAGGTACATGTCATCATGGCCCCAGGGTGGCCCTGCCTGACTGCCCCTCCTGACACTCCTACTCTTCTGGACCCCTCAAATCCTGTCCCTTCTTTGGGAACCCAGCTCCAACTCTGGTTTTTCTAGTTGAAAACTGCTAAGGAGACCTGAGAATGGGTGTCAGCGAAAGGTGGTGGCCATGAGGGACCCCATTGTGAATATAAATTGTATATTCTGGGTTATCTGAGAATTTCACGCAACCAAAGTCCTTGAAAATGTGGATGCTTCCTTGCACATGATAGGAATATATGGGTGTGTTTGTGCATGCTTGGTGGAGGTGGTTTTGATTGTGTGTGCAGGAGAACACAAGAAACAGGAGGAGAACTTAAGGAGAGGTTAAGTTGGGACGTATACCTGGCAGCATGATGAGCCAACTTGAGATGGGGGGCAAATGGCACACAGCAAAATGATAAAATATTAGCAGGGACACAACATGGTCTGCTATCCTCTCCATGGGAGTAATTATTGACACTGTCCATGTGGATGGAATTTCTGAGGAAGAGAGTGCAGAGGAAGATGGAACGGCTGAATGTTGAGGTCTAAACCTTGAGAAATGCCCACTTGTAGGGATGAGGGGGGAGGAAGAGGAGCCTTGGTGAAAGAGCATGAAGAAGAACCAGTATATTACTGCCCAGGGGGCTGACAGTGCCAAATGACACCAAGGGGCCGTGGGACTTAGTGCCTGGAAGTCACTGGTTACCTGGGCAAGAATCACCCTAGCTGCTAGGGTCTAGCAGAGTGGCTGCTTGGCTTTAGGGATTCAGGCAGGGAGTGGATGAAGAGGGTCAGGAATTGTACACAGAGGGCTGGAGGAACTTGCCTCTGAACTAAAGGAGAAATGAGGTGATGCTAAAGAGACACATTTATCAAGCAAAGGAGACCTTTGTTGTTTCTTTTTTTAAAAAAAGCAATTCGACGTAAAGGAAACCTGTGCCTGTTTGGGCTTCACCCTCTCTCTAGGGGAGGTGGGGAGAAGCTAAAGATAGGTGTGGTTTTGCAGCTAGGAGGGAAGCCGAACCTGTTCATGGCCACGTTCTCTGGATCCTTGATAAGGAATGCTGTGCAAACACAGGGAATGACAAAAATAATTCCTGGTAGAGCCTGCTACCACTGGCCCAGACTTTCCAGAGGTTTCCACTTGGAAAGAAACAAACCCTGGCTTTCTAAGGCCAATGGCTGTATCCTCTTCTTCTTGGCTTCAGAAAATTTTGAGCTTCAGCACTTCAAGGGCAGTGAAAGCCAAGTTCCACCTGCTCTGCCAGCCCCAGAGGGTGGTACCACTGTCTCGCCCTCTCCTCCATGTGAGTCTTCAAATCCTCCACACCAGTCTCCCCAGATCATTCTGGAGTCTTTGTTGACAGGCTGCACTGAGCGTTGGCTCATTCGTGGGGCACACTGTTTTTTTCCTGTTCTCTGGCCATGACAAATTGCCAACTGTTGGCATCACTGATGAAATAAACAAGGCCTCTGCTACCCCAGCCCCTACTCCTTTTTAATATGCGTTACTTTAATAGAAAGACTTAAATGCTTCTTTCTATTGCTTTGCCTCAGCACTTCTGGGGTCATAAATTCTTCTCCCTCTTGTCTGCTATTACTGGCATATCAATCCTTTCTAGTTCTGTGAGCACTAAAATTGAAAGAAAACAAGGTTGTGGCTTTATGCATTTTTAATTTAATGAAATCCCAGCTTTGAAGTTGAGAGAAACAATGCTCGTTGGGGAGTGGCGTGGCCACCAAGAAAGCCTTGGGAGAGACGAGATCAATGGAAGCTTTGCAGGCAAGCTGGCTCTCCACCCTTGAGCTTCTGAGGGTCCCCGGCTGCCTGTGTGCATGCTTCTTATGAATTCCAATCAGGCTGTAAATCTTCCCTGCACACCCCTTCTTCTGTGCCCCCCTTGAGAACATGCAGAAACAGACTGGGAGGCGAGAGTCTTCACTCCAAGCCCGTGAGAAGCCTCCATGCATCCTCTGGTTTATCCCGGGGCTTGTGGCTGAATTGTTTAGTGGGTTGGGAGGCAAGGAAGGAAGAGCGTGTCTCCATTTAGAAATCTGTCCTTAAACCTAATCCCTTTCATGGGATTTGGATCCAGGGTTTCAAGAGGCTGGTAGTCAGGAAGTCCCTCTCTCCTCTCACCCACATTCTACCCTCATGGAAAGAGCCTATTCCCTCAGGGAGAAAACAGTGCAAGTTGGCATAAGGCCCAAGAAAGAATGAAATAAAATGTGTCTCTAGGCATGGCCCTGAGGCATGATTAACACCACTTCTCATCAGCATAAAATATATTCAATTATGAGGGATTAAGAGGCTTGGGAAAGCAAAACGCTAAAGCAGATGAAGTATGAGCATGAGTGGAAAACAGTGCCACAGGAAGGCGGAGGCTGAAGCTACCTCCAGGGTGATGCCAGGGGAGTACAACTGTGCACGCGAACAAGGGGAATTGCTTCCCAAAGTCTGGGTTCCAGAGAATTCTGCGACGTGAGCAGGGACTGGGGCTGGCGAGGCTCTGTCTGCGTATCCTAGCCACATTCGCCCTGGCAGGAGAAACTGATTGCAAGATCCTTTGCGTTCCTTATTGTAGTGGTTGTGGAAATAAGTCAGCTAATAGGGGGCTTTGATATAGATCAACCACTGAAATGCCCCCAAGTGGGGACCGCTTGGATATAATTCCCAGATTCTCCCCTATGGGTTTACACGGCTTAGGCAGAGACGAGGGTGAGTGAAGCGTGCTGTGCTGGTTCTCGGATGGGGTGGGGAGGAGAAGGGAGAACCTAGGGTGTGGGGTGGGGTAGATAATAGCCCACCAAGAAAAAGGCAGAGAATCAGAAAAAATGCCAAGAAACAACCTTCAGGAAAGAAAGTAGTGATCCTAGAACTGGGACAAGTGGGTCTACCTGCCTGTGGAAGGCCAGCGGGCAGCCAATGAGCTGAACAAATATTTGTGGCAAGCTCAGTGTGCCCGGTACTGCACCTCAGCATACCTTGAGCAATGCAGAGAAGGGCTGGGCTGAACCCAGAGGTGTGCTGAGGAGTGTGGGGGTTGGGGAGGACTAGCATTAGAGCACGAGTCAGGGAGGCTCGTAGTCCTTCCATGAGGCAAGGAATGGAGTTATTAGGGGGCTCCCAGGATTGAATTCCCAGAAATAGAGGGAGATACTCCAAGGTGAGAGGAAGTTGTTGGAGAAGATTGTTGTGATTAAGAGCACGACCTGTAGCAGGGGGAGGACCTGGGCTGGAATACCGGTTCTTTCGTTCACAAGGCATGTGGCTTGAACGAGCTCGTCTACCTTCCCCTTTCCCACAGTCTTCATCCATAGAACAGGAGCCGTAATTGCTCCCATCTCATAAAGTTGTTGTGAGTGACGCTCAGGAACGCACCCAAAGCTCCTGACCCAGGCATCAGAGATGGAACTGAGAAACGCGAGCTGAGAATAAGAGAAATGGAAAGCCAACGAAGTGACAGCAGCAGGCGGCAGGGGAGCGGACACTCTTTCCAGCACGTTCGTCTGGTCTGGGGCCGTTTCCCTTGGACCAGGGATGTGTGCTATGTATGCTGTAGGGGTCTTCCAGGAAGCTGCCTGGCCCTGACAGCTAAGGTGGGGAGCCAATCAAGAATGAAAATACAGGGAAGCAGCTGTGGCTCAATCAGTGTGGCTCCCGTTTACCATATGGGAGGCCCCGGGTTCGGTTCCCGGGGCCTCCTGGTGAAGGCGGGCCCGCCCGCATGGCGTGGTTGGCTGGCCCAGCGAGCACAAGCAGCAAGGGGGGGATAAATGAATAAATAAATAAAATCTTAAAAAAAAAAAAGAATGAAAATACAGGAATTGGGACACTCGGGCTGAGGGCCTCACCATATGCATTGAGGATGGGTTGAGCTGGAGTCACAGTCAGTGACACTGACATAGTCCAGAGACACTGGCTTACCAGTGCTAGGAGGATTCTCTGTTACTTGTCCCCATGGTGATGTGAACAAGGTGAGCCCAGTGAATCTAATTGGCCTTTCTATTCCCTAGACAGAAGCGTTCTACTTAGGCTAGTTTACAGAAGAATGGCTTAAAGCAGCTTTGCAAATAAGGCTCAAGTGTATCTGCCTTTCCTCCTTACTCAGAAAGGTCTCAGAATGTAAAATCAGAAGTATTCTTATTCATCCCGGGAGAATAAGCAGTGTTTTGCAAAGCTGGCTTCTCAACTTCTTTTCAAACAGAAGCACTGTGAAGACATCACTTGTATCACATTGTGATCCATTCATTCATTCAGTCCTTTGACAAGCATGCTTTGAGCTCCCCTTACATGCAAAGTACCATGCTAACCCGAGGGAATAAGCAAAGCAAGCTTCAAGGGACTCATAGAGGAACAAGTCAGGTTAACACCTGTAATCAAAAGAGGGGGGAGCAATAATGAATAAATAATGAATGAAGAGCTGATTTCCTGCTACCTCTGGGTTGTGTGGTCAAAGTAAAGATCAAGATGGTGACAGTGAGTTGTGAAATGGAGCCAGGGACCTTCCCTCTCCGTGAGATTTGGCAAGGTATGGCTACACTATGACTAATAAATATATTACTCCAAGAAAGTAGAATAAAATGCAAGGGAGAGAGATCATTGGAATAATAAACAAACAGCATCTTTCTTGGGCCCCCAGTCTCCAGATCAATTAAGCATTAGCTCCTGCTGCAGAATTCAGAGTAGTTGCTTTGCAGATATGTGTCACATGGCCAGAGGGAACACTGGAAGCAGGAAGGATGAGAGACATGTCCTCAATCCCATCCACCTTTTGAGTCACATCCTTATCCACATATGTTTTAAGTCACTCAACACCTGGCTCATTGGAGGCAGGGTCTTCATTGGAAAACCAGGCGGCCCAATGAAACTGAAAGCAAACCTGAGAGTGGAGAGGCCTGCTGCGGAAGCTGAGGCATGTCAGGGAAGCAGCAGGTATAGAATTCGTTCATATTCAGCAGCAGAAGAAATTACTGATACCCTTTAAGGCTATGTTACCCTGTGTTAGGATGACTAGAAAGCAAACTAATACAGCCCAAGTCATAAAAGTGGAATAAACACCCTGCCTCTAAGAGAGAGCTGTAAACATCTGATGAATGGATAAATGAATTGCATAGTCATGTCCCATATTCTTCCAGTCCAAGGTTTGATTTGGTTTCCATGGCTAGAGGCCAGATGTCTACTGGGAGGTCTTCCAAATGGCTAGTCTTGATCTTTTCTTAACTGCTCCTAGGGGATCCGGAGAGCAATTCTGGTATTGGCATCAGCAGTGTGGCACTGTGCCCTGAGAAGGCCCCTGGCACTGCTCGTATTGGCCTCTGGTCCTGGCACCCGCTAAGCAGACCCTACAACCCAGATGGTATAGACGCAGATTCCAGCCCACTTGGAAAGGCCAGGTCTTGCTGACTTCATCTCTAAGGGGACAGTCTGTACAGAACCCACGTGTCAACCTTTATGGGACTTTGCCAACCAAAAGGTGGTAAGGGTCCTGCCCTTTAAGTACCACCTAAGCAGGCAACAGATGGGAAACTGGGGCAGGGGGTGGAGAATAGCTGGATGACATTTACTGCATAAGAGCTCTTGAGGGATTTGAAAATCACTGTTCAGTTTCCCTTCATGCCTTCTCGTACAAACAAAAGGGGTATGGAAATCAGAAATTTTAGTGGCTGAAGCTCCTCCTCTGAAGCTTTCGAGTTCTCTTCTTCTTGATCCCTGGTTGGCACACACACGCACAGGCATGTGCACACACACATTCAAACACATATGCACACTTGTACACTGACACATCTGTGTGCATTCACCTCCATCGACTGGGCAGTGATGCCAGCTGTGACCTGAAGGCCTTATTTTGTTTATTGTGTATCTAAGGCCTTGCCAAGAGCCCAGGTTTCCTCTCTGAAGTCTCTTTTAAAAATTAAATTTGGCTCTTTGGGGCTTTGGCAGGAAAACTCAATTCTAGATACAGTAATTCTAGATATTTTTATCCTTCCATCATTTGCTCAGTTGGTCTTCTGCAGCTGTGGTTTGTTAGGGATTATCCCACCAAAAGGAAGAGCAGAAATACACATATTTAATAAGATGTTTTTCTCTCCATTTCTTTTCCTGGCTTTAAATAGCCCATAGGAGGGTGGGGAGCTCTCCCAGGGTAGAGGGTCTCAGGGGCATGAGGTAGTTCCCCAGAAGACCAGGGTCCAGGTCTGCCTCGAGGGAGGAGGGAAAAGGAAGCCTTGAAAAGCTGGAGCCGGATCCTGGTCCCAAAATTCATACAGAACAAAGGGGAGGGTTCTGCTGACACCCCTGTGCAGGATTTAAAGCCCAGTTCTGTTTTCCTTAGCCCCTCGTTGAAAGCCAAGTGTTCTGTGGTCTGGGCAAGCCATTGCTTCTAGGTATATTCCCTTTGAACCCAAAGAGAAGCTTGGGGTAAGGGAGGGCAGAGGCCACCTCCGCTGCCACTCTCACGTCATGGAGTGCTCCTGCCCACAGGCAGGGGGCAAGTGGTTACCTGGGCTCGGGCTGACACACCTGCAGCCCCCAGTGGCCCATAAACACCTGTTGGCTTTAATCTTAAGTAACCCTTAGGTGCCCAGATGCTCAGGGGCTGCATTTCCATCCGCCTTTTAACCCCTATTACCAGCATCACAGCCATCTTTGGCTGTGGGTGTTTTCATGAGTGCCTCTTGAGTCACCTCTGCAATAATCTCTTCAGTCTAGGCAGGAGTTTATCCTTCCTTACCTGAGAAAAGAGAGAAAGAGAGAAAGGAAAAGACTTGCCTTCTCTTTAAAAGCCATGCCCTTCCCACTGAGAGCCACTTACTGCGGCTCTCTGCAATGTGGCGAAATCGCCCGGGCTAACCCAGGGCGTTTCGGGAGCTCAGCATCAAAACCACGGCTGCCGCGGAAGCCGCCCAGCCCTGACACATCAAGTCCTGGAGTGAGGCCAAACCACCACTTAAAATGACAATCCTGTACAAGGTGGCAAAATGACATGTTAAAATATATAGATGGCTATAGAGACAACATGAAAGGGTATTTTCCCCTGCTCTGGCCGCATGTTAAAAGTATTAACAATTGGCATTCCCCACCCGGTGAGCCTCCAGTTATGTGCTTTGGAGCCCCGGCAGGAAGCATGAATCAGGCAGAAATGCAAACTTAATCCAGACAAAATGAAAGGATGCAGCCGAGGGGTCTGGACTGGATGGGACCTGGAGGTTAGGGCGTGCCCAGCGTGCTGCCCCTGCCCTTTTCCCCCGTGGCTCTCGGTGGGAGAGGAGAGGTTTTGTTTGCAGGGGTTGGTTGCTGTGGGACCCGGGAGCTGCCAAACTCAGAATGAGTTGGCACATCCTTTCATTTCCGAGGAGCCGAATACCCAGGGAGAAAATCTCTGTGCAACGGCCCAGGCCTCCAAGTGGCTGTCCCTGATTTTCTAGGGCACCTGGAAATTGGTTGAAAGCTGGGCATGCTGACAAAGAAGGCACAGATGTGGTTCCCACCCCCCATGCCCAGGCTGGCTGCAGGCAGGTGCAGAGTTGGAGGTGATCTGGCCACTATCTGAGGTCATACCTACCTGTCCCCAGTGGCCACCCTCCTCTTCTACACAGCTGGAAATTTCCCCTACTGTATCCCTTCCTCAGTGGTAGGAAAGAAAGAAACAGCTTTGTCTCTCCCTCCAAATTTTAATTTCCTGGAAGCTGCCCCAAGAGTAATTCCTGAATCTTTAAAAAATTTTTTTTCTAAGTAACCCCTCAGTTTAGACTGGAGACAAAACCTTTTGTTCTTTAAGGATGGAAGACGCCTTTTCTGCTCTTGAAATGCAGCACTTTTCCATGGCGAGCTACTTGCTCTGGTTCTTTGTAGTGAGATACAAAATTCCTGCTTCTGACAGACTTGATGGATCAAAGTTCTGGAGTGAAAGGGTAATTGATAACCCACTTTGGTGTTTTCCAGTCCCTTTTGGACTTGCTGGAAACCACTCTGTAACTTTCTCTGTCAGCTCCAGCCTTTACTCTTCTTTCCCTGCACTTTTTACTTCTCTGTTTTGGAGTTCTGATGCTTGGCTTAAAAAAAAAAAACCTTTCTAATTGAGATAGAACACACCTGCAGTTAAGTGCACACTAATCTTACACATGCAGCGCAGTGACCGTGCCCCGGTGAATGAGCCTGTGTAATCACCACCCAGATCCCACGCCCAGCACCCTCAGAAGACCCCCTCTCGCCCCTTCTCAGTCCACACAGACCTTCCCTGCTCAGATGTAACCCCGTCTCTCACATCTGTCATTGTAGGTGAAACTGGTCTTTTCTAGAATTTCACGTAAAGGGCATCATACATTATGTACTGTTTTACATTTGGCTTCTTCCATCCAACATGATGTTTTTGAGTTTCATCCACATTGCTGCATGTGTGAGTAGGGTGTGTGCTTTTTCAAGTGCACTGCATTATCACATTGTATGAACATACATATAGAATTTATCCTTTCTCGTTGGATGACCCTGTGGGTTATTTCTAGTTTGGGTTAATATAAATAAAACTGCTCTGAATGTTCTTGTACATGTCTTTTAGTGGACATGTACTCTCATTTCTCTTGGATATGCCTAAGAGTAGAATTGCTGAGTCCATATATATATATATATGACTTTAGTATATACTGCCAAACAGTGATCAAACATGGTTTAACAATTGATATGCCCACATCAATGTATGAAAGTTTCAGTTGCTCCACATCCTCTCCTACACTTGTTGTTGTCTCTTTCTGAACTTATAGTTGTTTACACAGGTAATTGCTGCCTGCCTGCTTACTTGGAGCCCCTTCTCCATTAATCACACCTTAAATCCTCCCAAAATGTACTACGCAGGGACCAAGTGAACAGCTCCTCTGGGGCTGTACTAGTTTTAATACTGAAAGTCCCATGTTCTGGAAATCCCCTCAATCCTGGGCAAACTGGGCTGGTTGGTAACCCTAAATGTAATATAAAGGAAAGAAAAGAGGCTTCAGCAAAGAACTGATCTGTTTGAATCCCAATTCACTTACTAACTGTGTGAACTCTGTCAAGGGAGAGAGTAATGGATATATTGGTAGAAATACGACAGAGCAAACATAGTGAAATGATAATGGTAAAATCTAGGTGAAGGGTATACAGGTGTTTACTCTAAAATTCTTTCAACTTACTGTAATCTTGAAAACATGAATAATAGAAGATCCAGGAGCAATGGATCTTAGAACTCAGGGGAAGCTCTTTCTTTCATGTCATGAACAGCTGAAGAGAACAAATGCCCTCATCATCTAGTCTCCATATCGCAGCGGTCCCACCACAGTACCTATATTTCCTAAAACCTTTCAGAAGAAGAGAGACAAAGGAGCAAATAGCAATTAAGAACAAATGAGAGAACCTGTCTTTAAATTCCACTTCATGTTGCCTTGCTCAGTGTCTTCTTGGGAACAGAGCAGGAAGGTGGTGTCACACCTCCCCAACCCCCATCGCCTCCCGCTGGTCTCAGGTAGAATAGGCTGGACCATTACCCATGGTCTGATCCTTCGTGAGCCATATTCTACAGCCTCTCTGGCTTCTAACTTTGCTGTCATCACGTGCAAAGCTGACTTTTATCCTCTTTCAAAGCCATCTCTTGTTCCCATGGCAACTTACCGGGGTCTTCTATCACCATGGGAACATGGCTGCTGGGTTTAAATACACCTTATCATCACAGCATTAAAAGATATGGGGGAGAGGGAGACTGGTTGTCAAGGAAACAGGATTCAGGTCTTCTCCACAAAAGACAGGCTGGGGAAAAGGAAGCGCTGTTGGGGGTTTGGAACCAACACCACACCCAATCCTGGCACTGCTGGATAGCCACACACTCATTGTACAGATTCTATTGTGTGTGTGTGTGTGTGATATTGTCTTTCCATCTTGGCCATCTGAAGAACCTCAGAGTAAGGAGTTCGAGGGTCTCCGAGGAAACACTCATAGCTTAGCTTGAGGGTATAAGAGTAGCACTGTCTTGTCTGTCCACCCATCTCTCTGTCTCTCTCTTTCTCCCTCTCTTATACACATACTGCATACAAGTATGTGAGCAGACGTGTTGAGCAGGACACCTCGGAGCACCTTACAGAGCTCCTTTGGCATCAGGAGGGCAGTAGGTCCATGGACAACAGCCCAGGGAAGCCAAGTCAAAAGAGAGACCTGAGACATAGAAGAAAGGGGGATCAGAAGGACTTAAATGAAGATAAAAATGAATTCCATCCATGACACTGAGAAAAAGAATATACCTGAAATAGGCCACAACTGTTTGAGGCAAATGGAACACTTGCTCGGCCAGCTACCCAGTCTGTGGGGTAGTAGGTGAGTACTAGGTATATCTAGTCTTCCTACTCACAGAAGAGGCAAAAGAACACTCTTGGCTCCTCCTCAGTGTATGGGAATGAGAAACGCATGGAAAACACATCACCAACTCCTAGATCATAGGCTTCTCCGGGACCAGAAACACCCAGCAGTATGTACAGTGAAGCTCAATAAATGTCACTGCTTTGAAAGCAAAGATCACCTAATTAAATTTCTGCCATTTCTGCCCAGGTGCCCAGGCCCTTATGAACAAGAAGGAATTTTACCCCTAGCAGTGTTGACCCAGGAAGAAAGATGAACATGGCGCTCTTTATCCTGGCCTCACCTCACAGTTCTCCTCCCCTTTCAGGGGCACCCAGGGCCCAGGGCCCCAGGCTGTCATCTGGTTGCTCAGAGCCCCTCACAGTGGCATCCTGCCCAGTCTACCCTCTTCTCAGGCCCTTTCCTGTAGCCCCTGCCCTTGTGCCATGTTGAAGTTTACCGCTTTTCCCACAGACATGGAATAGAGGAAAGAGCTAGGCTCTGTTCTTAGAAAATTCTGGGTTTGAATCACAGCCTTGCCACTTTTCAGATTTGTGGTCTTGGAAGAATCTCTTATTTACCTTTCCATTCCTAAAATAAATTCACAAGGTGAAAGGATTAAATAAGATCATGAATACATGCATATGCTCTACAAACTCTGGGCACAAGGGAAGCACGTTTCTGTTCCCATGGGGAGACTTAGACTATAGCAGTGAGCCTGAAGGTGGCCTTTTGAGGTCTGGCCCAAAGTCAGGTAGGTGGCCATTTCTGGGTGTAAGCCGCCTTGGGGCAGGGGCCACATCCTGCCATCCCGGATGCCCCTCAGAACCTAGCACTAGGCTATGTTTATAACTTCCCCAGTGGCTGCTGATTGATAGGTTTGGTGCTGCTGAATGTGATTTTGGGGTCCTCACTTTGCTGCACTCAAGTGGGCAGTAAGTAGGGCGTCCATCATACCCAAGGGGCAAGGCCTCTTCAGTCATGAGAATCAAAATGCCCAAGTCCAGGCCCATTTGAAGCAGCTGCAGAGAAGAGTAGACAGGCTAAGAGTTTGCAATTCTCCTCCAAGACTGACATGATTCATGGTCTGCCTGCCAGGACGGCCCCTCTCTGCAGCTCTAGACTCCATTATCTTGAGTTCACTCCCCACCCTGGCCTCATTTTCTCCTCTTAACACTTGTCCACTTGGCAAGCCAGCCTGGTAATAGCTCCAAGGAAGACATTATCAATCCCTCTTCAGAAAGAACCAATTACTCATGGCCTCACCTAGAGTTTTATGAAAGAAAAAAAATGTCAAGGGGGAGGGCTACCTCTACTTTCCTGCTGCCAGCTGGGAAACTTCGCCTGAGAGCAGACGCTGGGCCTGGATGGGCTAGACTAGAGCACAGGGTAGGCTGGGAGAAGGAATGGCAGTGACGCAGAACTGGATGCAGGATGCAGGACGGGGCCAGGAAGTTGCCCAGGACCAGGCTCCCAGACCAGGCTGTGTGGTACCACATTGGGCACGTGGCAGTGTGCTTAGGGCAAAACTGCAAGGTACACGTGCATTTTACCTCTGGAGAGTAAACTAAAACATCATCTTTATAATAGAATGAACAAGGATATATTTTGATGTGAAGTTAAAATTTTGCATGAATTTTTAAGAAAACAATTGAAAATTCAAATTTCTTTCTTCCTGATCAGTCTTCAGGTCATGCTTCTACAGCCCTGGAGATATGAATTTGTTCTCCTCTGCCATTTAATCATCCATCCATCCATCCATCCATCCATCCATCCATCCATCCAGCAAATACCGATCGAGTGACGATTATGTGTTAGACAAAAAAGTTACAGCAGGGAACAAAATACACATGAACCATGATTTCATGGAGATTATACCCTACGGGAAATTTTTGAAAGCATTGGTTGGCCAGAATTCTCTCATGTGTGTTTGAAGATTAGGCCTTGGGAAATGGTGAGCATCCCATCACCAAAACTGTGCAGGCAAGCAGAGGTTTGATAAGCTACTATTCCTTGTGGAATTAATGAACAAATGATTTTCCACATTGTTGGGAGGGTAGGTTGGTTGACTTCTAAAATGCTTTCCAACCCATGACTGTGGGTGCTTTCTCTCCCCCATTCCCTGTGGCGTGGGAGGCAGGTGTTCTTAGCCCTGGGCAGGACGCTGGAGCTCCTATCCACTGGTCCAAATCCTTAGTCTCCTGCCCTGATCCCCCCAGAGTCAAGCTCAGAAGTACAAGGTCTCTGAATCTTGACCCCACCCTTGTCTGCCTTGTTCAGTCATGCAGTAGAATCCCCATGGGACTAGAATCTGAAAAAGTAAAATCAGCCGTCACTTGGGAGGGGCTGGAGAAGAAGAGGGGGGGAGTTGAGCGTTTCTCTCCTGGTTCCATTTTGGTCCCTGAATGCCTTTGCTTCGAAGATGGTGGAAAGCCCATCTTTGGTGGTAGGGTGTTGCTAATCAGCAATGTAGTGTCCAAAGTGGCCCAGCCCAGAAACAAAAATGGAGGCGTGACCAATGCCGACATACCCTTCCCTTCAGCCAAGGTCACATGGGCAGGGACAGTGGACAGGACAAGCAAGGAAGTCCCCTGGGGCACCCGGGAGATTGGGATGGGCACGGGGTGAGAGGCTCCAGGTGGCCTGGCCCCTGACATATGACCATTCCCATTGACGCCCTCTGAGGGTGTGTGCATGTGTGTGTGTGTGTGTGTGTGTAGCATTCAGAGCCCCTATCCTGTGCAGGTTAAATACTTATACCACACCTTTATCCCGCACAATTTATCAAGAGTAGGTGGCACTGTTATCATTTGAGAGTCAGAGAGGTAGAGCGAGTCTTCTGACTCTGGGCCTCACTGATGCCTCTCCCCTTCAGCTCCCACACAGCGTGGGCTTCAGAAACAGAAGAAGTCAATTTCCCAGCTCCCTCCAGGTGGGAGAGGCACCTCGCTGTAAGGACAAGACCCATCTCCCAGAGTGGCTCAAGAAGAGCCCCTGGAAGCAGCTCCAGGCCCCTGAGTTTCAAGGAACTGGTGATTCTGGAAAAGGAGTCCCGTATTCTTAAAGGAACTCCCGTATCCCTAGACTGCTGAGCTGTGTCACGTGCCTGCCTCGGGCTGGTACCCGTTTCCCGGGCTGAAGGTGAACACTCCAATCTCTAAGTGACCCTGGAACTGCAGAGGGGCCCCTCCGTCAATGGCTCAGCAGAGAAGCCTCCTCTTTCCATCTCCCAGCAGCCCTGGCAGAAACCCCACTCAGCACTGGGGAAATATAATTCCTCATTCTTTGCTCCCAGGTAATCCATCACCCAGAAATAGGGTTATGGAAAGATGTTTAACTTTGAAATGACTCTTGTGGGGAACAGGAAGGATAAACCTGTCCCTGAGGCCCCATGTCTCATTCTGGCTCATTCTGGCTTCAGAGAGAGATGAGTAGGGGAGTGAGACAGGGGGAGGTGAGGCAGGAAGGGGCAGACAGGCCCTGGAGGGGCCCGGTGGAAAAATTGGCAGCGTGTGTTTACTAGATGAGGAGCTACAGCCCTGGGAGGGTGTGTAGAACTTCCCTCAGACTGGGAGGCAGAGTGATCCTTAAACATGTCCAGTGGAATCTCTGCCAGTCAGTGACGTGTGGCCCCCTCTGGGACGTCACCAACTCAGAGACAGGGAGCAAAGCCCCCCAGGCACCAGCAGCCTTGGATGTCCCCCTGGACCACTGGAGCTGAGGCTGGGGCAGAAATGGAGCAATGCTGGCAGATGAGGCCAGAGGAGAAGAGGGGAAATGCAGCTTTCCGGGACAAAAACAGACGACAACTTGTTACTATGAGGAACAGGGACTCGAAGAGGTTGGCAAACTCCACTTGGGTTTCCAGGAGTCTTAACTCTCACCTCACTTTCCCTCAGGTCCGTGTCCTCCCAGCTTCTATTGACAAGGATCCTTGGTTTTCCTGCTTCCTTTTAAAATGAGAAGAATTCTTTCATCCCTAATGATCAAATAACCTACTTCCTTTTTCCTTCATTTCAAACGATACAGACAAGACTGGGGCTGGGATGAGGTGAGTGAGGCACTTGTCACAGGCACAAGATTGAAGGTGATGCTGAAATACTGAGGCATCAAGATAAATAGTGTTTAATACAGTATTTTTAAAAATTCAATTAATGCAAAAAATCTAAGACGAACAAAATATCCAAAATTTAAATAAAGAAAGTAGCAGTGCTGATTTCTCCTTTTGCATCAGGTTCCAGAATGTCTGGGCAGGACATTGGATGCAGATTTCACTTGAAAAATGTGTGCTAGGCACTGGGGGGATCCAGCAGAGAACATGATGTATGTGGCCCCATTCCTGGCAGGGTTTCTAATCTAGCAGGCAAGAGAAGTGAAAGAGTAGCTAGCAAAGGTTGACAGCTGAGACCGGCGAGACAGGCAGGCTGTGGTTGGGGAGATGGTTTGGATAGGAAGCTGGAGGAGCTGTTCTGGGGTGAGACATTTCTGCTGAAGGATGGAAGGAGCCAGCCCTTGAGCAGCAAGGACAGTAGAAGTCCAGTGCTGTAGACCAGTGGGAAAAGGCCCTGAGGCAACTATGGGCTCAACATGTTTGGGGAACTGGAAGCAGCTTACGTGTGTCCATAGCATAGAGTGGGCTCACAGGGTTCCTATGGGGCTTTCTGGAAAAGTGTACATTTTATTCCAAGTCCTGAGAGCTCCTCTTGCTTTCCTATGACCCTGTGACTTCACAGCAATACCCAAACCCAAGCCTTTTCCAACACCGCTGGCCTGAAATCCTGCTCTGTTTGGGAGCAAGGATTGGAGAGCATGGGGAGGGGAGCAGAAAAGGCAGGAGATTGTGAGGAAGTAGCAGGGCCTCCTAAATGCTCACGGGACGGGTCTGAATGCCCTGGGTTTTGTTTTACAAGAGCTGCCTCTGCCAACTTAGCAAGTAACTTAGTAACT
Organism: Tolypeutes matacus; assembly: GCA_026826555.1. Taxonomy (NCBI): domain Eukaryota; kingdom Metazoa; phylum Chordata; class Mammalia; order Cingulata; family Chlamyphoridae; genus Tolypeutes; species Tolypeutes matacus. The sequence goes on from JAKSZT010032012.1 coordinate 17,819,301, forward strand.
ACTGTTTATGATCAGGACATTCGGCTGCCAACACCATCCCAGGGAAGGTGACGCTGAATGAAAATCTGGATGTGAGGGTGGGAAACCAAGCAGAAAGACTGACATTGTAAAGAAACCCTGATAGAGAATGGATGAGTGGGCAAAAGTAGTACTGAAAGTCTGGTAAACGGTACCTTCTCTCTCTCTGCCCTCTTACTCACAACTAGTCAAGCTGAGTACAGACAGAGGAGTCGGTGGGAGAATTTGCTCTGCTGGCATCAGCCTCTAGGGAAGTCCCCCAGCCTCCTTCTGCCACCAGCTGGGACCCGGCCTCAACACAGCTTATAGGGCTTGTCCTAAGGCCTGGGTGGGAGGAGAGCTCCAGCCTCTAGAGAGGGCAACTATGTTCTCTAGGCACAAGGACTAGCATAACTTTTCAAGCAGTGCGGCCAAATACGTCTTCCTCTTGGCAAGTCACTCCCAGGGGCAGCATAAACTTCGAGCTAGAGCTCACTACTGTCAACTAACTCAATGACCTTTGTCAATGGCAGGGAGGCGACACTGATCCAAGACATGATTCTGACATCTAATTTACGCTCTTCCAACCTTGTCTCCTCTTACACTTGTGTCACCTCTTATACAGGTTATTTCTTGTCACATATAAAACTGTGGAGGCCTGGTGAAGGCATCTGTATTAGTCAGGGCTCTCCAGAACCAACAAGGTGTGTTTTGTAGGGACGGGAGAGTCAGAATTCTGTAGGGTAGGCCTAGACATTCTGGTAAGCATGACGTTGAGCTCTTGAGGCAGATGTTCTTCTTCCTGGAACCCTCAGGTCTTTGCTCTTAAGGAAACTGATTAGATGAGGCCCCCCTACATTGTGGAGGTCCTTTACTTAAAGGCAACTAAATGTAGGTGTTAATTCCACTGACGAAATAACTCAGCAACGTCTCGGCCAGTGTTTAACCAAGCAGCTGGGCACTATCACCTAGCTAAATAGACACGTAAAATGAACGATCCAGGCTTGAGCTAATTTCTCTCATCACAGTATACCTGCTGGGAAATGGGCAGGGAGGGGTCAGCGTTCAGAAGTTGGAGGTCAGAGGTGGGCATCAGTGGTCCCTGGGGCTGGATGGAACCACGAGGGTCGTCTTGTTCAACCCCCACAGTGTGGCAGGGGAGCAGCATCACAGAGCAGGATTCCCACCTGAGACCACTCCCACGGGGGCCAGGGAGGGGTTTGACAAGAACACCACACATTTTCGGAGCAGTTGGTCTCTTCTGTATCTACAATCAAAAAAACTTTTTTTCAGCTGTTCTGTAACCGACTGCTACCGGGAATCCTAGAACGATCGCATTTTTTTATCTCCCTTTACTCAGCATGGACTGCAGTGGCCCTTGGGGAGCACCTGGAAGGCTGGAGATTGGCACAGGGAAGTGGGGAGCAGCAGCCTCTCGGGTCTCCATGCAGGGGAACCTGGGAGAGTTGATTTAAAACCTCCGCTGAAATTACCTCTTCTATTGACTAGTAAACAGAGTAAAAAAGAAAGGAATTGTGGTTTTCTTTAAGAAAAAACTATTATCTCCTCTTTTCCTCCTCTCCCCAGGAAACGGTACCTAAAATTGGAAGCATCACGTGTAATTTATTGCCTGCTTTAAATGTTTCCTGTAACTATAAGGATTATATTTGTATCAGATTCCATTATAATGAACTCCAACTTCTTTTATAACTTCTTCTTTGCTAGAAGAAATGCATTGGTGTAAATCACATTTCCAGACCTCAGCCTGGAGCTTGCGTTTGGTTTTCAACTTCACAATGAACCAGCGCTGCGACATTAGGCAAGTCATTTAAACTCTTTGCTCATCAGACCCGTCTACCAGAAATTGGGGACAATAAAAATAATGGTCTTAATTCCTCATAGTTTTATTGGGAACCAATAAGATTATTTTGTAAAAATATAATGTAAATTGTAAAACACCACCTAAATGCTAGCTTTTGTTTGTTGATGGAAGTTCAATCACAATTGGGGAACCAATCTGGGCTTCCTGCTTCTGTTGTGGTGGCCGTTTGAAATCCAATCTGCTCTGGCTAATACATCTTCTTCTTAGTATTCCAGCATTAGATGCACTGTGCCCCTCTGTAATCTTGCGTTTCCTTACCTATTCAACAGGGAACCAGTATTGGCCTGCCTGCCTTCAACCTTTGGATCATTTTGTTGTTTTTTTTTCCCCAGCTCACATATAGAGTTTATATAACTTTGATGGCCCATCAGATTTATTGATATTGAGCAAAGAGGAGGACTTAGGTAATACATTCACTGCCAAGAGGGATGTTGGGGGAAGCTCAGCTCTATCAGAACGTTTTCCAATGAGTGGGCTGCATGCATCATAAGATGCTGAGAGCTTATAAGAGGAGAGCAAGATGAGACCAGGAAGGCTGAATTGGAGGCAAAATTTGCATCAGTTGACTCCTTCTGTTTCCTTTCATGGTAATATCCTGAGTCTTACCAAGGGATGTATTGTTTAGTGATGGTAAGAGAAGGAGCACTGGGCTGGGAGAAGCCTGTGAAATGTTGTAATGAGAGAAAAATTTTAACAAATAACTTTTAACCTAGGTGGGAGACACCCAGAGCCTGCCCCCATGATGGCAGCATGTCAGTAAGTGCCATGAATCTCAGTTAAACATTTCACCTGCATGCCCTGTTAATGGGAGTGCGGACTTCCGCGGGCGTACTGGACATCAGGCACAACTTCATCAAACTAAATATGCACCTTGCTTCTATGACCCAGTAATTCCAGTGCTAGGACTATTTTGCAAAAGGAACAGGTACAAGTATGCTCACAACAGAGTTATCTGTGGTGATGGTGGGGAGTTAGAGACAATCTGGGGATCCATTCCTGGGAGAATGGGAAGTTAAAATGTGGTGGATGTGTACCACAGAAGCCCCTGCAGCAGTTAGCAGCCATTGATTAGATGTGAACAAACCAACATAGGTGGATCTTAAAAACAGAGCTAGTGGAAAAAGCAAGAAATAGAATGAGATATATAACAGAATTTGCACAGCCGAAAAATGCATGCATGGGTTCCAATGGATCGAGATGGCAGTATAAAGTACCCCAGAGTGCTGTTCTCCCCCAGAATTTTTGAGCAATTAGCAAAAACTGGCAGAGCTCCTCAGAATTCCAGAAAACAGGTAAAATATTGCAGTAACTGGGCAAGTGCTGAATCAAGAAAACAGCTTTAAAAAATTACAAGAGAAGCTTGTGATACCCTTGCTGGCCCCCTATCCCCCTCCCTGGCATGGGTGGAGCCAGCCTGCGTTCTCATTGTGGGTCCCTGGCCCTGTTCCGGAGACAGCAGAGTAACCCTACGTGCACACTGCCATGCCTGCACGTCAGGACCAGGCTATCAGGTGGCAGCCTCAGAGACTGGACCAGGAAACTAATCTGCTTGCCCTCCTAGAACTTGCCCTGCAGGCAGAAGCAGCTGTGGACAGTTCAGAAATAAACCCTCACATCTATGGCTAATTGATCTTTGACAAGAGTGCCAAGTCCACTCAGTGGGGAAAGAACAGTCTCTCCAAATGTTGTTGGGAATTGATATGCAAAAGAATGAAGGTGGACCCCTACCTTCACACCATATGTAAAATTTTACTCCTAATGGTTTTTGAAAAACCTAAATATAAGAACCAAAACTATAAAACTCCTAGAAGAAAACTTAGGGAAACATCTTAAGGACTTTGTTTTAGGCAAGTCTTTCTTAGACTTTATATCAAAAGCAAAAGCAAGGAAAGAAAAAAATACACAAATGAGACTTTGTCAAGATTAAAAACTTTTGTGCATCAAAGGATTTCATCATGAAAGGAAAAATACAACCTACAGAATGGGAGAAAATATTTGGAAACTACATAACTGATAAGTTATAATATACAGGATCTATAAAGAAATCCAACCACAACTCAAAAACAAAAAGCCGAACAACCCAGTTAAAAATGGGCAAAAGACTTGAAAAGACGTTTCTCCAAAGAACATATATAAATAGCAGTAAGCACATGAAAAGATGTTCATCATCATTAACCAATAGGGAAATGCAAATCAAAACCATAATGAGATATCATTTCATACCCACTAGGAAAAAAATGGAAAACAAGTGTTGGAGAGGATGTGGAGAAAAGGAACATTCATTCATTGTTGATAGGAATGGAAAATGGTGCAGCTGCTGTGAAAAACAATCTGGCAGCTCCTCAGAAAGATAAGTATAGAATTACCATATGACCTGGCAATCCCACGTCTAGGTATGTAATGAAAGAATTGAAAGCAGGGACTTGAACAGATATTTGTACACTGGTGTTCATCATTGCCCAAATAGGGAAACAACCCAAGTGTTCATCAAGAGATGAATGGCTAAAAAAAAAAGTGGTATATACATACAATGGAATATTATTTAGCTGTAGGAAGGAGTGAAGTTCTGATACATGCTACAACATGGATGAACCTTGAAGGGATCATGTTAGGGGAAATAAGCAAGACACGAAAGGACAAATATCGCATGATCGCACTGATACGGACTAATGAGAATAAGCAAATTCAGAGTCAGAAACTAGAATACAGGTTACCAGGGGTTAGGGTGGTGGCAGGGAATGGGGGTTTAATACTTAAATGGTACAGACTTTCTGGTGAGGGTGATGGGAAAATTTTGGTGATACATGGTGATGTGCAAAATTGTGAATGGAATGAACTTCACTGAATTATATATTAGAATGTGGTTAAAAGGGGAACATTTTAGGTTGTATATATGTTACTAGAATAAAATTTTTTGAAAAACCCTTAAGAATGTGCTACAGTGAATACTATTGTGATATATGTACTATAGTTAGTAGTATAATTTTATTAATATTGTTTCATCAATTGTAACAAAGTTACCATACTAATCATACCTATTAACTAAGTGTTAATAATAGGGAATAATGCATATGGAAGGGACGATATATGGGAATGCTGTATTTTCTGCATGATTTTTTTGGTAAACCTACAACTTCTTTAATAAAAAAATAAATAATAAATAAAAACCCCAAACAAGGAAACAAAATGCATGCATAAAAAACAATACCCATTTGCATTAATACATACAAATAAAGAAGCACATTGAACCACTAGAATGATTGGCTGTGGTATTGGGGGTGGGGAGATGGATCTAAGGATAAAGAACGATTAATACATGCATAAAATAAGAGAGGCCTTGCAGGCAAAATTGTAAGAAGTATTTATTCATTCCTCTTCACCTGAAGTCCAAATTAAATTAATAAAAATTGGAAATCTCCTAAGTTTCTGTGCAAGTCCACACTATAGTCTGTACGTTCTCCAATGACCCAATATTTCTTGTACTAAAAAGAGAGGATATTTTGTCAAATTAAAGTTTAAAAAAGGAATAACCTCTTCTGCACTGGTCTGTCAACTTATGTAAATCCTTGTTGCTCTTCTCAGCTGCTCAACAGTTCCTATATTCCTCTCCTGATACTCCACCCTGTGTCCCTCATGGCAACTTCCCCCACACTTCATTCTTTCAGATTCCCACCTTCATTCTGTCTTCTCTTTAATTCTCATCACTGAGCTTACTAACAACTTCTTGGAGATCAGCATCCTTGGATTCTCTTCTAGTTAGGGCTCTTTCATTTTATTTTATTTTGCTTTATTTCAATTTCAAAAAGAAGAATAATGGACAAAAGGCAACTTAAATTACAGAAGCATTATTTTAAAAAATCCTGTCTAGACACATTTATCTTATTTAATCTTAAAAACAAACTCAGTTGTTTCTCCAGTGTTCAGAAAGACGAATACATGAGCACAGGTTGGTTAAATGACATGATCAAGGTCTCCTTGTTAATGAAGAAAATGAAAAAAAATGCTTGTTAATATTCACATCTCATAAAACTAAATCGCGTATTCTTTTTTGACCTTTAGCATTGATATAGTACTTTGCCACAAAAAATATTACCATATTACTTTAACTATAGTCTATAAGTTACATTAGTTGTATTTTTTCCATGTATCATCATATGATTAACACCTTGTAATAGAGGAACATTCTTGTATTCATATTAGTAATCACAATCTGCATCTACAACCAAAATCACTATGTTATACAGTCCCTAGATTACCCCTAGCTGTCTTTCAATTAACATTAACCTTCCTAGACTACCCCCTTTCAGCCACACTCACATTTATAAATCAGCAGTGTTAGTTATACTCATTATAATGTGTTACCATCAACTCTATCCATTTCTACATAGTTACAGTCAATCTTATTAATCATTCTGCATACAATCAGCATCAGTTGGGCTCTTGATTGCAAGCAACAGAAACTGGTCTTATTGTTTTAGCAATACTTGGGGTTTATAAGGATGTGGCAGCCCACAGAATCTACAGGAAGATGGAGGAACAAGCTTGGAAAATAAGTAGGACCCCCACCCCCACCCCCACACACACAAAAAAGAAAGAAAGAAAGAAAGAAAATAAGTGGGATCCAAAGGAGTTCTGGAGGCTGGGCTTCAGGAAGAATCTGGCTGGCTGCTCCCATGGCTATAGTCTCTGGCACTACTGCCACCACTGCGGGACCCTGCTGTAAGTGAGACATAACCACCTGCAGTGACCAGCCTCCAAAGTGGCCTGATGATCCTCAATCTCACACCTGTGAGGAGTCCCTTCTGTATTGAATAGGGCTTTCCTGTGCAGCCAGTGGGATACTGTGACTTCTGAGGCTAGGTTACAAAAGACATTATGGCTTCTACCTTGTTCTCTCTTGAATCATTTGGTCCGGGGAAAACCAGCTGCCATGTCATGAGGTCACTCGTGCAGCCCTTTGGAGAGGTCCTTGTGGAGAGAAACTGAGACCTCCTGCCAAGAGTCAGTGACAACCGTGGCCTCCTGCCAATAATCATGCGAGTGAAGATCTCGGAAGTGGATCCTCCAGCCCTAGCCTTCAGATGACTGCAGGTCCAGCTGACATTTTGACTGCAATCTCACAAGAGACCCATGAGCCAGAACCACTCAGCTAAGCCACTTCTGAATTCCTGACCAGTAGAACTGAGGAAATAAAGATTTGTTTTCAGTTGCTAAGTTTTGGAGTGATTTGTTATGCAGCAGTAGGTAACTAATGCACCTCCCTTCACCTTTGGGTCACCCGCCTCACATTAGAAGAGGGAGTGTCTGGACAGCTGAACCTAAGTCATAGCCCATACCCTGGCTGCCAGGGGGCCTGTGGAGTGAAATGAGGTGGAGTGAAGACATTTCTCCTTTGCCACCTTAGAAGAGGTGGGGTACTATGTCATGCTGATACTGCACACCATGGGAAACCCCTTAATAGGAAGATATTTGATGTTTGGACAGTCAAAATAAACAAAGGAAAATCCAGTTCGCCGTTGAGTCTGAATTCCTGCAATGTCTATTCCTCCAGTCGGAATCTGTCAGGATCCTTTTTCTCTCTCCCTCTTTCTTGGCCCCCAGGGAGATGCAGCCTTCTTTCTCTCCAAAGCTAACATTGAGTTCTACTTGTGCCCTTGGTTCTATTCACTTCATTGACCTCAGATCTCAGATTCATTAGTTACCTCTTTTCTTGCTCATACCTTTTAATGTTACCTCTGTGTGCAACCATGTTAGGTCTCTTCTGAGTTATCATCCCTCATTTCTCCTCCCCCAGTAGGAACAGTTTGACTTAGGGGCTTTTAAAATTCCTTTGTGCATCAACCACTGGGATGAGCATTGTCTACCTGAGTTAGACGGTGTGCGGTGGGGAATGAGTCCTGCCTGAATGACAACAAAGCCAATGTCCACATGGGAGCAGGGGCTGTGGTGAGGATGACTGCACTCCTCAGGCAGGTGCCCCCCACACCCCTGCCATTCAGAGCAATGGAGAAAGGTTTTGAAGCATGGATGGGGCTCTGGAATTCCCCCTACTCTCACAAGCTAGGAAGTTACTAGATTGCAAACTCCTTGAGGAGAGGCATTATGCCTTGTTGCCACTATGTCTCAGTGCCTAGCACAATGCATCATACATAGAATATGCTCAACAGATATTTTTTGAATGAATAGTTGAGTGAACAAGTGCATGTATGGGATGCATGGAAGATGGATTTACTCTGATACCCATACATACATGATTGTGATGGTCTTTGGGAGGGGATAAAAATAAATGCTGTGCTTGTCTTGGTTTGGGTTCCCCCAAAGACCGACTCTGAAACAAGGATTCAAGAGCAAGTAGATTACTTGCAAAGGGCAGGGGACACCAGTAGTGACATGGAGAAGGGAAGGCAGGCAATAAAAACTGAATTATTAAGCCACTATTACAGTGGTTAGCTGGAATTGAATCCCATGGGGAAACTCTTGGAAGCAGTAAAAAACACATGCCTCAGAATTATACCACCTAAGGGGTGAAGGAGCTGGGATATTTATATCAACTCCTGAAGTCATTGGTTGAAGGCTTTTCCCAGGGGGAGGGGGTAAGCTTACTCCACAGCACAGTTAGCCTGCCCACATAGGCAAAGTGGTTTTCTGTGGTTTTAGTCTGAGCACAGAAGGTCCAAGGGCCATAGGCAGAGCCTGCAGAGCTTAATATGTGTTGGCTTCTCCGCATGTAAACCCCCTGCCATTAATTTAAAAGTCCTTTGAGTGCAGGAACTACATCTATTTATTCTTGACTCTCACAACATAGCACAATATTTTGCACATAATAATGGTCAAGAAATATTTATTCTTTCCTAAATTGATGATATTTCAGTATATCTTTTTCCCAACGACCTTTTGGTATTGCTTCCATACATCTTAGATTTTCTGGGACAAAATGAATTTCATGTCATTATATTTTTATCTGTTAAGTATGTAATTGAATATGATCTGAGTTTTATACTTTTGCAAAACATCTCATGCAGTTTCACTAACAAATAACTTTGTTAAAAGTCTCTATTAGACCAAAGTTCCTAACTGTTTTAGTTTCAAGACTGCTAAAATAAAATACCATGAAATGGGCCAGGTCATACAATGAGAATTTAGCCACTCACAGTTTTGAGGCTGAGAAAATGTCCAAATCAAGGCATTATCAAGGTGATGCTTTCTTGCCGAAGACTGGCTGCTGTTGATCCTTTGCTTCTCTGTTGATCCTTTGCTTCTCTGTCACATGGCAAAGCACATGGTGGCAGCTGCTGGTCTTTCCCTTCTCTTATGGGTTTTATTGATTTTATCTTCTTGCTTCCATGGCTTTCTCTTTCTGTGTCTGAATTTCATTCTCTTATAAAGGACTCCAGTAATAGGATTACGACCCATCTTGTTTGAGGTGGGGCACACCTTAACTGACGTATCTTCATCAAAAGGTTCTACTTACAATAGTAACCTGCCCCCTGCATGTTCAACCTTGTCTAATCTTTGAGCCCATGAGAACCAGGCTTCATGTTGTATTGAGAATTCTCTTCTCCAAGAGGTGGGGGGAGGCAGGGAAGGTCTGCTATAAATTTGTTGTTCTAATTCCATTTTCCAGATCAGACCACCTGGTTTGAAAAGAAATGATGAGAACCCCAGGTGCTGCATAAGCAAACAGCTCCAGCTCCTCCTTTCCACACCATTACCCATGAGGCCAATTTCCTCCCAGGAACCTTGTTCTTGAAATCTGGCTCTGATCCCAGGTCAATAATTCTGGACCCTAATCCTGTTCACCTAGTTTTTCCCCAAACTCTTCTTTCCCTGGTTGCTGGGCCCTACCTTCCTACCTTTGACAGCCTAATAGCTACCCTGACTCAAACAGACATCCATGTCACCCAGCTACTGTCCCCTGAGAATTTTCCCTGCCTAGAAGCTGTTTTAACTGTGCTTCTCTGTTCCATCAGATTGGACCCTGGTCTTAGTTTGCCTGAGCTGCTATCACAAATACCATACAATCGGTTTCCTTAAACAATGGGAATTTATCGGCTCATAGTTTTGAGGTTAGAAGTCCAACATCAAGAATATTGGTAATACTTGCTTTCTCCCCAAAGATGAGTGCTCTTGCGCTGGCTGCCAGCAATCTTTGGAGTTCCTTGGCTTGTATTTCTGCCTCTCATCATGTGGCAATGAACTTTCTTTTCTCACTTCTGTGACTTCTGGGTTCTCTTGATAATCCAGATTAAGGCCCACTCTAGCCTTAATTTTGTCACCTTAACTAAAAATAACATCTTCAAAAAGTCCCATTTAATATGGGTTCACACTCACAGGGATGTGGATTAAGGACATGTATTTGTTGGGGTACATAATTCATCCTACCACAGACCCCGGAAGCCCTGGTGCTTGGGTTCAATGCCTCCTTTTACAACTGGATGGTCATGCCTGGTCCTCGTCAGTCCACTCAACCCTCAGTTCCTGCCAGCCTTGGCTAGATTCCCCTTCACCACCTCCTTCATTCGCCTTGAACTGATCTTCAGTATGCTTGAGGAAGCAGCTACCAGCTAAGACATTTAGGACATTGTTCGTGTAGGCTGCTTTTGTTGACATTCCTTACTTAGCTTTAGGACTTCATCTTGCTTTTTTTGTTGCCCCTAGACCACTGGTTACTGATGCCATCTTTCAGCATCCCTATAGATGGGGAAGCCCAAGAGATGGGTTTTGAAAATGTGTATCCAGCGGTGTGTTGTTAAGAACAACTGGCATGAATGCTTTGTTCACACCACAGGGTATCCAGACCAGTATTCAGCTCCAGATGCCTCTTCTATGCCCCTATGCCTTCCCTGACTTGTTAATTATAGAAGAATGCCATTTCCTTCTCAGATTGGTAGCTAGGTGGCAAATAGGGATGGAGTTGTTGCCTGTGTCCTGGGACTCACTGAGGTGAGTGTTCCCTTTAGGACTTTCCTGTTGCTCAGAGTTTTTGGATCTTGCATTTCTTCACACAACCTCTTCCCTTGAAGCTTGCTTTCCTTCCCTCCCCAGCTTTCACCATTCCTCCCTGCCTCCCTCCCTCTCTTCATCTCTCTATCCCTCCCTTCCTTCCTTTCTCTTCCTTCCTTTTTCTTTCATTTCCCTTTATTTATTTTTTACTTTAAGGGACCAGCCCTGGGTCCCATGTCTGCTTTCTCATGATCTTGGTACCTGTAGTTTTACCCTAGCTCTGGCCTAAAATACAATCCTTACTATTGCCAGGGGAGTTGGATTACCTTGATGCTCTCCTTCATTTCCCAGAGGATGCCTGTATTTCTTGAAAAGCTTCCAAAGAAGCAAGTGACATCACCAAAAGCTCAGAAAACGCTGCCTCAAGTGGATTCTTGGCAAAATCAGCATCCATAGTCTTTGGTCAATAAGTAGCAAATCCAAGAGATCTAAATAATCGTCTTTGGGATTGTATACTTGGTTTTGAAACAGTCCCAGCCAGTGTCTGACTTACAGCCTGGAAAGGGAGAGAGGGAGGAAGAGTCATACAATTTCCATTTAAATTGAGAATCTTTTAGCTGGAAACCCAGAGGCCTATCTGCTGGCCTCCCACTGTTTGCTTCCCTTTATGCATCCTATTCAGAGGATGGCATGATTATTCCCTAAACATATTACTGCAGCTCTTCCGGCAGATTCTCTCTTCTAGGAATGTCACGAATGAATTACTATGTGGTGTTGGCATGGGGCCTCAGCCAGCAGGAGCCAATTATTTTAAAAATTTCTAAGTAAATCAGATCAGTGTTTTGCAAGTTACTAGCCAAGAATCTTCAGAAAGTCATGTAGCATTCCTTTGCTACATTATTTGTTGCTGACCTAGATGCCTACAGATCTCAGCACTCTCAGGTCCATGCTCTTGGTGGGACACCAGCTCACACTCATTTGCAGTAATCTAATTGAGTAATTTCACTTATCAAAACTGTAAATGAGTGTTAGATCAGATCAGATCATTAAATTTCTTAATTAGGCAGCACAGACACCCCCTTGCCAGATGGATTTAGCCGCACCTATTTGTGACACAACTTAATCACACTTTGCCATGCTGTCAAGGCCATGTTTCAAGGAAGAAACATGTTTTCTTGGCTAGATGAAACATATGCCATCCAAATCTGGTATCTCCATCTTAGAGAAAGAGACTTTGCTGAATATAAGACATATAAGAATACATGTCATGGTAAAATCATTAGCAATCAGCAAATGGAGATATTCTACCACAGCTGATTTGAATTCTTAACAAAACCATTTCTTTAGGCAAGGAATGGAATCTGCCTTCATCAGTGGCTGTTGGCACATCAGATGAGTATTCAAAAATATTTAGCCTTAGGGATAAAAGAGTAAGCACAAGAGCAATGGCACACAGTGTCAGGTTTTATTGTTTATGTTCTTTTCTCCTTGAACTGTCAGGCTATGGGGAGATGGTTCTGTCCTCTCCAGAGCAGCAAGGAGTTCATAACTTCATCTTGACAACAATGCCAGGATTTTATGCCTTTGTCCATCAGGCATTTCTCCTGCTGTCTATTCTAAATCCTTTTGGGTAAAGTTTCATTCTGTTTCTTCTTATTTTGTTACGGAGAGAGCGGGCTCGATCTGTCACCAATTTACATGCACAGTATAACTTTGGTTAAATGGAAAGTGCAAGGATTAGGTCGTGCAGGTTCCTTCAAGTTTTGGGGACCAAAAGAAAAACATTTTTTTAGCCATGCATCGTGGAAAATGCTTGAGAAAGTTTTAGTTATACTTTGTGTAAACAGACCTGCTTTCCTTGGTTGTGTAGATGTTATAGTGTAAAATGACATTATTATCATTTTGCAGTATTATCACTGTAGGGGATCACTCTGAATCTTTTCCAATCCACAGGCAAACATTTCTGAATATGGACCACCATATTGAGAGGGTTTTGTTTTCCCCTTTCTCCTATAGGAGGAAAAAATGCTGAGATATCAAAATTTGTATGTGTCACGAGCCAATAGGATATGTGTGTATGTGCATGTGTGTGTATAAAGAGACTTATTTTAAAGAATTGGCTCGGGTGATTGCAGGGTCTGAAGTCTGAAATCCACAGGGCAGGTGGGCAGACTGGAGACTCAGTCAGGAGTTGCTATCAGTTTTGAGATAGAATTGAAATAATAGGATAGGTTACTTTTGGTTATTCCCCAGCCTCTGAGTAGAAATTCATCATATTAACATGACAACTTAAAATTTGATAGTCACCATATATTCATATCTAAAGTGTTTGAATAAATTTTGTAGAGTTTCCTGCCCCCAGGTATTCTCGGGAATTTTCCAGAGGTTGCCTTAAAATACATCAAGAACTGTTCCTGGTCATCTCTCACTGTTCGACTGGCCTAGTCAGGACCCCCAAGCTGCTGCCAAGAGCAGCCTCTTGCTCTGATCCACCACACCACAGCTCCTTGTTGCAGGACTCTGGGGTCTCAGTGTCACAGAGCTGCAAGTCTGTCATTACCACCACATCATTCCTGGGTCACCCTGGCCAATAATGCTTCCGTGGAAGAGAGAGTGGAAAAAATGGGCATTAGTGGTGGGAGGCAGAGGTGAGCCCTGGCTTGTTGCTTCAGCCCCGTTGTTGGAGCTCATTGTTAGGGCTCTCTCCTTGGCCTTGAGCCTCGGACTGTTGTGCAACCCAAGCCACTGCTGTCCACCTCATCGGGCTCGGATGAATTCTCTTTGCTATACCTTTGGGGTGGCTGTGCAGAAGATGCACAGAAGACAGAGGAGGTCCTTGGTGTTCATACTGCACGACAGCTCCACAGTCTATAAGGAGGTGAACTGTTACACTCAGTGGGGAGGCCGTAGTGATTTGAACAGGCGGCATGTCCCAGCTGGGTGGCTCGGATCCCAAAGTGCTACTGAGATCTGTGAATCAGTCCTTTCAGTTCATACACTACCCCTTTTCTCCTTGAGCGCACACACAGCACCACGGAGGCTGGGCTGGACTGGTTTCCCCTGACAGCTGCAAGATGCATCTGGAGCCACCAATTCCCCTCCTTTCTTTAGTCCTGAAGCTAAGTCTGGCTCACAGTGGCAGCCTCCCTTCTCGTGGGCTCCATCATCCTTCCCTGCATCTCACTTCTGTTGGGAAACCCCCAATGTATTGGATATCTCTGGTTATCTCTTATTCACTATAGGTTTTCGGTTGTTATTCCTAGGTGGCTCTTTAGCTCCCATTTAAATCGAGTGGCAGGAGCAGAAGAGAGGGGAAAGAAGCATTAATTAACTCCACATGCCTGGCATATTGAATATCATCTCTGTTCCCAGCAGTAGCCTCACAGCCCATGGTTTTCTGTTATCTTCCTTCACCTTATAGAAAGAGTCCTGTGTTTCCCCAGGCTGCCTTTTGAGGTTTAAGCTATGTTTTCACAAGGGCAACAGTTTATGCCAGATATGTTTTTTTTGACGGTTTAATTTTTAAAGCAGGTTTATTGAAGTACAACTTGTCTATAATAAATTGCACATGTTAAAAATGTACACTTTGGTAAGTTTTGACATATGTATTCACCCATGAAACCATCACTGCAAATCAAGATAATGAAAATATCCATTACCCCCAAAAGTTACTTCAGTATGCCTTTGTACTTTTTTCTTTTTTCTTTTTTTTTCACACTTCTATCACTCAACATAATTATTTTGAGATTCTTTAATGTCATTGCATATGTTCATTCATTCAGTTCATTCATTTTTGTTGTTGAAAAATATTCCAATGTATGGACATACCATGCTTTACCTATTAATTTAGAGGTTGATGGATATTTGGGTTATTTCTTTTTTAAAATATATTTTTTATTTATTTTTAAAAGACACTTAGTTTACATAAAATGTTACATTAAAAAATATAAGGGATTCCCATATGCCCCACTCCCCACACCTCCCACTTTCCCCCACATTAACAACTTCTTTCATTAGTGTGGTACAGTCATTGCAATTGATGACCACATTTTGGAGCACTGCTACTAAGCATGGATTAGAGTTTACATTGTAGTTTACACTCTCTCCCACTCAATTCCATAGGCTATGGCAAGAGATATAACGGCCTGTATCTGTCATTGTATTGTCACTCAGGTCAAGTCCAAGTCCCGAAAATGCCCCCATATTACACCTCTTTTTCCCTCTCCCTGACTACACCACATTCAGTGACCATTGTCTCCACATCAATGATATAATTTCTTCCATTGCTAGAATCACAATAAGTCTATAGTAGAATGCCAGTAAGTCTATGCTAGTCCATATTTTATTTCCCAATCCTGAGGATTCTGGGATGGTGATGCCCACTCCACCTCTAATTGAGAGGGGGCTTTGATCTCATATGGCTCATAGATGGGACTTTCTTGCTTGCAGTTGTAGACTCTCTCAGTTCCTTGGTGTGGTGGTTGTCCATCCTTACCTCCTTGTTAGTTGTCTGGGATGAATCCAATGAACTGGAGAGTAGGTGTAGCAACTCCGTTGAGGCTCAGGGCCCATCTGGCACATGGACAGCTCAGAGATTAAAGTCTCTTGGATGTATACCTACCAACTCCAACACCAACTATTGGTTCAAATAAAAGGGACAGAAGAGGAATGTGTAGAGAAGTCACATCTGAGTCCAACTCTGTCACACTTGGGAGCACAAACTCCAAAGTAGGGCCCACTGGAAAGGCACCAAACTCCGGAGCTATCTAGCATGACCGTAGGACCTGGGTGTCTCCAGAGCCCTCAGGAGCCCCACTGCTTGGGGTAGTATCTACCTTGGCCGTCTATGAGATCCTGCTGAGACATGCATAAGCGTAACCTCTCTGATGACCTCCTGACTCACTTTGAAGTCTTTTGGCCATGTACACTCATTTGTCTTTACCTTTCCCCCCTTTTATTCAAGGTCTTTTTCCAGTTGTATCACCAGCTGGTGCTTGGTAGTAGTCCCTCGGTGCCAGGGAGGATCATCCCCGGGAGTCACGTCCCTTGCTGGGGGTAAGGTTTGGCTTAGAGAGAGGCCACATTTAAGCAACAAGAAGACTCTCAGAAGGTAACTCTTAGGCACTCTACAACACTAGGCTAAGTTTCAAATTCAAGAGCAAAAGGCTTGCAAGTATAGTCGTCAACATCAAGGGCCCATCATTTGACCATCTTTCTTCACTAGTCATTGCCCCTGTACTTGGGGGGATTGTTGTTGTTCCATTAGAGAATGTGGCAGAGCTCCCCAGGATGGGAATTCAATAATCTTTCGGTTGTTGTGTGATTCTCTACCCACTATGGCAATGCCCCATGAACATTTGAACATACTTATATACCTTATATGTATGCCCAGTTGAACTTCCTCACATGTATCCCCCACCACTGACACACCATCCCGTTGATGATCCCTTGCCATAGTTGTAACCCTTCTATGATCCAACACTTCTTCAAAAATGAAGCCAAGAATATTGCCAAATTTGATTAATAAGAAAATGAAATAATAATGATAGGCTTAAACATAAGAAAGAAAATACATATTAATTTAGAGAAACTAAAACTAAAATAAAGTAAAAAATTCTAGTATTTAAAAAATGAAAAATATTTTAAAAAATAAAAAGAAATAAAATAAAATAATTTTTTGACGTTTTGCCTTTCATCACTGTAATATCAGTTGTCCTGTATGTACAGTGGCATTTTCTTCCATTTCTTCCTCAGTGTCTTACTTTTTAAAAATATTGTCTTCAAAGAAGTTTTAGGTAACAGTAAAGCTACATACAGAATGTAGGGGCCTCCCATACACCCAACATCCTCCCCCATTTTCCCCTTCCCTATAATCTTTTTTACATGTGGATGGTACATTTGATACAACTGATGTATAAATACTGAAACATAGCTACTAACCATGGTCAATGGTTTACATTATGGTTTGCATGTCTAGTTCTCAGCTGTTACAAAAGATACTGTGAATATTCATGTGCAAGTCCTTGTATAGACATATGCTTTCATTTAAATTGGGTAAAAGCCTAGGATTGGAATGGTTGGGTCACGTAGCATTTTGATATCATTGATGAATTCTGAAAAGTAATATTGGATTATGTTTGTAAACTGGTCTTTTCCTCTGAGCATATTAGAGTGTATTGGATTCAGAGGTTTTACTTTTACCTGATTAAATAATGATTAAGGCTTTGATTGAGCCGTGCCAGTAGGATGTTGCATCCCCACCCCCTTGGTGGGTGGGGACTCACAGATAAAACTACACAGCAGAGCAGAGGAATTAGTTGGAGTTTTGATGTTGGAGTTCTGGTGTTGGAGTTCTGATGCTGAGTTTTGAGCTGGAGCCTGGGAAGTGAACACACAGGAGAAGAACAGAGAGAAGTAGAGATGGCTTTTAGACACAGCTGAAGCCCCGGGAGAGAGACAGAGCCATTTGCCTGATAGTCTACAGCTGGCGTTGAGAAGCGAGGCAAAGCCTAGGGAGCCTCATAGTCTACAGGTGTCCTGGTAGAGAAAACAGAGGAGCTAAGCCTGCAGAGAAGCAAGCCCTGGGAATAGAGGAACCCAGGAAGATTAAACCTTCACAGATGTCGGCAGCCTTCTTGTTCCAACATGTGGCAATAGACTGGTGAGGGAAGTAACTTATGCTTTACGGCCTGGTAACTGTGAGCTTCTACCCCAAATAAATACCCTTTATAAAAGCCAACAAATTTCTGGTATTTTGCATCAGTGCCTATCAGTGCCTCTTTGGCTGACTAATAAGGTCATATGGCAGGTGTATATTTAATTTTTTTAATCAGATTTTATTGATACATATTAATAAGGCATGCAATCCATCCAAAGTGTATAATCAATGGTATTTGGTATAATCACATAGTTGTGCATTTATCACTTCACTTA
Organism: Tolypeutes matacus; assembly: GCA_026826555.1. Lineage (NCBI taxonomy): Eukaryota > Metazoa > Chordata > Mammalia > Cingulata > Chlamyphoridae > Tolypeutes > Tolypeutes matacus. The sequence continues at coordinate 17,837,056 of JAKSZT010032012.1, forward strand.
TTATTAGAGCATTTTCATTGTTCCAATAAAAATAATAATAAACAAAAACAGACAAACCAAAAAAGCTTTACCCCCTTAATAATCACCTCTCAATCTCACTATGCTTCCCCTGCCATACATAGCTGCTATTCTGTTTCTGTCTTCTAATTTATTTGTATTTATACTTTGTATAGAAGGAGTCAAACAATACGTAGTATCTTTTGTCTCCTCTCTTTCACTTAGTATATTTACTTTTTTCACCCTTAGTTGAAGATTATAATGTATAACTCTACACTAATGTCCATATTTTGCTTTGGTTCTATTTTTGACTGGTATTAACATCTTGTAACATTAATATAGTGTGCAGTTTAAAAGAAAAACAATCTTATATATGCAATATTGCCCATATTCATATTTCACATGAGGTTTTGCTATGCTATACAGTCCCATGTTACACAGTTTGTAATACATGTGACCTTAGACTTTCCCTGTCAACCACCATCATACCAATATATTATCACTGCTAGTTAAAAACATTATCATGTACTTTCACCATTGCTATTCATTTCTAAAGATTTATGAACAATCTTTTTACCAGTTCTGCACAGATTGACCCTCAGCTTTCCATTCTCTACCCTCATTCTATGTTCTGGTGACATATATTCTAGTTATTACCATGACTTTACACAATATATTTAATTCATAATAACACAATCATACAGTATTTGTCCTTCTGGGTCTGGCTTGCTTTACTCAACATAATGTCCTCCAGGTTTATCCATGTCATCATATACTTCACGACTTCATTTCTTTTTACAGATGTATGATATTCCATTGTATGTAAAACACTTTGTTTATACATTCATCGGTTGACGAACACCTAGGTTATTTCCATCATTTGGCAATTGTGAATAATGCTGTTATGAACATCAGTGTTTGAATGTCTATTCGTGTCACTGTTTTCAGTTCTGGGTATATACCTAGTAGTGGTATTGCCAGGTCACATGGCGAATCTATATTCAACTTCCTTAAGAACTGCCAAACAGTCTTCTACAATGGCTGTACAATTCTGCATTCCCACCAACAGTGAATAACCATTCCTATCTCTCTACATCATCTCCAACACTTGTAGTTTTCTGTCTTTTTAATAGTGACCATTCTAAAGGTGTGAAATGATATCTTGTTGTAAGCTTTGATTTGCATTTCCCTAATTGCTAGTGATGTTGAACATTTTCATGTGTTTTTTGCCATTTCTCTGTCTTTTTTGGACAAATGTCTATTCAAGTCTTTTGCCCATTTTTTAATTGGTTGTCTTTTCATTGTTGAGTTATAGCATCTCCATACATATCATGGATATTAAAAACTATCATATATGGAATTTCCAAATAGTTTCTCCCATTGAGTTGACTGCCTTTTCACAATTTTGTTTAATTTTGAGGAGGTCCCATTTACCTTTTGTGGTTGATGTTGTTGTTGCTTGTGCTTTGGGTATAAGGTCTAAGAAACCACCACCTACCCCAAGGTCTTTAAGATGCTTCCCTACATTTTCTTCTAGTGGTTTTATGTTCTGGCTTTTATATTTAGGTCTTTGATGCATTTTGAGTTGATTCTTGTATAGGGGGTGAGATAGGAGTTCTCTCTCATTCTTTTGGTTATGGATATCCAGTTCTCACAGCACCATTTGTTGAAGAGACTCTTTTATCTCTTGGTAGGTTTCTCAAAAACCAGTTGGCCATAGAGGTGAGGGTCTATTTCTGGACTCTCAAAATTCTATTCCACTGATCAATGTGTCTATCTATGCCAAAACCTTGCTGTTTTGACCACTGTAGCTTTGAAATATGTTTCAAGGTCAGGCAATGAAAGTTCTCCCACATCCCTCTTCTTTTTTAGGATGTTTTTTGGCTATTTGGGTGCCCTTTCCCTTCCAAATAAATTTAGTAATTGCCTTTTGTATTTTTGTAAAGTAGAGTGTTGGAATTTTTATTGATAATGCATTAAATCTATAAATCAGTTTCCTTAGGACTGATATCTTCATGATATTTTCTCTTCCAATCCATGAACACAGAATGTCTTTCCATTTGTTTAGGTCTTCTTTGATTTCTTTTAGCAGTGTTTTAGTTTCCTGAATATAAGTCCTATAAATCTTTGGTTAAATTGATTCCTAGGTATCTGAGCCTTTTTGTTGCTATTATAAATGGAATTTTTCCCTGATTTCCTCTTCAGATTGCTCTATACTAGTGTAAAGAAATAGTACTGATTTTTGTGTGTTGATCTTTTATCTTGTCACTTTGCTGGACTTGTTTATTAGCTCAAGGAGCTTTGTCAGTAATTTCAGAATTTTCTAAATATAGGATCATGTCATCTGTGAATAGTAAGAGTTTTGCTTCTTCTTTTCCTATTTGAATGCCTTTTATTTTCCTTTCTTGTCTAATTGCTTTAGCTAGAACTTCTAGAACAATGTTGAATAACAGTGGTGACCCGGTGGGTATCTTTGTCTTGTTCTTATCTTAGAGGAAAACCTTTCAACATTTTCCCACTGAGTACTATGTTGGCTGTGGGTTTTTCATATATGCCCTTTATCATATTGAGGAACTTTCCTTTTATTCCTATCTTTTGAAGAGTTTTTATCAAGAAAGGATGCTGGATTTTGTCAAATGCCTTTTTTGTACCAGACAAAATGATCTTTTTTTTTTTTTTTTGCTTCAATTTGTTAATGTGGCATATTACATTAATTTATTTTCTCGTGTTGAACCACCCTTGCATACCAGGAAGAAATTCCAGTTGGTCGTGGTATATAATTCTTTTAATATCCTCTTGGATTCTATTTGCAAATATCTTTTTGAGAATTTTTGCAGCTCTGTTCATTAGAGAGATTTGTCTGTAATTTTCTTTTCTTGTACTATATCTGGCTTTGGTATTAGGGTGATGTTGGCTTCATAAAATGTGTCGGGTAATTTCCCCTCCTCTTCAATGTTTCGGGAGAGTTTAAATAGAATTGGTGCTAATTCTTCCCTAAATGCCTGGTAGAATTCACCTGTAAAGCTATTTGGTCCTGGACTTTTCTTTCTTGGGAGATTTTTGATGACTGATTCAATCTTTTTAAATGTGATTGGTTGTTGAGTTCTTGTACTTCTTTTAGAGTCAATGTAGGTTGTTTGTATGTTTCTAGGAATTTGTACATTTCATCTAGGTTGTCTAATTTGTTGGCATACAGTTTCTCATAATATCCTCTTATGATCCTTTTCATTTCTGTGGGGTCAATCATAATATATCTCCCTTTCATTTCTGATTTTATTTATTTGAATCTTATCTCTTTTTTTCTTTGTCAGTCTAGTTAAGGGTTTGTCAGTTTTACTGATGTTTTCAAAGTACCAGCTTTTGGTTTTTGTTGATTTTCTCTATTACTTTTTTGGTCTCAGTTTCATTTATTTCTGCTCGAATCTTCATTAATTTCTTTCCTTCTGCCTGTTTTTGGATTGGTTTGCTGTTCTTTTTCTAGTCCCTCCTGGTGTTTAGTTAGGTCTTTGATTTTAGAAATTTCTTCTTTTTTAATATATGCGTTTAGGCCTATCAATTTCCCTCTCAACACTGCCTTTGCTGTGTTCCATAAGTTTTGGTAAGTTGTGTTCTCCTTTTCATTCATCTCGAGATATTTACTAATTTCTCTTAGAATTTCTTCTTTGACTCACTGAGTGTTTAGGAGTGTGTTGTTTAGCCTCCACACACTGCAAATTTTCTCCTTTCCTGTGTATTATTGATTTCCAGCTTCATTCCATTATGATCTCAGAAGGTGCTTTGTATAATTTCAAACTTTTTATACTTATTGAGACCTGCTTTGTGACTCAACATGTGGTCTATCCTGGAGAAAGATCGATGAGCACTTGAGAAGAATGAATAACTGCTGATTTGGGATGCAACATTCTGTCTTTGTCTGTTCGGTCTAGTTCGTTTATTATATTGTTCATGTTCTCTGTTTCCTTGTTGCTCTTTTGTCTAATTGCTCTATCTCATGATGTGAGTGGTATGTTAAAGTCTCCAACTATTATTGTAGAGATGTCTATTTCTTCCTTCAGTTTTGCCAGACTTTGCCTCATGTATTTTGGGGCACCCTGGTTAGGTACATAGGTATTTATGACTGTTAGTTCTTCCTGGTGGATTGTCTCTCTCTCTCTACACTTTTCCTGGGGAGGTGGTCCCCTGAGGCCCCCTCTGTCCGTAGTCACCAGCCAGAGGCTGGAGAATTCAAAGCTTTCTACTCTGTGGGTGGGGGAATGGGTGCTGGCAGCTGCAGCTGCAGCTTTTACTCAGAGTTTTCCTGTCAAGCTTCTTTTTCTTTGCCCCTCTCTCTTCTGAGTGATGTCCATCCTTCCTATGATGCCCTAAACCCTAAACAAATTTTTCAGGCTGTTTCTGCCTGTCTTTGTGTGTGTGTGTGTCTATTTTATTTTATTATTATTATTTTATTTATTTATTTATTTGTTTGTTTATTTATTTATTTATTTATTATTGTGGGTAAAAATCAAAATTTTCATAATACATACCAATATTTGTAAAATGATATATAAATATATATGCATATATGTGCATTTGCTTACAAAAATGTTATTTATATATATATATATATATATTTTTAAGAGGTGGTTAGATTACCTAAATATTACACAGAAGCTACAGGGATTCCCATGTTCCCCACCTCCCACACCTCCCACCACATCCCACACAAACATCTCCCACAAGTGTGGCCCATCACCCTCAATGGACTTACACATCCTGGTCTGCCTGTCTTTTAGCTATTTTTCTGGGAGAAAAGTGAGTCCTGTGTCTCTCTAATGCTCCATCTTCCCAGAAGTGTCCTATATTTAATTTTTAGAGGAAGTACAAAACTGTTTTCGAAGTGGTTTGTACCATGTTACTTTCCCACTTTCCCCATTGGCATTAACGGAGTTCTAGTTTCTCACTATCCTCACCAACTCTTGGTGTGGTCAATCTTTTTTTTTTTTTAAAGAGAGATGTTGGTAGTCTTTTTAATTCTAGCCATTCTAATAGATGTGCAGTATATATTATTGTGGTTTTAATTTGCATTTCTCTAAAGACTAATGATGAACATTTTTTCATGAGCATATTTGACATTCCTTTATCTTCTTTGATGAAATGTCTGTTCAACTCTTCTGTAAATTTTTAAATTGAGTTGTTTGCATTCTTATTCAGTTTTGAGAGTCCTTTATGTATTCTGAATACAAGTCCTTTAGAAACTATATGCTTTGAAAATATTTTCTCCCAGTATGTAACTTGTTCTTTTTTTTTCTCTTAAGTATCTTTTGAAGAATAGACATTTAAAATTTTCATGCAGCCCAATTTCTCAATTGTTTTTACTTATGGATCATTCTTTTGGTGCCATATTTCGGAAATCTTTACCTAACTCACAACCACAAAGATTTTCACCTGTGTTTTCTTCTAGAAGTTTGGCAGCTCAGATTTCACATTGAGTTATATGATCCATTTTGGAAGTTTTTTAAAAAGAAGATACCAGGGATTGAACCCAGACCTTGTACAGGGGAAGCAGACTGAGCTACACTTTCTCCCCTGAATGTTTTTTAACGAGTGCAAGGTATGGGTTGAGGTTTTTTATTCTTTTCAACGTAGATATCAGTTTAGTAGCTTTGGTGAAAAGACTTCTTTTTCCACTGAATTATCTTTGCACCTTTGTCAAAAATCAGGTGTCCACATATTTGCTTCTGGGCTCTCTATTCAGTTTCATTGAGCTATTTGTCTCTGGGTGTCAATGCCACTCTGTCTTGATTACTATAGCTTTATAAAAGACTTGAATTCAGTTACTGTTGGTCCTTATACTTTTTTTTTTTTTTTCAAAGTTATGTTGGCTGCTCTAGGTCCTTTGCATTTCCATATGAATTTTAGAATCAACTTGTTGGGATTTTCATCAGGATTGCATTAAAACTACAAGTAACTTGGTAATAGCTGATATCTTGACAATACTGAGACTTCTGACCTGTGAACACAATATATGTCTCCATATATTTGGGTCTAATTTCTCTCAGGAATGTATTGTAGTTTTTAATATGTAGGTCTTGCACATTTCTGTCAGATTTATGTAAAAGTATTTCATATGTTGGTGCCATTGCAAATATAAAAATTTCAGTTAGATCTAATAGCTTTTTTCAAGTATTCCATTGTATTTTCTATATAAACAATAATGTCATGTTCAAATAAAGACAGTATTACCTCCTTCTTTCCAATCAGGGTGCTTTTTATTTCTTTTTCTTGTCCCATTGCAATGACTAGAACTTCCAGTACAATGTTAACAGAAGTGGTAAAAGCAGACATTCTTGTCCTGTTCCTCATCTTAAGAGGGGAAGCATTCAGTCTTTCATCGCATATGATATTAGCTGCCGGATTTTTGTGGATGCCATTATTGGTTGAAGAAGTTGTCTTCTATTCTCAGTTTGCTAAGAGTTTTTTTTTTTTAAATCAGGATTGGACATTGGATTTTGTCAACTGCTACATCTATTGAAAAGATGACATGGATTTTTCCCTTTATTACTTAATATGGTAAATTACACTGATTTTGGAATGGTAAACCTGGCATTCCTGGGACAAACTTTTCTTTATCATGATATATTATCATTTTTATATATTGTTAGATTTTATAAGCTAAAATTTTGTTTATAAATTTTGCATCTATGTGCATAAGGGTTATTGGTCTGTACTTTTCTTTTAATGTAATTGTCTTGTTTTGGTAACAAGAAGCTGATGCCTCCTATAATGGGTTGGGATGTAGTTCCTCCCCTTCTATTTTCTAAAGGTGTTTGGTAGAATTCACAGATGAAGCCCTCTAGGCCTTGTTACCCTTCTTTGTTGCAAATTTAATTTAATTAATAGAAATGGGGTTGTTCGGGCTATTTTTTTCTTAAGTGAAGAATTTGTCCATTTCATGTAATTTATTCATATTATTCTCTTACTATGCTTTAATATCTATAGAATCTGTAGTACAGTCACTACTTTCTTTTTTTTTCCCTGATCACTTTGACCATTGATTTTCTCTATTGTTTTCTGTTTTTGTATTCATTGATTTCCACTCTGATCTTTATCATTTCCTCTCTTCTGCTTACTACGAATTAAACTTGCTCTTCTTTTTCTAGTTTCTTAAGGTGGAAAATGAGGTCATTTACTTGAACTCTTTCTTCTTTTTAATAAAAGAATTTAGTACTACAAATTTTACCCAAGTACTGCTTAAGTGGCATTCCACAAATTTTGATAGGTTGTGTTTTCATTTTCATTCAGTTCAAAATACTTTTAATCTATCTTTTAAGTTCTTCTTCGGCCCACTATGTTATTTAGTTTCCAAATACTTGGGGGATTTTTCAGAGATCTTTCTGTTATTGATTTCTAATTTAATTCCATTGTGGTCAAAGAACATACTTTGTATGACTTGAACTCTTTTAAATTTCCAAGGGAATTTTGAAAATGTTTCAATGGCCCAGATTATAGTCTATTTTTGGTATATGTTCTTTACCCTCTTGAAAGAATGTGGATTCTACTGTTTTTTGGGTGGGATGTTCTATAACTGTCAGGTCAAGTTGGTTGATTGTTGCTCAAGTCTTTCATACCCCTGCTTCTTTTGTTCATTATTGAGAGATGTGTATTGAAATCTCCGACAATAATTATGGATTGGTTTATTGGTCTTGCTGTTCTATCAGGTTTTGCTCCATGTAATTTGAATCTCTATTATTAGCTGCATAAGCGTTTAGGATTATAATTTACTCCTGATGAATTGACTCCTTTACTATTATGAAATGACCTTTATCCCTGGTAATATTTTTTTGCTGAAATCTACTTTCTATCTAATATGGCAGTCTCTGCCTTTTAGTTGGGGTGTTTAAATCAGGGATTGCCAAACTATTTTTTCTATTTTGTTATTGTAGTGGTTGCTTTAGGGTTTACAGTATGCATCTTTAACTAATCACAGTCTTTCTTCAAGTGATGTAGCCACATCACTTATAGTATAAGAACATCAAGATATTATACATTTCTCCCATCCCAGTCTTTCAGCTACTGTCATACATTTTACTTCTACATATATTATGAACGTTATGATGTTGTAATGATTTAGATTGAAACAGTCAATTATGTTGAAAAGAGATTAAATAATAAGAAAAAAATGTATATTTGAATTTATAATTGCCATTTCCAGTGCTCTTCTTTCCTTTGTGTAGATGAAAATTTCCACCTGGTATCAGTTTCCTTCTGCACATAGGACTTTCTCTAACATTTCTTGCAGTACAAATCTGCTGATGTTATACATTCTTTCAGCTTTTGTATATCTTTAAAAGTCTTCATTTTGCCTTCAGTTTGAAAGATAGTTTCACTGTGTATAGAATTCTAGGTGACAGTTTTTTTTCTTTCGGTATTTTAAAGATGTTGATCCACATTTTTTTCACTTGTATTGTTTCTGAGTAGAAATCCTTATCTTTGTTATCCTTTTCTTTGTTTCTTTGTAGGTTAAGTGTCTTTTTTTCCTAGGCTGCTTTTAACATTTTCTCTCTAGACTGGTTTTCAGCGATTTGATTATGATGTGCTTTGGTATAAATGTCGTCATGTTAGTTGTGCTTGGAGTCTAGTGAGCTTCTTGTATTTGTGGACCTACGTTTTCATCAAATTTGGAAAAATTTTGGTCATTGTTTCTTCCGTTTTTTCTTCCCTCATCTTTCTTCAGGACTCCAGTTCCATGTGTATTAGATTCTTTGAAATTGTCCCACAGCTAACTTTATTTATTTATTTATTTCCAAAAGGATTCATTTTATTTTATTTTTTTAAAAAGTTTATTGACATATATCATTCATACATGAACATACACAAACAAGTGTTCAGTAAACATTGTGAACTTACAAAACAAACATGCATTACATCACACAAATGTTAACAAATGCTTCGCAACAATGCAAAGTCTTTGTGGTGGCTCCCACACACCACCCCACCACAAAGACTTTGCATTGTTGCAAAGCATTTGTTAACAAATTCGGAAAGAGCATCGTCAAAGTATTACTATTACATATAGTCCGTATCTTACTCCCCTATACTCTTTTTTTAAGGATTTATTTATTTATTTACTTTTATCCTTTTTTACCCCCTCGCCCCATTTTTGCTGTTTTGGTGTCCGTTTGCTGGGTAACTCTCTGTGTCCGCTTCCTGCCCTCTCTTCTCATCCTTCTCCTCCTGTCTTCACTTGGATTCAATCCTCGGAACCTCCAATGTGGGAGAGAGGCGTCCTACTGCCTGTGTCGCCTTAGTTCCTGGTTTTTTGGAGTGTCTCGTCTTGGGGCTCCCTTGTGTCACTCTCCTGTTATGTCATCGTCTTGCTGCGTGGCTCGTGGGGCCTGATGGCGCACCCACGCACTGGGCCTGGCAGCGTGCGCACCTTCTATATTTTTATTTTTTTAATTTTTACTGGGAGGTCCCGGGGATCGAACCCAGGTCCCTTCATAGGGCAGATGGATGCCCAACCATTTGAGCCACATCCGCCCCCCCTGCTATATCTCTTAAGGTTGACCAAAGATACCTAGAGTTACAGTCTTTTCCCATACAGGATGGTCATATAATAAATCAGGCTTAGTTTATCACCAGCATTCTAAAAACCAGACCTAGGGAGAAAAACCTGGTCTGGGAACACATGCATGGTTTCTAATATAGCAAATGTTTAGCCTACCCTGATTATCACAAAATCAGGCCAGCGAGAATATTCACACCAGAGCTAACTTTATAAAATTCTTTTTCCTCTGGGTGTTTTGTTTTGGATAGTGTCTAATGCAACGGCTTCTCACTTACTAATATTTCTTCTGCAATGCTGAATACACTGTCAATCCCTTCCAATGTAATTTTCATTTCAGGCAGACATCATGGTTTTCATCTGTGGAAGTTTTATTGGGGTCTTTTATATATCTCTTTTGTCTCTACTTAACTTATTTTTTATTTTTTATTTAATTTTATTTTTTTAAGGAGATACTGGGAATTGAACATAGGACCCCGTATGTGGGAAGCAGGCATTCTACCACTTGAGCTACATCTGTTCTCTCTACTTAACTTTTTGACCATATGAAAATAAGTTGTAAGAATAGCTTTAATGCCCTTTTATTCTTGTCTAACCTTTGTGACTGCTCTGGATTGGTTTCGACTGATTGATTTTTCTCTGCATTATGGGCCATATGGGTCATTCCTGCTCCTCTGACTGCCTATTATACTGTTATTGGCTGTACAGCATTGTGAATTGTACCTTGTTGTGTGCTGGAATTTCTTCTGGGGCAAAGTTCAGTTGCTTGGAAACACTTTGATGCTCTCTAGTCCTGTTTTTAAGATTTGTTAGGCACCACAGAGCAGCATTTAGTCCAGGACTAATTTTGCGAATTAAAGACTCTCTTACTCCATCTTGGCCAGAAGTCTTTCTGACAAATTTTTAATTTTAGAAAAACTATTGAAGGCCTAAGAAGAAAATGATACTGCCTAAAGTGTCAACATTCTGGAACCAACCCTGTCTAGGCTAGTATTTCACTCCTTTTAGTTCAATGGATATTTTTACTGTCTTCTAATATTTTTCTTATCTAATAGAAAGAAATATCTATAAACAGCAATGCACATTCTCACTCTTCTACAGCAATGCACATTCTCACTCCTTTCTTCTAGTTTACATATAAGATTTAGATAATTTTTTCTATTTGTCTGGTCTATTCATGCTGGGTAAGGGTGGACTTAAGCAATATTTTATTTTATTTTTTAAAGCAATATTTTAAATAAGATTTTGAGAGTGCTTATATCCTTATGTTCCATTTTCTACTGCCATGTAACAAATTGCTTTAAAACTAAATGGCTTATAAAACATTTTATGTTCATAGATTTTGTGGACCAGGAATTCATATAGAGCACAGTGGAGATGGCCTATCTTTTGTTCACAATGCCCAGTGCCTGAGCTAGGAAATTTCTATGGCTGGGTGTGACTCAATGGCTGGGGCCTGGACAAATCTGGGGTTATCATCACTCGCATATTCAGCAGTTGATGCTGGCTATTATCTGCAACCTCAGCTGTGTCCATTGACCAGAGCGTCTACATGCAGTCTCTCCCTGTGGCCTGGGCTTCCTCATGGCAGCCTGAGGGTATTGGGACTTTTTACATGGCAGCTTAGGGCTCCAAATGCAAGTGTCCCAGTGTACAAGGTCAAACCTCTATTACCTTTTATGACCTAGCCTTGGAAATCACATATAGTTATTTCTATTTATTCTATTAGTTAAAGCAGTCACAAGCCCACCTAGATCCAAAGGAAGGAAATTGGGTTCCTTTTCTTAATAGAGTACTAGGAAAGTCACATTATAGAAGTGCATGTGAGATGTGAGATATTATTGCAGTCATCTTTGGAAAATATAGTCTGTTGAAGTTTACCAATGGTCACAAAAATTCACAGCCATCTCCACATGCGAAATTCCGTCACCTTCTCCCCCTAAGTCCATCAGTTCAAAAACCAGTATCTTGTCAACTAAATCAGGCCCAGATGCCAATAGGACTTCTCTGGCACAACTCTTCTAGTATAGTTCTTCTTGCTATAAATATCTATGAACTAGAGAGACAAGTTATCTGCCACTCTTTCCACACACACAGGTAGGACAACCATAGAATAATCGCATAAACTTTCTAAAAGAGGGATGATGAAAGGCACACAGCAATCACTGGTTCATAGAACTCTAAAATCCTCCTAAGCACATGTTGTCAGTTCCTTAGTTGCCCTTCAGGACTCTTGGCTTTTCCCTCTGGGTGCTTAGTTCTATGCTCCGAGTCATCCTTTTTCCATAAAAAAATATAGTCCATGTTTACAACTAAGTTAACTTCTCAATCTGTTTCTTGCCTATAAAAGCTTAGGGATTCAAAAACCTCTGTTCATTTTGTACTTTATCTTCCCCTTTTATTCCAAACTGCTACAATTCTTTTAAAATTTTTGTGGGCTTCCTGTGTATTAACTTATAACACACTTCATCAGTTAAACCCAAAGCCTGCAAATCTCTTTGAGATTAGTCTTTCTTTACCTTGGTATCACTGTGAGGCTGCTATGCGACCACACCCCTACCAACCTTAGAAGCCTTGTTTAGCAGAGAAGCTTCAAGAGTGTTCTTAAAATACTTAGAAAGCTTTCTGTCTATGTGAAAGATAGGTATTAGGGTTGCTAGAGAAACAAAAGCAAGACGTAAATCTTTCTAAGGTCCTAGCAAGGAGTTTATAGTACCACTCTTGGCTTCATATTGACCCTGAGGTCTTTTCATATTTTAGCATCCTGGATTTGATTTTCACCCTGAAGGCCTTTTGGGTTTTGAGAATTTTCTCTTGTAGGAAATGGAGATGATCAATAGTTTTATTTTCAAACCCAGCAGATCCTGGTTCCTTTATTTTCCCTCTAAATTTTTCATGAAAACTGAATAGTTCCTTTTTTTTTTTTTTTTTTTTTGGCTTATCTGTATGTATCTTACCATGTGCATGGCTAAAATAGCTCATTTGGCACTTTGACATTCTGCTTAGAAATGTCACCAATTCATTAAGTGTGTTTTTTATTTTCCATGTCAAAGCAAAAATTACTTTGCAAAAAGGCCATGTTGCCCAACGTCGTGCCAGTATGTAACAAGGACCATCTTTTATTCCTGCCTTGTCATCCCAGGTTTCATCAATAGTCTCCTCAAGGCTGTTTCATCCCCATTGATTAAAGTAGTCATAAGCCTGCCCAAGGCAAAGTGAGTGGCAAGAGCTTAATGGAGTTTTGGCAAGGTCATATTGTAGAAGAGCAAGTGGGGTGGGAGATATTGCTTTGGAGAATACAATCTGCTGATTATCTATTAAAAATTCAGTACTTTTGAGCAAATGGGATTTATCAACCAATGCAAAAAATCCACAACAAGAAGACACTATCATAGGATAAGACTTGTGAAGACAGCTCTAAACTGGAAGCAAAGATTTCGTGATTGGGTTTGTCCCTCCTATATCTTCTAAGAATGCTCTTGTTGCTTATTATAAGACAATGGTTGTTATGGTGAAGGTAGAGGAGCAATACTGAAAGGAAATGGCAAAGAGTAGAAGGTACCATGATGTCCCAATGCCAGAATAGCTTTTGCTTTTCTCTTCATTACTCTATGTCTCAAGGAGTCCACAGCCATTGAGTAAAGGGTCTTACACTTGCAAAGCAGTTCACTGGAGACCTTTTATCATCACATATTTGGCCACCTACTGTACTTTAATTAGGTGAACATATTTAAATTCTTACTTTATTAATATTTAATGAGCATCAATTTTGTGTCATGAACTGTACTGGGACAACTGAAGATATGGCTCTTGACCCAAACTAGGTTAGAGTTAGGGTCAGGGGAAAACCTATTAACAAGTAATTTAATTATTTAAATATACCTGTATAATGTCTATGGAAGGCATTGTTTTAAAGTAGCTAAGGGAAGGTAGAAGGGTCAAGACAGGTGTAGTTGTGGTGTGGCCAGAATATTGTTGGGTTTGAATTAATTCATGGAAAAAAAATGAATTTCCAGGTAGAGGGAGGCTATGTACATAATATTTCTGGCAGGAGGAATAATGTGCAAAAACAGAGTCATGAAAGGGCCTAGCTTGTTTTAGAATGAGTGAGAAATTCAGTGTGGCTGGACCATAGGGCTCCTAGAGGAAGATGACACTGGAGAAGTTTTGAGCTAGATCATAATGGACTTTGTACACTATACCATGTAATTCGCATTTATTTTATAGGCACTAAGAGGCCAGAAAATGTCCTTAAATAAGAACATGACCAGGGAGATGACACAGATAGCAGTTTGGACAATGGAGAGTAGAGGTAAAGACAGGGTGGCCAAAAGAACACTGAGGCAGTTGCGAGCCCAGTGCTAAGACAATGCCAGTGAGGATTTAGGGAAGGGACCACGTTCCCAAGTCCGGAAGCTTATTCTGAAGCAGAATTAGTAGGATTTGGAGACTGACTAAATGTGTGGGGTGAAGTCATCAAGGCTTCTAGCTTGGGAATCTCAGTGGACAGTGATGCCATTCATTGAAACAGAGAATACGGACAAACATGGGAATCCCTGTACTTTCCGTGTAATATTTAGTAATCTAAGCACCTTTAAAAAATATATATATATATATATATATATAAATAACATTTTTGTAAGCAAATGCACATATATGCATATATATTTATATATCATTTTACAAATATTGGTATGTATTGTGAAAAATTTGATTTTTACCCACAATAAAAAGAAAAAAAATAATAAAAAAATAAATTAAATAATATTAAAAAAAAAACAACCCACATATGCAAGTGCGTGGAGCAGTTAGATATTGTTCAACTTTGTACCTGTTAGATTTGTGTTGCTTTTGGACCTTCAGATCTTTAGAAAGAGATCTTCAAGAGGCAATTGAAATATGAGTGTGGAGTTTGGGAGAGAGGTTGAAGTCACGGGCATTCTCATGTTTTAAATTATGCAAGTTTGGGGGTAGGGGTTTGTTATGATGTCAAAATACAGCATGGCAACTATTGACAAGGCTTTGCTCAGTTTCAAACTCAGGAATCTTTCATCATATCAAAAGATCCAACATTTCTTCCTGGAGAACACTAAGAGAGGGTTTGGGGACTGATATGTAACAGAGGTCGATGGATAATTGGTGAATTAAATTAGAGTGAAATCCCAGTTCCACGGAGATCTGTCCCTGACTCAGCCACTGATGTATTATTTATTATCCTACCCCACTCACTTCCTAAGGGGAGAGATGGCTCATAATAAAATATAAACATACGTTAAAGAAGAATAAGAGAAGGAGAAGATAATTTTACCAGAAGCCTTCAGCTAAGAGTAAGAATTAACACTGAACATAAAATAGCTGTGGATTTACTGACAACCAAGGAAAGAAGGAAACCACAATGGGTTTCTTTAATAAAGTAAAGAATACCCATTTACCAGGAGGAACAAACTACTTCCCTAGCATTTAATCCAAGGGACTCAAGGAATAATAACATGCAGAGCATCTTCAGAAGGAACCTTATAAATGACCAACATGATTCTTGACATTGTTCTCTGATTAAATAACTGTGAATCTTGACATTCCATGGGTTAGGAGAGGGGGGTATCATG
>JAKSZT010032012.1:17852602-17963714 GCA_026826555.1 Tolypeutes matacus
AAAAAAAAAAAATGAAGCCCATAACATTAAATCCTATTTCTGTGAAGCCCTTTCTATGGAGAGCCGATGTGATATTATTTACGCTTAACAAATCCTTTCTTCTGCCTCTCCCACAGAAAGGCAAAGTTAAGTTCCAGGAACAGTCCTGGAGAACAGATTTGTGACTAAGGATAAAATTCTAGGAAAAGGGGAGGAAAAGGATTCTCAGGTTGTATTTAAGTGGAAGTTGAGAAGAAACAATTTATGAGGCAACAGCCCCGCCCCAACTCAGCAGGTAGGTGGCCCCAAAGGTCATCTGTGGCTTGGGGCTTCTTGCAGCTTTGTAGGGAACAGTGGAAATCCATTAACTCTTTGACATAGAGTCAAGGAAAGGGTGTTTCCAGCAAAACTGTTAAGTCAAAAGCTCTGTGGCCAGGCGTTCTGCCTGCATGAAAGCACATGTGGGGAGCCAGGGCTCAACTGAGCTGCATGGAGGGACCTGTTCTTCCCCACATCTCAGATAGGTGCCACTCCTGGCTCTTCACCAAATCCCTCCATCCTTAGCCAAGGTGCAGGAGGCTTAGCTGTGGAGTGTGAGTATCAGATATGCTACATCTTCTGTACCAACCTCAACTGATTGGAAATGGCTGCCTCAAACACTGTGCTGAGTTCCTTTCTGAGGTCCCACCTAGGTGCAAAAGGAGTTATCATTATTGAATAACAGTGTGGGCCATGGACATGGGATCAGAGTAATTAATATAACTTATCCCTAAAATTATTATTAATTTAATTAAGCAATATTCATATGTTAATGAATATGAATACTATTAATATAATCAATATTAATATAGTTGCCTGCCCTGATGCTGGCATAATAGTAGGGGGGGTTGTTAGTAGCAATTGCACTTGGACTTTCTAGCTTGTGCTGAATCACACCTCCAGGGATAGTTAACATTGTCAAAATGGAGCAATGGAAAAGCAAGGGTTGTGACTCCACCTCCACCTCCACCTGTACCCTTTAAGCCAGAGAGAAGAAACTGGATGGTCTCAGGTTGTGCTATTGATTTGCCAGCTGGATGTCATTGTGCTCTGGTACCCTGAAGGAACCACTTCTTGCTCCAATATACATGTTTCTGGGTGATAAGATTTAATATGGATTAAAATGTGGAGAATTGCAGCAGGATTTTACAAACTCAAACACTCTCAGTGGCTGGACAGGCAAGGTAAAGGAGTGAGGGTGTGACAGTGAGACTTGGTGGGGATTGCAGCAACCTGGAAAGGGAAGGACAGACCTGAAGCTCTTCATAGCTACGTTTTTGTAAAACGTGTGTGTGTGTGTGTGTGTGTGTTGGAAGTGGGGGGACCCTGCACACACATCTGTGGCTGGGTTCAGCCAGTTGGTGACCACTTTGCTAGTCTGAGTGGAGGAATGAGTGGCTGGCATGGCCTGTGGACACCCCCCCCCAGTGTGTCAGCTGCACATTTGACAATGAGACTGAGGTCGTTGGCATGCACTACAAGTGCAAGTGCTGGCTGGGGTCGATGAAGAGTCACAGCACCAGGTGCCTTAGCCACCAACTGAAGAGGAAGCAAAGATCATGTGTAGCTGGGGGCATTAAAGGGCTGAGCTGTCATCTTCCAGGTGGAGGTCGCCCTAGCTCTGAAAAAAGTTGGCTGTTGAAGGACCAACCAAGATTATTCCAAAGATCAGACTTTTATTTGTTTATAAGCTTGACCAGATTTTCAATCGAAATCCCAACTATCGGACACAAGGTTGAGGTGATGTTGACTTGGAAGATTTTGAGTTCCTGCCTTTACTTTAATACTTCTCTGGAACAAACTTAATTTTCCACTAGGATGAGCTGGCTATGGAGGCAATGAAATGAATTGCCCTGCTGAATAGAGCCACTTGACTCTTACCCATTTGGATGCTGAAGAGCCTCTGCCACATATATGAGTTTAGCACAATTGATATTGAGCTATTCTTTCCGAGAGTAATTGGCCACCTGGGTCAGGTGCTTCTCAAGTCACCCCTCTAATGTAAGAAAGATCGGGTCATCATTGTCTTAGGAGTTACTTGTCCCCCAGTCTGATAAGGCTTGGCCGCCAGCACTCAGCATCTGAGAGCTGAATTATACTTTGTAAGTGTTGGTAAAAAATGGGAAAGCCAGGACATGGCCCTGCTCTAGATCACCTAAGGTAAAAATTGGCTCACTTATAACCCTCTTCCTACCCAGAGTCACTTAACACCATGGCCTTTGGAGAAGTGACACCCATCTCACTTTCCATGTGAACCAGGAAGGTAACGTGTCAGCTGTGAGGGAAAAGTACTCATTAAATGTATGGAATCTGCCAGACTGAATCATGAAGCCAAATGTGTTTCTGAACTTGGCATTTTTTAAGAGGGTGAAGTTCAGAACTGCATCAGATACAAGTTTGTTTAATTCTCAATTAGGAATTGTTTTCCTGCAGTGTCAGTAGCATCAGGACTTTTATGAGTTGGGCTATTGATTGAAACGATGCCCTCACTGGGTATACATGGAGTGATCTTTTGATTCTCTTCCTATTAAAATGCTAATGGTTGGGGGCAGAGCCCCTTTCAAAAGCGCCTGTTATTGCAAGGATGGGTGTTTCTGACCTCACACTCTTCTCCTAAGAGGCTGGCAGAGGAGGGGTGTCTGAGGCTCTTCAATGGCCTCATTAGCATGTTGTAGCTCAACCTCCAAGGGTGATAAATTTAAAGAACATGGAACACAATTAGGAAGATTTTAAAAAGGTTACACATGGTGGGCGGGTTCTGAGAATGTCTGAATCTCCATGCCAAGGGCATCCAAGGCAGTCCTGAGAACAACTGGAGCCCAAAGGCCAGCAGCTGCCTCTGTGTATGCTGAATTTACATACGCTTTGAAGGTATTTTTAGCTTCCTGCACTCTTCTTAATATTCTCCTGCTTCTCTGTCTCACAAAGGGGTAAGGCTGCAAGCTTAGGATTCTGAGCTTTTGGTCTTCAGAAGTCTTGATGTTGTTTTCTTTTATAGGTCTTTTGGGGATAAGAGGAGTTAGAAACTGATGAAGCAGACTTAAGCCTGCTCTCCCTAAGGCCCTTGAATGTGGGTGCCACGAGATGGTGGGCCACTCCTTTATGGGATGGTGTCTGATCACGTGAGATCTTTCGCCTTAAATCAGATTAGATGATACGACATGCATTCAAGTGCCCAGCATAGCACTACACATATAGGAGCTTAACAAAATTGTGTGTTTTCTTTCTTTTTTTTTTTCCCTTCCCTCTCTCCTCTCCCATGTGAAAACATTTATTTGGGACTCTGAATCAAGGTTATGGTAAATAACTCAGGAATCCTGGAAAGAGAAACATTCATTACTTTTCATCATTCATTCATTCCTTCATTTATTCATTCAACGATCATTTATTGACCAGCTATAGCGTGCCAGGTACTGAGTTAGGTAAAATGAAAAATGATGAAAGAATAAGACCTAGTCCTTGTCTGTAGCCTAGGAACCTAAGCTCATATGTGAGTATAAGGGGGCAGGAGGAACCTGTGTAGGCTGTTCCCTCACCATGGTAACAAGTAAGGTCAGGGTATTGATTTGTATCTTCTGTTACATAGATCAAAAGAGAGTTGGCGACTCCTGTGGCTGAGAGGGCACTGCACCGCCAGAGGAGCCCCAGATCTTGGTGCTGAGGCTGCCTCTGAGCAGCTGTGTGATCTTGGGCAAGTCACCTCACTTCACCAAACTTCAGGGGAGCAGTAGGATGCAGTAGCCAGCATAGGAGGCAAGCTGGAGAGGGCACACCCCGTATAAACCAGCATGCCCTTTGGTTGAATCAAACACGATGATGATGGACAGAATCCTGCCCCAGACAGTGAATTGTGACCCTTGATGAGATGGTCTTAAGCTTCTTACAGCTCCTGCATTAAAGAATTCAAGGATATGAAGCCACCTACCACTCTAGCCTATGGTCTTCCCACTAGGGTTTTTCTGACCTAAGAAATGATTATAGGAATAAAAGAACATGACAATGTAAACTTTTGGAAAGAGAGGACTTTTATTTCTTTGACAGTAAGTCAGGGACTCTTTAATAAAGTATTTGGTGAAGCATCAAGTTACAAAGAATGGACAAACCACTGATGAGAGTCCAGCCCTGGATCTAGTGCCAAAATCCTTGGGAGCATCCAATGATCTGGTTTTCCCATCTCTGCACTCTTGGGTCATGATAGCTTCATCCATGCTGAACTCTCTTCCTAGATCCACTCAGTAATCAAACCTACTAAGCACAAACACTGGGCTGGATGCCTATCCTTTCTTCAGGAAGACAAATGTGGGTACCGAGCACCCCATTTCTTACCTGCATGCGGCTCTCTCCAGGCCTTCCCAGGTCTTCTTCTACCTTGCATTTGGGGGTTAAAGACTTCTAGGGGCCTTTGAGAAGGAGTCTCATCCTGCCTTCTTCCGACAGCAGTGTGTACTAGATGTCAGGGAGACATGACCCCCAAAGCCCTATTCAGACCCTCATGGCTCAGGAAATATAATCCAGGCAAGACCACCCTCAAGGGCACCCAGCAGAGTCCAGTGGAGGCTGAATCTGTCTGCAGTCTACTGGCAAGGCTGCATTCACATGAGGTCCGCTGGCAATGAGTGACTTTTTCTCATTTGCACAAAAGAACCTTACGGCATAGTCCTCTCTCCCACCTCAAAGAAAGGGAGAATAGAAACAAATTCTTAGCAGAGTGTCCACAGACATCCTTCACTCCCAAGCCCATATTTTACACCTTTACTCCAGGCCCAAATTGGACAGGGGACAGGTGTGATAGGGGTCTCAGCAGAGTAGGATGAATCAACGGGTGGCAGAGGGCAGAGCTCACCTCTCTGTCCCCTGTGGAGTTGTGACAATCCCTGATTCGAGAGAGGGGAGCACTACACACAGACACACATACATCAAGGTGCACACACAGAGACAGACACACACACCAACACTCACATTGACACACATCAACATACTCAAGACACAGGCAGATGCACATATTGTGGCTGACACTGATGTGTCACTCAGATCTTCCCTCAATGATGAAGGATTTGTCCCTAGATTCCAGGAGAGCTGCTGGAAGACAGCCCTCAGCTGTCACTCCTCTTTGGGGGTTACCTTGGCTGAAGACTACTGCCTCGCCCAGGCCATACCTTCTTCTAGGGGCAGCTGGAATCTGACTGGGAGGGGGTCATATAAGGGCCTGGCTACCTCACCCCAACATCAAAGGCCATTCCAGCTCCAGAGCTCCCCGTGTGGTTGGCTGAGGCCTTTGTTGGGACTGCATTTCAACTCAACTTCTCCCCCTGCTCAATCCTGTTTTGGTCTTTCCCTTCCACAGGTGTTGATCCCAAGGGCACTTCTTGTATAGTTCTGGCTTAACTCTGTCTCAGAGACTGCTTCTTGGGAAATACAATATGTAATGCAGATCTACACACTCCTAAACAAAGACTCACAGAGTCACCCTCACACAAATGTACAGATGCAGAAAACCATAGAGAGGAAGGAAAAGGGAATGTTTATCCTGTGATTACAGCTGTATGATACCATCACTTTCACAAAAAGCTATCATGAGAGAAAAAACGATATTTAAAACTCTTAATAAAACCAGCTCTTCAGAAAGAACCATCTATCTGCAGGCTCTACTCCCTAAGAACTTGTGGTCTTGCTTTGGGCCCTCTATTGTCTTTGGCAAAATCTTCAAGGTCATCCAACCCCTTGAAGGATAGAATGCCCAGGCTCAGCCCTCCTGCCCCACCCCCCAGAACTGGCTGCCTCACTGGAGGCTGGCAGAGCAGGATTCCCAAGTTTTGTCACCCCCAAATACCTGCTGCATTATTCCCTGAGCTCTGCCAAATTAGATCTCATGAAAGATTTGGTCTTACTAACTGCATTTGTTTTTAAATTGTTATTCATAAAAAACAAAAATAATTTTGAATCAGCTCCAGATCAGTAACATTCCTGCTCCAACCCTAAGCAGATAGGCTTTTTGAAAATAAGGAGAAGGCCCTCTAGGAATCTTATTCCTGCCTTTGAGAGCCCAGGTTGGGAACCCCTACTCTGAAATCATGGATTCTATGCTGACATCTCCCCAGCTTCTGGGACAGGATCTACCTATCTCCCAAAATGGGAAATTCTTCTCTGTGTCCACATGGAATTTCTACCAATGAAACTCAGTGTTTCTATTTGCTTCGACCTCACTGGAGGTCAGCAATCATTGTTGGATCATGGGACAGGCAAAAGGACAAGGGCCTCAGAGCCCTGCAAACTTGAATTTGAGCCCTGGCTCTGCTACTAAGTAGACTGAATCTCCCTGTGCCTCTGTTTCCTCTTCCTTAGGCTGACGGTAACAATGACAACCTGCCAAGACTATTAAAGGATTTAGGGTAATACATTAATATGCAAAGGCATTACATAAACCTTGCTCCTTGAGTCTTCCTTTTTTGGCCTTGTTTTCCCAGTTCCTCCATTCTTTTACCTGTCCTTAGCCTCTCTTCATTCTTCCCCAGTAGTGTTTTTTTTTCACCATCAAATCCCAAGTGGCTGGCACTGTGCCAGGTACATACTGCGTGCACAATAATTATGTGTTGCGTGATTGAGCAAATGAAGAAGCTGATGACTGAGCACCAGGAAGGCGTTCTGTAGAGGGGATGCTGGTACCAGATGGGAGGTTAGAATCAGTCATCTCCAAGGTCCCTTCCAATGCAGACTGTGGTCTAATGATTCTGGGAATTTCTGGGCACTTTTCACGAGAATTGGAGGAAGATATTCCCTCCATAACCCTCCATTCACCCCCTTGCCACCATTCCTCTCTCCCTTGCCGCCTCTGGCTGCTTCTCTTCCCTGACCTTCATTCCACATATCCTGGGAGTCCCAGGTCCTGCCAACTCCATTTGCACATTTGCCATGAATCAAGAGCTCACCATCCTAGTCCAGCTCTTCTAAAACAGCCTCCTGCAGTCTGGGCCTCCAGCCTGCCCCCCTCCCCCATCCACACTCCCCACTGCAGCTGAACCTTCTTTCTAAAAGACAGCATTGGACATCTCCCTTCTCTTTCTCTAACCTGGCACATGCTGCCCTTCAAGACCTCTGCAGCTCCCACTACCCAATGCTCCAGGTGCACCCTGCAATCCACTTCCCTGTAAACATTTATATTCTATGTGCAACATAGGCCCTATCTCAACTCCCATGCCCACCCAGTTACCCCTACTCTCCTTCAAGATTTGATCAGCACAGTCTGATTCAGGGGTCCCACTCTGTGCTTTCTCAACATTAGCTGCCGCCTTCTACCACACCATCCTGCACTGCTGTATTGCAACAGACGATTCTTTTGTTCATATTCCCTGCAAGAACAGACTCTAATTTCTCTTTGTGTCTTAAGCACCTAGCACAGCAGCTGGCATACGGTAGAATCTCAATAAGTGCTGAACAAATGAATGAATGAGTGATTATATGAATGCTTTTCCACCATTACCCTTTGCCAACTGTTGAATTGCATTTCCCAAAGAGATGTGTTGAAGTCCTCCCTAGGTACCTGTAAATGTGACCCTATTTTAACAGAGGGTGATTGCAGGAGCATTTAGTTAAGATGAGATCATACTGGAATAGGGCAGGCCTATAGAAGGGAAGAAACAGACTCAGGGAAGAGAATGTCGTGTGAAGGCAGAGACACACAGGGAGAAGATGGCCAGGTGAAGGCGAAGGCAGAGATTGGAATTACGCAGCCATGAGCCAACAACTGCCCAGAGCCACCAGAAACTATGAAGAGGCAAGGAAGGATTCTTCCCTAGAAGCTTCAGAGGGAACATGGCCCTGCTGACACCTTGATTTCGGGCTCCTAGTCCCCAGAACTGTGAGAGAATGCATATCTCTTGTGAGCCAGCTGGTTTGGAGTACTTTATTAGAGCAGCGCCAAGAAACGGATACACCCTCCTTTGAGATTCCTCAGTTTAGGAGAGCAGGGAAAAGGCCTGCACCAAACTATGGGAAGACAGAGGGAGGGAATAAAAAAACCACTTTGCTATCTTGGATTTATTTTCAGCTGATGGGAAATCAGGGACACTTCAGAGACTCTCACTTCCCTTGACTTCTGTCTGTCTCTGGCTTCAGTACCCACTTCCACCACTGAGCTCTTTTCCTAAGCTAGAGTTGTGGAGAGGACGTGTCCAAGAAATAACCCATTGCTGTTCTCTCTCTCCCTTCTCCCTTTCTTTTCTCTCCCTCCCACCTCCTCTCTCCTCTCTCTGGACCAGTTGCTGAGCACTCAGCCTCTGTCATCTGAGTCACTCCAATTTCTTCCTGATGACTGTAGATCGTTTCAAACATGTTCTGAGCTCAATTTGCAATACCCAGCAGGGAGCACATCCCTAAATCACTATGTGACATATCCCTTCACTGGACTTTCTGTGGAAGGACAATTGAGCTTTAGCTCCAGAAGCCACAGCACGCCCGAGATGCTTGGTCTGTGGAAGCAGAGCAAGGACAGGTTCTGCCAGGGGCCTGTAGACTTCCACTTGCAGAGGAGCCCAGATGACTGTGGGGGAGTCAGGCCCTCTGCCTGGCTCAGAGGGGTTGGTAGGACCTCAAAAACTCATCTGCCTGGTTCCAATCTCCCTCAGTTACCCATTCAAGGTTTTTATTCTTTTCATACTGTATTTATTTAGATTTTTACTACTATCTAACCTATATATTTTATGCTGTACTTGCTTTTGTCTTTGTATCTTCTTATAATAGCCACTTAGGGCAGACAAAATTGTGTACTAGGTAAGTATTTAAATTCACAATGCCCCTATTTTCCTTCTTTCTGTGCCACTTTACCCTTACTCTTGTCCCCATCCACCCCCCACCCCCCACATTGCTTCCTTATGTTGCCAGGGACCATTTATTTTGGACAAATTAATTCACTCCAATGTATTACTGACTTAATACCTACTAACCATCCTCAGGACCTATTTGCTCTGTAGAAGGGAGCAGAGGGTTAATTAAAATGCTTGACTCAATGGCTTTATATCTCTGATGATGGAATTTTAGACACTGGGGTGCCCAGGATAACTGGGGGCAAGAAGGGGGCTTCTGTCAACTCAACCTAGATGACCAAGTCAAGGTCTTAAAATGTTAGAGTTGGTAGAGAAGACTGAGGTTATCTTTTCCTAGATGAGGAAACCGAGGCCCAAATAGGCATTCGGTTGGTCTCTGGCTCAACACTAACATTCAGTCTTCTGTTTCCTATCCCAGTGTTCTTTCCCCTACAATCGTAGTTTCCTTTTCCTAAAACTTACTACGTGCACATTGTCATTTTAAGCGCTTTACAAGTTTGTGTGAACTTATTTCATCTTCACAACCCTGTTAGGCAGATGCTATAATTATCCCCATTTTACAGAAGAGGCATCTGAGGCACTGAGAGGCAAAGGGAGTAGCCCAAGCACACGAGCTAGGAAGTGGCAAAGCTTCTGCACCACACAGCCTCCCCAGCTGTATTTCACTGACTCTTTGAAGCCTTTCTGTGGCATCAGTTTTCCACCACTTTCCATTTTCTTTCAGGCATGTGTGCCTTCTCACCACTGAAAACGCGTCCCACACTCCCCACCCCACCCTTGCATTAAAGGCCACCAAGACCTCATAGAAAACCTTCCCTCCGCACAGGAGGTGCCACTGTTCCCTGACAGACCCGCCTGCCTGCGCCTCGCACAAGTGGTTGGTTGTCACCAGGGCTGTTATTAAAGCCAGAAATAGGATCCCGAGCTCTTAGTCCTCCTCCAGACTTCTCACCCAAGAAGTTCCCACATGTCGGTGATATCACAGTGCTCCCCCCTCCGCCAGGCTATGATGTCATCCCCCCAGCACCCTTCTCTCCCCAAATTCCCACCTGCTCCAGGCAGGAGACCCAGACTATCTCATGTGCCCAAGACAAATTTTAAGCTTGAGACTCCTGAGAAGTGAAATCTTTCTCTGGGTGAGGTCAGGAACTATTCTCTCCAATCTGCCTCTGCCTCCCGAGAGGACACTCCATTCTGGCTATCCAGCTACTGATGTTAGCACATCACCTCCCTGGGAGTGAGGTGGGGCCTCACGTGCCCCCCTTCTCACCCCTTCCCCACCTCCTCTTCATCATGGACCAGAGCCCAGTTCCTTCTGCTCTGAAGACTCCCGCACCCATGTGGTATCTCAACTCAGCTGGGTGTTTGTCTGGAGATGGGTGGAGGCTGGTTTGTGTGTATGGCCAGGGTGGGGACCCATGGGGGGACATGAAGTGCTCTGTCATTGGGAACTTGGTTTAAAATAGACTAGGTTGGGAAGCGGCTGTGGCTCAATCAGTGGGGCTCCCGTTTACCATATGGGAGGCCCGGGGTTCAGTTCCCGGGGCCTCCTGGTGAAGGCAAGCCCGCCCGCACGGCGTGGTTAGCTGACCCAGCGAGCACAAGCAGCAAGGGGGGGGATAAATGAATAAATAAATAAAATCTTTAAAACAATAAATAAATAAATAAAATAAAATAGACTAGGTTTCCAGGCACAGGATGGATACTGGCAGTAGCTACCGATAGACTCGCTGCCTTCCTCTCCACCTCCCCAGCAGCCAGGCTCTGGGCTTGGGCCAAGCATCAAGCCTGGGGAATGAATGGCTGTGTGCCCACTGCACATTGACTTGATTACATTTCTCAGAGATGGGATCCAGGGAGCAAGACGGGACTTCTTGTTACCCCTCAACTTTTCTTTGTTACCATGCCGACTTGGGGCCTTTTTTGAGTGTTACCATGTGCTGGCTGCTGTGCTAGGAACTGAGCACACACATCTGGGAAGTGTGGCCACATTACAGCTCAGACGTGAGGGAGCATGAGCTTATTATCTACAACTTATCTGGCCTTCTTTTCCCAGAAAGAGTGGGAAAGGGTAGGAAAAAGCACCCAAACGCCCAATCTGTTTTTTTTCCCAATTTGTTTTTTTTTTTTTTTTTGGCGAAGGATTTATTCGATCTGAAGAGAAACCAGAGTCCCCCAATTTGTTTTAAACCTTAATCTTATCCAATAATGCAGTAGTCCTGTTAGGGAATGCCGGTCTCCTAAACAAAAGATGTTCAGTCTCTCGTAGTGTTCCCATCTCCCCCTGCTCCTCTGCAAAAGATGGAAGAAGGAGGGGACTGCAAGCAAACTCATGGTGGAGGCAGTTTCAGGGTCTGTGGGTGAGTATTTTCCAGCTGCCTTGTCTCCAAAGCCACAGCCTTGTCATCGTGGCTGGTCTTTGTCCTACTGGCATTTTAAGCCAAGTCCATACTTGTGTAATTTATAATCTAGTCTGTTTCTTTGGATTTGGTCAGAACCCATGTCTCTTCCCTCCTCCCCCGGTCGACTCAGCCTCATTTCTGCTCCTGCTGGTGTTCTGCGTCCCCTGAGGTCCAGCTGTGACCACATCAGGCCCCTGCTTGGGGGTAGAATCTGCAGCTCCCCCTACATCTATGGTGACCCACTCTAGCAAGCTCCACAGAAGGACTCTGGCTGCTTCTAAGTCCTGTCCATGCCACACAGGAACCAAGGGTAGCTCAGAAAAGGTCTTCCCTCTGCCTGTTCATACTCTTTACTGATATTGGCTGTCTTGTCCACTGTTAGTAAACTCTTAAAGGCAGAGGTGGTCACATTCATCTTTTCAAAAGAAGAATCTCTTTCAACACCTAATAAAAGCTCAATACAAGTTTTATTGAATGAATGAGTGAGTGAGTGAATGAATCATGTTTGGCTGGGATTTGACATTATGGGGGCCATATAGTCTCATCTGGAGAAGATTAGCATCTCAGGCAGAGAGAGATGACAGATGTTTCCAGAACAATTGTAAGAGGAGTTGGTTATAAAGGTAGCTAACTTTCATTGAAAAATTACTGTGGGTCAAAGAATGGTGCCAAGCATGTGACAAACTCATTTCCTCAGTTAAACATTACAACAATGCTTTGAGGTAAGTAAGTGGGTATGGACTGTTATTATCATCATTTCGTACATGAGGAAATAGACCTAGAGATGTTAAGTAACCTGCCCAAGGTCATACAGCTGGAAGTTGGTGGAACTTGGACTTGAAATCCATATCTGAACCACTGAGCTTTCTCCTTTCAGCCAAGAAGTCTTATAGGAGCCTCCATAGGGGTGAGCCTCCTAGCACTTCAGGAACTATTGGAACTTTGAAAAAACCCAAGAGGAATAAAATTCTTGTCTAATGGAGACCAAGAATCAGCAGGAGCTCACGTCCCAGTTTAGAAAATAAAGAAAAGACAAGTCTAAATACAAGGAGGAACTTCTATAAAATTCCATTGCTCCAAGGAAGGTCAAATAATTAGTATCTTCCAGCAAGCTATGAGAAGGGCCAGCCCTACATGCCTCCTGTGTCCCTTTAAGTGCAGGCAGACTCAGGACAATGGATCCTTGAACATGGCTAATGCAGGATGGAAAAGCATCTTTCTCTTCTGGGCTGGAAGTGTAATTTCATACTAAATTTACTGTGGTTTATATAATTCTTTTCATTCACAGCAGAAGGAGTTTCTTTGCTGCTTCCCTTTTCAGAAACTTGGAGACTATATATCTTTGCAAAGTGGATTTTTAAAAATAAAGCTGAGCAGAAAAGATTAAACCAGAGACGTTCCCAAGATTCCTCCTTCTGCCTGGACCAGCTTCCCTGCTTCTTCCTTTTCCAAAACTGGGGAGGTAAATGCTATTGCTCTGATAAGTCCAGGCCTTCCAAGAAAGTAATTTCCATGAGGAATTCTGCAGTTCTTTCTTCTCCAGGGAGCTGGAGGGGCAAGAAGCAGGAGGAGAAAGTGACGGAGACCGAGAGGCTGGACGCACTGGTGACCTTCAAAGCAGGAGGGGCCAGGAGAGACCGAGTGCTGGACCTTATCACCCTGAGTCCTTCCTCCTTTTCCACTGTCTCTCCCGAGTCACCTCTGATTCCTTCCAAGATGCTGCCAGGCAGTCTCCAAGGCGTCCAATCCCCTCCATCTCTTGGAAGAGCCTACCTCCTTCTGCTCCTCTGTGCAGACAGGCCAGAGGCAGAGGTGGGGTGGAGAGGGGGCAGGTCTGACTCCCAGGAGGGCCTTGGAGCCCTGGTGACGTGGTGCCTAGCTGCTTAGGACCTTTCATTAGTCCTTCTAAAATTCTCACTGCCCAGTGCCAAAACTGGAAATACCAATCTTGAGCTGAACTTGGAAAAAAATCCTCCCTCTAATCCCACGAAGCCCTGCCTTTTTCCAACTGTATCTTATGCCACTCCTTCACCACTGCCTACCAGACCTGGGCACAATGATTTCCTTTCTCTTTATTTAATACACCAAGATCTTTCCTTCCTTCAGTTGAAATGCTCTGCTTTACACTCTTCATTTGGCCAGCTCCTTCTTAAACTTTGGGTGGAAACAAACTATCCTATTGTCAGAGCGATCTCTCATATCATTCTTTCTAAAGCAGGCCTCCACCCCGCTCAATCTCTATTTTCTCACCTTTTAAATTTCCATCACGATGCTTTACATAGCATGCAAGGATCTTTATGTGTGACTTGCCAATTGCCCATCTTTCCCACTAACATGGGAGTTCCCCAAGGGCAGGGATCACATCTTTCTAGTCCCCTGCTAAATCGCCAGTGCCTAGCACAGAGCTCGTACTTAATGAACATGTCTAAAGTGGGCAAGTGAATTCCACTGGCTCTTTTACATGACATCGGCTGTCTTACCCATGGGTTGTGAGCTCTTTGAAGGAAGGCACTGCTTTCTTTGCATCCTCAGCACATAACACAGTGCCTAGAGGAGAGAAGACTTTCCTCATATGTTTGCTGAATGAATGAAATTATCCCCTTAGTTCCCATATCAGAGCCTTTCTGTTCATAATTCCTGCAGATGAGTCCATCTGATCAGCGAGAGATGAGGAACGTGGAGCAGTCCAGATAAGCAGTGGGCCACATGTGAGTGTCCAATTATCAGATGACATCATCTCCCAATGGATTGGAAAGAAACCATCACCAGACACAGTCACAGCTCATTGAATATTTTGCTGGCATTTTTCACAATTGTTATGCAGCTGCTCAGAGTCCCTCTCCCAAACCTGCTCCTGAGAGCTGCGGGTTAGGTGTTGGGTTTTTGTGAGTGTGTTTTTTTCTCTGCTTATTGCCTGTTGGAGAACTTCTAGTCCAACCTCTCACCCATTGGAAGAATACCCGCTCGCCCATCAACTCCTCTAGTTGCAGGAATACTCTGCCACAAGTATTCTTGCACTCTGCACTGCACAGATCCGGTGCTTAGCAACGTTCTCCTTAGGTGGAACCTATAGTTGCCTTCCTGTGCTTTGACCCATTGGTCTTGGCTCTCCCACTTGGGACTACCTTCTACAGGACAGCCTTGCAAATATGTGAGATGGATATTAGGCTTTTCTTTAGGACTGAGAGACTCACTCTGGCCAATTGTTCTACCCCAGAGACACTTTCCCACTCCTTGGCCTCTGGTGTTCATCTCTTCTTTCCCTCATGCCTTGGCTTTCAGCCTGTGCTCTCCTCACTAAGTCTGTTTTGCCCACTCCAGGTGGTGTGCTCTAGCCCCAAGCCTGGCTAGGGAGTGGGGCCCAATTTGCAAAGCCCCTGTTTTAGTAGTTAAAGATATCTCCCCCACCCCCAGGGTGGTATAAGGAAGCAGGAGTTAGTCTGCTTTCTTGCCCAGGGATGACAAAGAAACTCAACATGGTGATGTTGCAGTATCTTGCTATCATTTTACACATCGTGATCCCTGGTCTGTAACCCTGACACCCTTGCCGTGGTGGTAACTGTCACTGGGTGTCACCACCACTTTCACGGTCTTGAGGGTGGGATTTGTAGGACTCCCCTTTCTTTCTAACTCCTTCCTCTTAGGCTCCTCGCTCCAGAAGATGCTGCCAGAGGTGTGCCACGGTTTCAGGTGGGCAGTTTGCCTCTCCACGTAGCTCTAACCTGGGTGGTAACCAACCCTTTGCCTTCCCCTCCAAGGAATGGCCCAGTGGGGGGACTTCCTCATAGCCTCAACCCTTCTCTTGGGCAGCAAGGTCAGCAGCCCCAAAGCCAAAATCACACCCATATGTTCTGGATCTGGCCACTCTGCAGTCTGTCAGTGCCAGGAAAAATGGCTGGATTGATACTATCATGTGGCAGTATGATGCTAGAGTAGGCCAGAGCAACAAAACTCAAATCCTGCCCTCAAACAAGCTCTTATTGCCATAGATTTCCCAAAGAAAGGTCACAGATGAAGCAATGAAGAGTGTTATCATTAGTTGGGGCAGTGGCCCCGAACTCCAATGCAGAGGTCATCTGAGCTAGGCCAGTGCCATAGAAAGTTCCTTTTGCCAGGCCCAGACCAGAGCCAGCTGAGAGTCCAGAACTGGCACAGCCCATAAAATCTGCCTGGTTCTTTGCGATCTCAGACCCAAACTCGAGTCTCAGATCTTAGCCTCCAAGGGAAGAAATGCTAGCTCCACCAGCACCAGGAGAAAAAGAAGTAAGAGGGACTATTTGCCTCCCAGAGAGTGGGTCTTGGCCTGCCAGCCCAGGTCTTCTTGGGCTGGGGTAGGGGTACTGGGCCCTATATCAGTCACATATGAAGAGAGGAGAGGAAGAGAAGACGTCAGAGTGAATGATGGCTGGGACCAGGCCCTGGGCATGAGAAACAAAAAGAGAAGGGGCTGAAAACACACCCACATGCCTGGACATAATCACTCTTTTGAAAGTTTCACCCATTGAGAACATGACTCAGTTAGGTGCCCTTGAATCTGACCGATCCAAATTGGGGGTGGGGGAGCACAGATGAGGCAAGACCTGAGTGAGCCAGAGTTCTCCTCGGAAGCACAAACTCGATATGCATTTAAAAGACAGTCACCCAGAACTACACACAGCGTTCATATTTGGTCGTTTCTACCTCCGTCTCTGAACATAAATTGGCATAATAAACATGTATTTATGCAACTCAAGATTGCTTTAGATATTTTAGCAGCTGCATCTCACTGCTGGATTATTCTGAATTTATGTAATTTCAACCAAAACCCCCAATTTGTTTTCACATGAATTACTTTCAAGTCACTCTTCCCCATACTAAATTTGTATAAATGATCATTTGCACCTAAATTTAGGACTTTACAATTATTTCTAGAAAAGGTTATCCTGTTGATTTTAACCCATCGCTGAAGCCCACCAAAATTATTTTCAGTTGTAATTTTGCTATACAACACAAACTTTCTACTGAGCCTTTCCCTGCAGCATCTCAAGAGTCACTGCTCAAACTGAAAATGTCCTACTTAGCATTCATCCAGCTGCCTCATTCACTTCTTTCAAATCAGAGCTCAAAGCTAAACTCTCCCAGGAAGGCTTCCAAGATTAAACGGGGGCAGAAATGAGGCTCCTTCTTTCTAGGACAAGAGGGAAACTCCACAGAGCCCCATCTCCGAGTGGCCTGAGGCTACTCATGGATTTCAAAGAGAGAACTCTGTTCTTAGAAATGAAGAGCACACACTGTGAAGCGCCTCATGGTAAATGCACTACTTCTGGGGAGGGAGAAGCTGGAGCCCAGGGATGCCAGGTGCCCCATCGGCCCCAAAGAGATACTTGGCCCTCCCTCTGCAGCCCTGCTGGGCTGCTCACCTCTTCCTGAGAGAGGAAGGAGTTGCCCTCCTCTGTCAACATCTCCACCCCTCACCCCAGACCCAATTAGAAAGCAGCTGAAACTTTCTTGCTCAGGAAAGGCAGTGTAGCTTGGAGGCAAAATACTCAGATGCTGGAGCCAGGTAGCTCTGGGTTCAAACACTGGCTCTGTTACTTCTTCATGGTTTAGCCCTGGGCAAATGCTTCTGTTTTCCAAGCCTCAACGTTTCCTCATCTGTAAAACGAGATGTTTTTGAGTTCTGACCTCTAAAGCACTGGCAAGGATGAAATGAAATGATAAGCATAGGTCCTCTGGCACAGAGCTTACCCCTTGGAGACCCTCTGTAAAGGGAAGTGATTACCATAGTTCTTGGCTCTTCTTCATTAGAAACCCATGGGAAACCCTGGTTATTAGCACCAACATCCCACTTGTATGCATGCTGGCCACAGTGGATATTTAAAACAGAAGTTTTATTAAAAGCACAAAAGATGGATATGCAATATGTTCAGAAAGTGGGGAATTAGTGACATCCACTGAACTGCCTTCCAGTGTCTCCAAATGATCCCTTATGGGTCACCCTGCTTCAGTTATCTATTGCTATGGGGGACAAACTCTCCCAAGTTTAGTGGCTTAAAAGAAGAAATTATTCACTCTTGCTCCACCATTCTGTGGGTTGACCGGGCTCCGCCGGGTGGATCTGCCCCACACTGTGTTTGCGGGGGTCCGTTACGTAGCTGCCTTCATCCAGGAGCTGGCCAGGGGCTGGAACAGCATTTCTCCTCATGGCCTCTCATGTTCAGTGGTTTAGTATGACTTCCTTTACATAGAAGATCAGAGATCCTGGCTGGATCCCAGGAGGGTAAAAACCGAAGTCCTCTAAAGGTGTAAGTTCAAGAGTTACACAGCCTCCCTTATGCTGCATTCTGTTGGTCAAAGCAAGTTACCGGATCAGTCTAGATTCAAGGAAAGAGGAAATAGACTCCAGCTCTTGATGGGAGGAACAGCATGCTCCTACAGAGATGGGAGGAACTGCTGGTGGCCGTTTTCACAATCTCTCCCATCCCCTGAGCACAATTTCTATCCCAGCCCCTTTCCATGGACCATGACAGCAGGTGCTGCCCAGAGGAACCCAGCTGTTAGCACTGGCCCCAGCTTGCTCCAGTCTCCCAATCTCATGTTCCCTGGTCCTTCCACCAGGATTCGACTCTTCACCTGGGCTCCTCACACCCACCTTGGGCTGAGGGTAGCGGTGGTCCTTACCTCCTGAACACATTCTCCCAAACTGGTACTTTTGCAACATATTTCTAAAGAAAATATGTTAACCTGACAGTCCTTGGGACCATGATTAGTGATGTTAGAGATTGCAGTGGAAAATGTGAGCACATGGAGAAGGTAGCAAAAGGGGGCGCCTCTTCTTTGTGTGTGAGGGTCCACACCCACCAAAAGCAGAGCTCCTGCCTCCGGGCACCAGCCCTGTCTCTCCCTATATTGGCTCCTGGGGATGTCTCTATCTCAGAACTACGTGGCTGCTGCTTTGAGGGGCCAATTTGGATACTGTGGCAGTTTTAAAACACAGACACAAATTCTTTGATATTCTACCCATCAAAATGTGAAGTTTATGTCCCCTCCCTTGAGTCTGGGCAGGCTTGTGATTGCTTCAACCAATAAAGTGCTGTGGAAGTGACCCTCTGTAATGAAAGGCATGCAGCTCCCCTTGTTGGCCGGAACCCTTGCTTATGGAGCCCTGAGCCCCATGTGAGGAGGTCAACTACCCTGAGGCTCCACGCTGGAGAGGTCACATAGAGGCCTTCTGATCAACATTCTGGCCAAGCCCAGCCTCCCAGCCATTCCCGCCAATGTGAGTGACGCCATCTTGGACCCTCCAGACCACCCCGTCACCAGCTGAATACCACCAAGTGACTTCCATCAATGCCCAGGGAACAGAAGGATCACCCAGTTGAACCCTGCTGGAATTCCTGACCCACAAAACCATGAGACATCATAAAATGGTGGTGGTTGTAAGTGACTGCATTTTGGGAAAGTTGTTATGCAGTAATAGATAACTTGAAAAGACGCATTTTCATTCCACCTCAGCTTCAGCCTCTTCCTTCAGCCAGGGTTCTGGCTTCTTACCTTGGAAATCATGGAAAAGAGACACACTGAGTTTTACTGTGACCCCGAGGTCTGTCCTGCCAGGCCACTTTCCAGCAGGGGCAAAGAGTCAGACCCCAGACCCATCATGACAGATCTCATCAGTGGCTGTTTTCGTTCCTCCAGGACGCTTGCATTCTCCTTAGGTTCCTTAGAATCTGGTGTGTTCCTCCTGTGTGAAGTTCTGCTCCTCTGGAAAAATCCATAGGGCTCCAGCGATGAAGTGCCCGGCCAAGCATACTCCACATCTTGAGATCCACAGGTGCCTCCTAGAGCTTCCACTGGCTGCTCTGGCAGCATCCTCCCCACTTTTCCTATTAGCAACTATGGGGCTTCAAGGCACCTCCTCCTTCAGCATTTATGGAGCTCCCAAGGCTGTACCCTCAGGAGACTCCCTGGGCTGGGGGTCCGGGGTTGGGCTGTTAGGAGGCAACCATTTTAATCAGCCTCCATCTACCACCTCATCTACCCAAACCACCTTTGCCTTCTCTGTGCATCCCTGATTCTGGCTGTTTAGGCAGCTGTTATCAAACTGAACTTTTGTGTTTAGCCCATGACGAGCCCAGCAGCCCTGCAATGAAGCAGAACCAGCTACTTTTACATGTAATTTTCATGGAGACCTACACTTTTGCCTGGATGAACCCAGACACAGAGTTTCCAGGTTGTATTCCTTTTGTCCTTTGAGGCACCACCCAGGCTAAAGAACACTGATGAATGGATTGGTGTTGAACTGAGAAGTTGGTCTCCATTGGGGTTCCTAGGGATTGTGTCACCAATACTATCTCTTTTTTGTTTCCTAACAAATTATTGTTGAATGTAGCACATATACAGGAAATATCTTAAAACTAAAACATACAGTTTGATTAATTATCATGAAGCAAACAAACCACAGAACCACCACCCAAATCAAAATGGAACAATGTCCCAGAAGCCCCCGCAGGCTTTCTCCAGATCACCCCCCTCCCACACCTCACCTGTCCCACAGAGATGACCACTGGCCAGACTTTTGTGGTAATCACTTACCTGCCTTTCTTTAGTTTCATTACCTAATCAGGCATCTCTAAATACTATAGCTTAGAGGTGCTTAAACTTCATAAAAATGGAGTCATATAATATGTGTCCCTTTTGTGTCAGTCTTCATTTGATCAATAGTATGTTTATGAGAGCCATACATACTGTGGCTATAGTTAATTTATTTTCATTGCTGTATCAAGCCCTTTTGTATGAAAAGACCACAGATTATTTATCCATTTTGCTATTGATGGCCTTTGGGGCTGTTTCTGATTCAGAGCTATTACAAACAAAGCTCTTTTGACCATTATTAATCATATCTTTTGGTGTCCAAGTGGAATTGCTGAGTCGTAGAGTATATGGATATTCAGCTTTAGTAGATATGCCAAACTGCTTTCCAAAGAGATTATGCTAATTATATTCCCACCAGTCGTGTGGGAAGGTTCCGTTGCTCCACATCTTTATCAACACTTATTATTGTCATTTCTTTTCATTTTAGCCATTCCAGGTAGTGTTCTGTATGAATAAACTTCAATTTGCTTTTTTTACATTTCACTGATTCCTAATGAGGTTAATCCCATTTTCATGTATTAATTAGTTGACTGAATATCCTTTTCCGTGATGTGCTTGAGATTCTTGCCCATTTTTCTACTTGATTGTCCATTTTTTTCTTACTGATTTGTAAGAGATCATTTTATATTCTGGATATAGGTTTTTGTCAGTTATCTGTGTTGTGAAATCTTCTCCCACATATTTCTTGCCTTTTCATTGTCTTAAATGGTGTTTTTTGGTTAATAACAATTCTTGATTTTAATGTAGTCTAATTCATCAATTTTTTCCTTAATGCTTAGTACTTTTTTGTACCTTGTTCTAGTAAGTCATCTTTTCCTACCACAAGGTCATGAAAATTATTCTATATTTTCTTTAGAAAGCATTAGTGTTTTGTCTTTCATATATAAGTCTACAATCCATCTGATATGACTTATTTATGTGTAGTGTGAAGTAGGGGCCAAGTTTAAATATTTTCTCATATCCATTTACCTAATATCATTAGTTAAAAAAAAAAAAATCTTTTCCCTACTACTCTGCAATGGCACCTTTGTCAAAAATCAAGTAATGTGTCATTTGTGGGTCTGTTTCTGGGCTCTCTATTCTAGTCCATTGGTCTATTTGTCCTTTGCCAATTCCTCAGTTTCATACGTCTGATGGCTGGTATAGCAAGGTTTCTTCCCTTGTTTTTTGTTTTCTACAAGTGTCTTGGTCTTTCCATTTCCACGTAAATTTTTCAATCCTCTTGTCAAGATCTGGAAAACACCCTTTGGAATTTTGACTTGGATTGTCTTGACTCTTTGGCTGAATCTGGAGAGAAGTGATTCCTTTACAATGTTGAGTTTCTACTCTAAGAACATGGCAGATGACCCCTCCATTTAATAGGTTTTCTTTAATTTCTCTCAATAGCATTTCACATTCTCTGTATAAAAATCTTGCACAATCATTATTAGGTTTATTCTTGGATATTTGAGTCTTTTGATGATATTGTAAATGGGAAGCTTTTCTAAAAAAGTTTATTTTTCTATTGCTTCCTGTGGCTAGACAGAAATACAACTGATTTTTATATATTAACCTTTTGTCTGCAACCTTGCTGTGGCAGTTTGAAATTATTTTATGAATCCCAAAAAGGGAGAGATTATCTTTGTGAAATAATCCATTCCTGTGGGTGTGAGACCCTTTCAACTGGACTATGTCAGTGAGGCGTGACTCAAGTTAAGTCTCCGCCCTCTTCCTGGGTCTGATAAAAATGGAGATACTGGGAAAGGGAGCCACCATATTTGATCCTGCTGTGTGAGAGAAAGGCCCTTCAGGTTCACCCACACCTGAGCTGCAAGGAGAGAAGGGCCCGAGAGGCTCAAAGAGCTGAGGCCTAGGCAGAAATGAGCATATGCCTGAGAGCTTACAGCTGAACTCAGGAAGAAAGCGGAGCCACTGAGACTGAGAGAGGAGGCCTGGTAAGAGACAAGCCCTATGCCAGGTTTGCCTACAGCTGGAGAAAGGCAGAGACCTCGGAAGAGATAGGCGGCCATCTTGCTTTACCACGTGGCAGTGACTCTGGTGAGAAAGCACCTCTTATTGTGCCTTGAGTTGGACTTTTCAACAGCCTTGGAACTGTAAGCTTTTACCCTCAAATAAATCCCCTTTATAAAAGCCAACCCATTTCTTGTATTCTGCATCAACAGCCCTTTGTCAAACTAAAACATTTGCTGAGAATTTGTAGATTCTTTATGGTTTTCTAGGCACACAAGCATGTCATTTTTAAGATTGTCTTATTTCTACCTTTCTAATTCGTATGTTTTTTTTTATTTGTTTGTTTGTATTTCCTTGCCTCACGCTCTGGCTAGGAGCTCCAGTCTGGTATTGACTAAAAGTGTGTTGGCCAGTGAATTGTGTTGTTCAAATTTTCCATTCCTATTTCAAAAGGAAAGCTTTCAACATTTCATCAAGCATGTTGTTTGCTATAGGCATTTTGTAGATTCTCTTTATCAGGCTAATATGTTCTCTTATATTCCTACTTTGCTGGGAGAGTTTGTTTGCTTGTTTTAATGATGAATGGATGTTGAATTTTATTGCTTTTTCTTTATCTATCAAGATGATAATATGAACTTTCTCTTTTATCCTGTTAATGTGAATTAGATTGGTTGAATTTTGGGTGTTAAACTAATCTTGCTTTCCTGGAATAAATCCTGTTTGATCTGGTGCATTATCCTTTTATGCATTGCTGATTCCGTTTGTTAACACTTTGTGTAGGGTTTTTGCTGATGTGTTTATGAATGAGATCGGCTTACAGTTTTCCTTTCTCATCATGTTCTAGTCAGGACTTGGTATTAGGATTATGTTGGATTCATAAAACAAGTTGGGAAGTGTTGTCTTTTCTTTACTCTCTTGAAGAGCTTATATAAAATGTTCATCTTTCTTTTCTTAAATGTTTGGCATAATTCACCTTTAAAGCTATCTGGATCTGGGAAACTTGTCTTTGAGGGGGAGAGTTTTATATCATGTAGTTAATTTCTTTAGTAAAAATTATAAGACTCACTCATATTTTTATTTTTATTCATGTCAATTTTGGAAAGTTGTGTTTCTCCTAGGTATTTATCCATTTGATCAAAATTTCAATCATTGGCCTTAGCTGTTCATAATACACTGTTAGTATCTTCTTAGTATCTCTACATGTAAAGATGTCATTTTTTTCATGTGACATTAACACCATCTCTCTCTTTTTTTCTTAATCAGCCTTACCAATAATTTATCAAATTTGTAAGTCTTTTCAAAGAACCAACTTTTGGCTCTGTCTATCCTCTCCATTTTCTTTATTTTCTATTTATTAATTTTTATTGATTAATTTCTGCCCTTGCCTTTATTATTTCCTTCCTCTTACTTCCTTAGGGTTTAATTTACTGTTCTTTTCCTAATCTCTTAAGATTGTTGCTCACATCATTGATTTTATTTATCCTTTCTTATTTTCTAATATAGGCATTTATATTATAAATTTCCTTTTAAACATTGCTTTAGCTATATTCTCTCCCCCCACACCCCCAAGTTTTTGGCATGTCTTTTATTTATTATCTTCTATTTTAAAATATTTTCTAATTTTGATTGTGATTAATTTTTTGGCCTAGGTGTTATTTGAAAATTTAATTTTTAAATATCTGCAGTGATTTTTTAATTATCTTTTTACAGCCGATTCCTAGCTTAATTCCTCTGTTTTTGGACTATAAACTCACAATTTCAATCTTTGAAATCTGTTGAGACTTGTTTTATGGCCCAACATATGATCAGGTTTTGAAAATGGTCCACAAATGCTGGAATATTATTTGTATAATTCAATTTTGGGGTACCATGTTCTATTTGTCCATTAGGTCAAATCTACAAATTGTGTTATTAAAACATCTCATATTCTTATCTATTTGAGGAGCTGCTTTTCTATTACCAAGAAAAGTGTGTTTAAAATCTCCCATTATGATTGTGACTTATCTGTTTCTCCTCTCAGTTGCTGTTTTAAATATTTTGCAGCCAGGTGCACATAAATTTAGAATTGCTGTTACTTATCTACCTGGCGAATTGAAATATTTATCATTAGGAGATTTTTTTTTTCTCTAATAATCTCAGCCTTAAGTCCACTTTGCCTGATAATAATAACATAACTCTGCTAGCTTCTCTTTGGTTAAAATGTGCAGTTTTATCTTTTTCTTCCCTTTTACTTTCAACCTTTCTGTAGCTTATGTTTTAAATGCGTCACTTATAAACAGCAAATTTTTGGAATTTTTAGAATCCAGTCCAACAATGTTCATCTATTAATTGGAACACCTGATCTATTTATATGTAATGTTATTACTGGTATAATTGGGACTTTAAATCTATTTTATCACATGCTTTCTATTTGCCTGCCTGTTCTACCTCCGATTTTCTTATCTTCTTGCCTACTTTGGGTAAATTTTTGAAGGTATAATAAATTAAATGCTCTGAAATCCAAAGTGTACACTTCCAAGTCTTTTGTCAGTTGTTTACCCTGATGTAACCTCCACCAGAAAGTTCTCTCATATTGCTTCTCAACCACCTCATTCCCACCCCATGCCACCTGTAATTATTTTTCTGATTTCTATCAACCTAGTTTAGCTTATTCTTGAACTTCACTTGAGTAATATTCTTATGCGTCTGCTTAATTTCACTCAACATGACATTTTTGAGATTTAGACACATTTGGCATATATTGGTAGTTTGTTTCTCTTTATTGTTGAGCAATATTCCATTGCTTAACTATGTAACAATTTGTTTGTTTACCCACGTCGATGGATATTTAGGTTGTTTCCCATTCTGGTTATTATAAATTAAATTGCTATGAAGTTTCTTCTACAAGTATTTTTGTGAATTTGTGTTTCAGTTTCTACTGAGTAAATACTTAGGAGTGGCACTTCTGGGTCACAGGGTGTGTATGTATTTAATTTTATAAGAAACTGCTAAACCATTTTCTAACATGGCTCAACCATTTTGTACTCTCATTTTATACTTCCACCAGCAATATATGAGAGTTCCAGTCGCTTGACATCTTTGTCAATATTGGTATTAGCAGTTTTTTGTTTGTTTGTTTGTTTTAGTTTTAGTCATCCTAGTGAGTGGTAGTATCTTTTCCATTTCCCTGACTACTAATGATGTTGAACACCTTTTCATGCAATTACTGGACATTTCTGTGTGTTCTTTTGTAAAGTGCCTTTTTAAACACTTTGCTCAATTTAAAATTGGATTATTTGTTTTTTTTTTTTTTTTAATTTTAGAGTTATAAAATGTTATATATTCTGGATACAAGTCCTTTGTCACATGTATGTACAGTGTGAATGTTTTCTCTTAGTCTGTGGTTTGTCTTTACATTTTCTTAATAATGTCTTTTGATTAGCAAAAACCTTTCATTTTGAGGAAGTCCACTTTATCTTTTTTTTTTTCTTTTATGGTATTGCTTTTGTGTCTTTCCAAATAAATCTTTAACTACAACAAATTTGCAAAATATTGTTCTGTGTTTTCCTCTAGAAGATTTATAGGTTTAGCTTTTATATTTAGGTCTATGGTCCATTTTAAATTAATTTTTGTATATGATGCAAATTAGGGGATCAAAGTTAATTCTTTTCTGTATGGAAATTCAGTTGTTCCAGCATTGCTTACACTTGCCTTGCACCTTTGTCAGAAAGATCGGTTAAATGTGAGAGTATGGGTCTATTTCTGAACTTTGTATTCTGTTCCATAGAATTCCTTGTCTATGCTAACATCAATTCCAGACTGTCTTGATTATTGTAGCTTTGTCTTGAACAGTAAAGTGCCTCCTCAATTTCTCCATACTTTGAATGTGAGTTGGCCTGTGGTTGCTTTCATCAATATAAGACAGCAGACATGTTTCTATGTGTTCCTACTTAGGACACATGTTTAGGAGATACAAATATGAATATGACAAGTTTTTCCTCTCAAGGAACTTACTGGTCAGTAGGAGAAAACAGACACGTACATATAAAGATAACCAGTTAAATCTCTATCAGCAGCAATTGCTGTTTGGAAAATTCTAAGAAAAATAACCGATAAACTGGATTCATACTAGACTAATGAGTTAAAAACATCACATAATGAGTACGTCTACGTGGCTTCCCTTTTTCTACTGGCTACTCAGAAGGTCAGAACTGAAGGTGAGATTCAATCCTAGTAACTATAGAGCCTTTTTGTTTCTAATGTCTTCTCCCTCCTTTAACTTGTTTTTCAATTTTCTATTTCTAATCTAACAGTGTCTTTGATTGTAATGTCTCAAATTCTTTTGAGGAGTAAGTTGGGGTTAAATTGTGAATAAAGTATGTGTCAGAAATCTAACTGATCGATTCACATGGAAACGCATAGCTGGGGACCAATCTGAGTGGGGCCACTTCCAGTTTGTGTGGTTCAGCCGGTTCCCTCCGAGAACAAGTCTTTATTGCTATTGCTGTTACTATTTTTAATACTGATAATAGTAACCATAAACAGTATTTAATGAACACAGCACACCAGGCACCGTGCTAAGTGCTTAAATGAGTTGCTCTGTTATCTTTTCACAAAAATCCTCTGATGCCGGTGTTGCTATTATCCCAATTTTAGAGATAAGGAAACGGAGCCTCCTCCGAGAGGCCAAGTCCCTTGTCCCGGGCAATGCTGTGGTTGGCGTACGTCGCAGGCCAGGGTTCCAGAGCCTGCGCCTTTGAGGGGCCCGGGCCAAAGGCAGCAGGCTGGTCTTCACCATGGACTTCAAAGATGACGCGGCCCCGCCCAAACTCTTCTTTACACCAGGGCTTTCCCTGGAAAGTCCTTAGGGACCTAAGGGGACAAACCAGCCAAGGCCCTCTCTGATTTCACTTCTCTGTGTACATAGAATCCCGACTTTACAAAGACTTGTGTTCATGGACCCTGTATCCAAGGCCAAAACAGACTGCGTTTGTGTTCGTAGCGACCAGAGGAAACCAGAGAATGGACAAAAGAGAAAAGTCAGATTCTGATGATTATTTCACAACGTGTGATAAGTTAGCAGCGATGTTTAAAGCACATGTCCCTGGCATCTTAAAACCCCCCTTGCTAGTCTGCATTAAGTCCCAGCACATGCCAGACCGTCTCCATGCATTGCCTCCTGCTTAATCCTTGGAACATCCTGGTGAGGTAGGTATTGTAGGGAAGTGAACAGAGAGTAGCCCCTGGAGTCAAAGGCCTCTCCCATTTCTCTCAGGGCCTCAGTTACCTCGTTTATAAAATAATAATGGTACTTGACTCACAATATTGCTATGAGGGTGAAATAAGAATACACGTACAGCACTTTGTGCTGGCTGTTGTAATTCTTACATCAAATGCTGGGCCTCAATGGGCGGAATCTGGTGCACCCTTAGAAGTGGTCTGGCAGGGACGGGGACAGTGGCGGGGGAGGTAGAGGGGTGCAGGAACGGTGGGGGTGTGAGGGTCTGGGGGAGTGAGTGTGGCTGACAGGGCTTGGGTCCCGGGTGACTGGCATCTCAGAAGTGATGAGTGGGCTGTCATATTCCAAATCAAAAGTGATTTTGGTAACATTTAATAGTGGTTTTCTCTCTTTAAAAATTTTACGCTTGTCAAAGAAATTACATGTGTCATTCCAACAGAGGCTTCATCTAGAATTTGTGTTGGTTTTGTCTCTGATTAGTCGAAAGGCTATTAGTTTGATATTGTGTACCAATTCCAATTTTAGAACTTCCACAAATTTGTTACAAGCTTTTTTCATTTTTTGTTGTTCTCAACCGTCATTCAGAAGCAACTGAGCTAACTCAGTATTTTATGATGTATCTGGTTCCTTGGGTGTTGGTTTGAAGTGGCGAAGGGGAACGGGTGTGGAATGCCTACCTTATCACTGAGTTGCTAAGACAAGGGGAGAGGCCAGTTCTTAGGGGCACTCCCGGGCCTCCTTTCCACAGCTAATACCCCAGCAGGCTGGCCTTGCTGGGGTCAGAGAAAGGACTGGAAAGTGAGCTAGCTGGAGTGTGAGCAGGTGCGGGCTCTCCTTGCTCCACCCTCCCTGGCAGGCTGCCTTTGGGCACATTCTTTCCCTTCTCTGAGCCTCAATTTCCCTTTCTGTTACACGAGAAGGTTAGAATCCGTGATTTAACACTCTTCTCCAACCCCTGCATCTTGGGGTTTGGTGTTCATTTGCAGGAGATCCTGTCCCAGCCAGGCAAGCTGTCTGCTCCATCAGGTGGGTTGGGAAATGCTTCCTGAAGGAGGAAAATGTGACCTTCCATGGTGGCAGAGAAATGGCTTGGAGAATAAGCAGGGTTTGGCATTACAGTCCGATGGCACAGGCTGGGAGTGAGCAGGGTCAGAGCAGAAAGAGCAGCTTGGGGGACGGAAGGGAAAGAGGAGAGTGAAGTAGAGAAAAGCACACGGATCGTCCCAGGGCAACAGAAATGGCCCAGCTGCTGAAGGAGGTGGATTGAAGGGTGATGCGACCGTCAATCCAGGGGCAGAGGTGGAGCTGGTGAGGGGACACAGGGAGCTGTCAGGAGCGTGGGCTCCGCGTCTTCCTTCCGGCCTGGTGTGACCTTGAGCAGGTGACTTCTCTCTGGGGCCTCCATTTCCTCATGTATAAATGAAACAGGTACTACTACAGTTTCCACCTCAGGAGCGCAGGAGCTATTGTGATGAGAAAATGAGGTAATGCGGGTGAAAGAAGGGCACTCCCCTGGCTTCTGTGAGCTTATAACAAGTGGTGGCTATTTTTAGGATTCGGCCAGAAGCAGCTCTTAGTAACGGAGTAGGGAGGTGATTGGGGCGAAGTCTGGATCCACAAAAGGAAATACAGGATCCCAGGATTGTGCACTTACTAGACTTGGGGAGTCGGAAGATTCTCTAAGGGTCGGAATCAAAGCCTGTGAGAGGAGCTTAAGACCCCTGAGAGTGCAGGTCAGAAGAGAAGAGCAGGAGTGCCCGAGAAGGAATTTCCTGCCAGCCTGTGTTTGGGGGACACGAGTAGGGGTGGAGTCAGATTTATTTTAATTTAAAGAGAATAGAAAAGTGCGGATGGCTTGCACACCTGCCTGCCACTCCAGCAGGTGGGGCTATTGTGTGCAGAGAGGGAAAAAAAGAAATCCAGAAATGATGAACTTTGAGAAGGAGCAATCAAATTTCAATCGACTTTCACGCAGGAAGAGATGAGAAGGGCAAATCATTACACGTGATCCTTGGGGCCTTTGGTTTAGAAAGTCGTGGATTGTTTTCTTACTAGGACAAGAGGCTGAGCTCCAAGCTGTGCCCTCCAAGCTGCTCCCTGAGACAGCTCTAATGTGCTTCCTGCCTCCAGGCTCACTTGGGGCAATCTCCCCCAATGCTGGGCTCCCCCACCCAAGCCTACCTTACCCGAGGTCCTTAGGGCACAAACATGCTCACCTCCCAGGCTCTTGGAGGGGGGAGGGTCTGAATCTGTGGGCTCAAAGAACAATGCATCCAGGGGAAGCCCTGAAGCCTGGCTGGTGTCCCCTGGATAAGCTAAGGGAAGAGGAAAAGGGCTTGA
The DNA here is from genome assembly GCA_026826555.1 of Tolypeutes matacus. NCBI lineage: Eukaryota > Metazoa > Chordata > Mammalia > Cingulata > Chlamyphoridae > Tolypeutes > Tolypeutes matacus. Next base: position 17,881,984 of record JAKSZT010032012.1, read on the forward strand.
GTACAAAAGAAAATGGAAAGACTTCTTTGGCAAGGAGGGAAGGAAATACAGAGTGGAGGGAGAGAGGAGCAGGTTAGGACCAAGGAACAGCTGCTTCCCACGTGGGGAGCATGAAGAGAAGGCCTGTGGATAAAGAAGAGCCCGAAGGTGGGGCTTTAGTTCTAGCTAAGCATCTCCTAGGTGCCAGGTCCTGGGGGAACACAAAGACAAAGACCTCTTGATACCTCTGGTGGACAATTTTCAGTCTGAGCTCCTCAGAGCCCTGGAGTTCTCTGTAGATGTCCCAGATGGGGAAGAAAGAACAAGGGGCTAAGGGGGGGAGGAGAGAGAGAGGAACATGCTCCAGGCCCTCCCCGCTTCAACAAAGCCACTGCAATCTCATCTTTTCCGTGTATTGAAGTTCTAGGTAAATTTTATTGGGGAAGAAAGTTTTTTTTTTTGTTTTTTTCTAAAAGAGGTTTTAAAAATTAGTCTGGTAATTTGGGCATATGTTAAAGTCCAGGAAAAGGGTTTTCTCTTCAGATATTTCAAGGCAGCTGGCAAGCTGACACTCAACAGAAAAATGGAGCCTACATTTGGCTCAGAGAAAACACTGCTGAGGACCCAGGTTGACACTGGATTGGAAGGGAACTTGGGGGGCCGCTGGCTCTTCCCCCAAAGCAGCTACAGGTTTCCTGCCGGACAGAAAGAATGAAATGATTCCAGAGAGGTGGATACAACTTCCAGCAGCTGGACTTTTGTTGGAACCCTGGGGAATTCCAAAGCTCTCACCTGCTCCACATGCTTCATGAAGTTCCTTGTGCTAATGCCTCCAAGTTCACCTCCACTTCCTTCCTTGCACTTGACATTCCAGCAACACCAAAATGTATTTTCCCATTCATTCATTAACTCACTCACTTACTTATTTACTTGCTTTTACTGATCTCTCTACCTGGAATTCACTTTTCTCCTCTCTGTTCTTCTCAGAAATACCAATTCATCCCAGTTCAGACATCACCTCCTCCAAGGAGCTTTTCATTTTCTTCATAAAAAGTTAATCATTTGATCTTTGGGTCCCACTCCTTTTCCTTGAACTAAAATATATTTTGAACTTATAACCCTTGTCATCCAGCTATGAAAATCTAGGTGAAGTTAATTTATAATCTAGCCTCACATTCCATGACCTGTACAAAGACAAAGAAATTCCCAAGTTTTTTGTTAAATCTTGGGAGAAGTGAGTTGTGATATTATAATTACTCTAGGTTAAGGCTGTAACATCTTAATTTAGGACATTTATGTATATTCTAATCCTTCTGTGTATGAACTTTCTAGTTTACATCATGTCAACCCAGACTTGGAACACAACAATCCTCCCCAATTTCCAAAAAATACAAGATATGAAACCTTAGAAAAGACATCTAATCTACAGTGACAGAAAGCAGATGAGTGATAGGGATTTGTCTGGGAAGAGTTACAAGGGCAGTTTTGGGGATAATGGAAATAATCTATATTTTGATTGTGATAGTGGTTATACAGGCATATAAATTTATCAAAACTCATCAATATATATATACCTAAAATGGCTGCATTTTGTTATATTCAATTATACCTCAATAAAGGTGATTTTTTAAAAATCAGCTCCTTCAGGAAGGCTTCCCTGATTACTCTACCTAGAGAGATTTAAGCCCTGCCTCCACAGAACTTCCAGTGGTCTTGAGCCTCTCTTATAGTATGACTTATACTGCTATGATTATCTGTTCAGCTTTCCATCTTCCACTGTTCTATGGATGCCTGGAAGGCAAGAACTCGGCCCCATTCACTTTTCCATTCCCGGAGCTGGCACAGTGCCCAATATATAGTAGGTGGTCTATAAGTGTTCATCATATGAGCAAATGGAAGAAGGAATAAGACACATCAAGACAAGTGTCCTAAGAGCACCTGAGAGTTGAAGGGCTTGGGCATCAGAATGGAGGAAAATCAGGCAGCCTACTTTGCCCTCCTGGGACACTGAGCAGCATCTTCACTGTCTTCTTGTACCCCCTGAGTTTTCCAACTCAGAGGGCACGTGTGTGCACCTGTGAGCCCGTGAGCTTATGCGTGTGGATGTTCTTTTCCATTGTGAGTGGATTTCCATTGTGAGTGGATTTCCATTGTGAGTGCACTTGTATAATCCAAGAGTGTCCCTGACACGCTCCTATAATTGTTCTAAATTTCAAGACGGGCCCCAAGGCAGCTCCGTATTTTTGGTTCTGCAGTCGCTGCCAGGACACCTTGTCCAGCCCAGGAAAGGAGGCTAGACATGAGGAAAGAATACTGGCTTCATTCCCAGATTCAGCTCTGCAAGAGTCTTCAGGCAGTCAGTACAGGGCTGGGGGAGGAAACGGGAAAGAGTAAACAGCTGGCTGACAGGAGAATGTCTGGTCCAACCTGTGTAACCCGAGTCCATGCTCACATTTTTGGCTTCAGATTGCTTATCCAAAGGCAACTTCTGCTATAGCCTAGGTCCAAAGGTGTCACCTGATGGCCTGATGGTTCCTGAACTTTCAAACTGAGAACCCCATGACCTTGGGCGAGGGAGTTGTGACAAAGCAGATTTCCATATCAATGTGAAGGAAAACCTGGAGCATTTGAAAATCTCTCTTGGACAAGTTGGGAAATGCTGGACCAGGGAGGGGGCAGGAGGCAGTAGGAGGGCACTGCATCCATCATGGGCCGTCAGAAAAAGAGGACTCGTGCTAAGTGCTTTAACTAGAGGAGATTTAATACACATATTAAAAGGCTTAAGGAGCAAAGGGAGGGTGCCAGGAGACCTAGATGTGCCTGCAGGAGCTGCTTCCACTCCTAGGCCCTAGCACAAAAGAGAAGAGGTGGGGTTAACAGAGACAAGGATCTTGGGAAAGAGGCTCCTTCATGACTGGTGCTTGGACTCCGGGGCAAGGGGGTCTCATGGCTGGGCCCTGGGCCTCGAGCGCACGGAACACAGCTGATGCTCAGACAGCAAAAGGGCCTGCGGCCAGCTGGTGTTGGCATCGACGAGGCCATGGCTAAGAGGCTCCAGACAGACTGGACAACACAGCTGTGGTTGTCTTCTAGGGGAAAGCTGACAGGAAAGGGGGACAAGAAGCCAATGCCTTCTTTCCTCCTGCTGCCTTCCAGGGTCTCCCGGCAGCAGAACACAGAGATGGTCAGCTGGCCAGGGAATCCGGGAGCTAGGTTGTTCAGCCCCAGCATCACAGAGCAGCATCTAGAAGGGTGGGCCGGTGATGGAGAGACAGCAGGTCAGTGGTCAGCACCGGCTGCAGCTGAGATCACTGACGCTGCTAATAAGAGATCCAAGGAAAAGCCAGGGAAGCGGCTGCTCTCAAGTTGCCAGAGAGCTCAGACTCAAGCATCTGTTCTGTCTCTGAGCTCCCTGGCTCTGATCTGGTCTGCAGGTCTGCAAACTCACACTCGAGTTTGTCAGTTCACCCAGGGCATTCTCACCTGGGGACCCTACTGCAGCCACGCTCACCACGTGGGAGGTGCCTTGCCCAGCTGGGTCTGATTTGCCATTTCCTGGGCTCAACCACGCAGATACCTTTATAAGCTATTACTGTCTTCCTCTGACTGTATTATAGTCTTGTAGATATTTTGAGGACACTGTGGTTCTGTAGGACACACAATAGTAAGCTATACTCATGGGATGCTGCAGAGGACATCTGTTTGTTTTTTTACTCCCTATCTCTTATCCATTTTCTCTAACAACAAATTTCCTCCCTCCCTCCATTCCTCCCTTCCTTCCTCTCTCCTTCCCTCCCTCCCTTCCTTCCCACCCCCACCCCAGGTGGTTCTGGTGAGTCACAGTACCTTGGCTTCACCTGGCCGTAAGGCTGGCACATGGCCCAGGTCTACCCAATCACAGTACCCACCCCCTGCCCAAAAACTGAGTCAAGGGGTGGGGGGCATGAGACTCAAACAGCATCCATCAGTCTCTTTCTCTGGAGTTTACATACAGAGAGGAGCTCTCTCAATTCTCCAGGTTTCCCAGGCTGGTATGGGAAAAGCCTGCAGTTGTCTGTGGTCACACTGGCCATGGGGAAAGCCCATCTGCATTAGAAGACGAGGAAGACATAGTGCAAAGCTGAGCCTAGGGAGGGAAGGAATGCTGGTGACAATTTGAGTCTCTGGACCCATATATACCTGAAGCCCATTCCACGCCTGTTCTTCCCAGTAATGTGAATCAGTCAAGTAGCCTTCTTGCTTCAACTAGTTTGAATTGGCTAATTGCATTCAATCTGTGGCAAGGGGGTGACATATTCTGGAAATAATTATCATTTGGTGCCCATGGTCTCATATGGGTGGATGCATGCATATTTTTGAGAAATGAATACACATCTCTATGCCAAAGTCAAATTTTGAACTTTTATTTTAACATCAGATATGGATTTTGCTTCATGCTAAGCAATGAAAATAAAGCATAATTACTATATTTGTTTTTCCTTTAAACCCAAATTTGTTCGACGGACAGCATCTGAATCAAATAGTCTTTCTGGGCATGTTTTCTTACCACCCTTAGATCTCGCTACTGAACTCCCTGTGGCATGTGCTGGTTGCTCTCACATTTCCATTGGCTCTGGGGACATCTGCCAGTCACAGATAACTGGGCATGGAATATGAGGTAGGAGGAATGTCCCTGTACATGCCAATCCAGCTAGCTTCCCAACAATGGGTTGTCCATCACCCATTCGTTTCAATCATCTATTTATTCATCAGTTTTGGTTTTTTTTCCACACAGTACCAGAGGTAGTACTAAGTGTTGGGAATTAAGTCAGACACATTCCTGTTGATTCAGTTTATAGTCCAGTGGCGAGGGTGTGGGGGCAGACAAAGCAAGGACATTCCAGTGTGATGTGTGCTGTGATGGAGGAAGTGCTGGGCACCAAGGACAAAGTAAAGGAAGTAACTGCCTCAGCTTCCAGGAGGAAGTGGGACCTGCTAACTAAGACATGACGATGAGTGGGGTTTGGCTAGACAAAAGCGCAGGGTGGGGGAGGGTAGACTGTGGAGGAGGGGACGGATGCGTACTTGGCAGAGTGAACTGCAGGTGTAAGGCCTTGGAGATAAGAAAGACCTTTAAGGAAAAGAAGGACTTTCAGAAGTTTTCAGTGTGAGAGGACAGAGCTGAGGCTGCAGTGGCTCATTCTTCCCTGTTCCAACTGAGCAGCTATGACAGCATTCCTGTCACCAAGTGTGGGGAGTCCTCACCTTCTCCAGCCCACGTGCCCACTGTAAAAGTGCAGGGAGACCTCCTTGCTCGCAAAGCATCATGTTCTGCATAAGATGCTCCATGTCTTTAATTCAGCAGTATCCGTCTGTAGACTCAATCCTCTCTCCCGCTGTAAAGTTTATTGGTTCTCCTATTTGAAATGAATGCTGAGGACAGGGAGGTTAAAAGGATATTGCCAGGGAAACTGGAGAAAGTTAGGGTAAGTCTAGTCCAGTTTCTGCTTGAAAAAAAATTTCCCCTTCTAACAGTAAGGAAAAAAACTAAATGAGTGTCAACATGGTGAGCTGACGTATTAAAAGGCCAAGGTTTAGTGCACATTTGAGGACTTGGGCTTTAGAGCTAGACATTCCGGGGTCAGATCCCGGCTCCTCCTGTGAATGAGATTTAACATTTTAAATCTCTTTGAGCCTTCATTTTATAGTAAAATGGGACTATGTGAGGATTAAAGCATTAAATGGTACCAGATACACAGTAGGTATTCAATAAATGGCAGGTTTTATTTTTGCATGTGGTAGAGATCATTGGATTGTTGGGAGGATTAAATAATTTCATGCATGTAAAGTGCTTAGCCCACAAGAAGCACAAATGATCTCACTACTATTGCTATTGTTATGAACAGAGATAGCTGTACGCGGAGAGTTCTGGAAGCCTCCAGTTTTACTGGGCAAAGACAAGAGGTTGGAAATAAGCTTTTGCACATAGATCAAGTAAGGGATAACAAATAGGTTCATTCATGTGCCCACTGACCAGCTGGTGGTGACTTCCTGGAATGCATATCAGGTACAGTTCTGTACAATTAAGAGCTCAGCAGTAAAGGGTTCTATGATCAGTTAGTGATGTCTGCTTTGGGTGGTAGAGGGGAACATGCCAGCATGCATGCTATGTATTTGCCTTCTCTAGACTGAAGCATCATTCTAGAAAGTTGATTTGGGACCCTGTAACAAAGAGCCAGAGCCGACCTTGTCCATTTGTGCCAATCCTCACTTTCTCCATGTTTTTCTCCCAGCACATAGTGGAGACATGGCCAGAGCCCAGCTCCAGCTGCCTTTTCCTCAGGAGAGTTGGGCTGGCATAATTTGAGACCTGTAAACCCACCATGTGGATGACACATGCTGTGTGCCCAGCCCAGGCTTTGCAAGTGACAAAAGAAGAGGGTGTTGCTTAGTGACATGGCACAAAGGGTATCTTTGATTCATCACCCAGCGCCAGCCCCAAGCCCAGGGCCAGCAGTGAATAACAGCTGCAAATGGGCAGTATAACCCATTTGAAAATGTCACGTTGCTGTAAAGTGTAAATGTTTAACATTTAGACACAAGCACTAATTCCTGAAATGCCTAGTGCTGGGTGACTTTTTTTCATTCTCTAGAAAAGTTTTGTTGTTCCATGTGAGAGATTTCAGTGCATGATTTATACCCATGTTCTTGTTAAATTGCCAGCATCTCTTACCTTAAATAGGGCCGCAGAAGAGCAGAGATTTGCAGGGGACTTTCTACCTTGCCAGTTATTGCAGAATATTAATATACAGTACAATTCTGTCCCCAGCCACTACTCAGAGGTGCTATGAACTCTGAACATAAGAGGTATCCTTTTATTTCCAATTATCCTGGACTTCAAAACATAAGCTCACATCACTGAAGGTCAAAAAAGACCAAAAAAGTAGTAAAGAATAGTCATTGGGAGTTCTTTCCTTTCGCTCTGCTCGTTGACTAATTCTGTCTCCTGGGTCTGGGACCAGGAGACTCCAGGTAAATCAAAGGTATGAGTAGGTTGATCTTGGGGCCAAATCCCTTTTCTCCCAGGACAATTCAAATGAGAGTCAGCCCAATAGCAATTCTGGGCCTCCTGCTGACCAGCCTTTGGGCAAAGGTGGACCAGGCACACAATTTAAGTCTACCTGGAGAGTTCTAGGGAGGCTTAGCGACAGGCAAGGAAGGCAATTGGGTCACTGAGATAACTGGGCACAGGGATGTGAAGATACTGGTGGCACTTTCACCCTAATTTTATCCAACTTCCATTTCCTCTAGCACATATTCTTGATTGAATTTTTCTTTGAATCCCCTGCTTGGTGCCTCCCACAGAGCCTTGGTCACAGTAGACACTTAATACCTATTTTTAAATTAATTAAATAAGTAATGCAAACATAACATTGGCCCAAGAGATTAGGTCTAATTTCACCACTTGGATAAGTCTCTTAACCACTCTGTACACGATTTCATATTATTTTGGTCATACTTTTGGGAAGTAAATGAGGGTAGAGGTGGTTATCTTTAATTTACCAATGAGAAACCAAGGCACAGATAGTTCACAGAGTTTTCTTGAGACTACATTGAGTCAATGATAAGGGCAAGATGAAAATTTTGCTTTCTGATTCCCAGTGCAAAATTTTTTGCACTTCACCACATGGACTGTTTACACACTGCATCATGAACCTAGATGGGGGACATGTGATCAATGTGATCAACAGGGCCAGAACTAGAGTGAGACAAATGAGCCTGGGACACCTGCAAAACCCAGGCAGTGAGCACCTCTTTACACTCTGTGCTGTGGGCATCCTGCTGGCTTCCCCCTTGCCCCAGCCCTAGTGATCATACACATGGAAGCAGGCAGAAAGGGTATTGTTCAAGGCAGGCTCATGCAAGTGAACTCAGAAGAGTTCATTTTCTCCAGGCCTAGTACCAGTTTGTCAGGGCTCTCTTAGAATTGAAAAGTTGAGGGGGAATTGCTGTTCAGGGAAGACAAAAGAGCATCCAAGCTGAGTTGAGAATGCTCTCTCCCCACCCTTCCTTGACGGGGTTTCTGTGATATTTGCCAGAGCTCTTGAGCACATCTGCGCTTCTCAGAAGGTTGATGGGCCAGAGGGTTGGGAGTTCCTGCGTGGCCACCATACTGAGAGACTTGTTCAATGTGTCCAGAGAAGGAATATTACAGATAATATAATTTGCTGGAATTGGTTGTATTACAACATTTTTTTATTACAGGTTAAAAACCCAAATCAAACCATCTTAAGCACAGATGGGAATCTATTGGATGAATTTGAAATATCTTTACATAACTGAAGGAAGAAAGAGGGCTCAGGAATAATTGGAATTAGCCTCTCCTTCTTTACTCTCATTTGTGCTAAAGGAGCTTCTTCTGCAATGAGGCAGCTATAGTCACTGAGATTTCTTGAGCCTCACATCCTGGATCCCATCACCAGTGAAGTAGTGACCTTTTTTACTCCCAGTTTAGGAAATCCCAGGTCAGGTGAGCAGCCTGGTCAGGTGCTCAGCTATAGCTCAGTCAGTGAGCTTGGGGTCAAGGTCAAACAGTACTAAGAAAGCCTCTGGGCCCCCTCATGTATAAAATCTCTCACAGAGAGTAGAGCTCCTTGGGAGCTGGTCAACCAGCCTAACAGTGTTTTCAACTGTCATATACCATGTGTGGTTAGATGCCCTACTTTCTGGTAGACTAGCCTAGCAAGGCTGTGGAGCCAAGGCAGGTAGAGGGATTACCTAGCAGAAGACCATGTTTCATATAGTCTCTCTTGAGAGCTTCTATATTATTGCCCTGGATCTCTGTACATCAGCTGGTCACTTCTATAGGAACTGGTCTGCTGAATCAAGCATATTCATCAAATGGTCATAACAACTCTTCTTATGGACTCCAAGGTCCTTTAGTGGAGAAATAACAGAAATCTCTCAACAATTTCTAGGGAGGATGCTGTGAAACACAGCAATTCTAATAGGAATTTCTTGCCTCTAAACCCCCAGTACCTGCTGAGGACATGCCCCTAGAGCTTCCACTTCCCAATAAAACAACAGGACTAGTCTTGGTGTCGATAAATTCTTCATTCCCTGAGAGGAAGCTCTCTAGGCTGTCTCCAAGGAAAATGACAACCTGGGCCAATCCAGAAACTCCATAGGGCATCTCCAGCAGATTCCTATGACTGCTTTTCTTAGATAATTTTCATTAAAATCAGAAAGTCAATGAAAATAGGAGCCTCTTCTCCAAAAATTGGGTTCCTGGGATTAGTAGGTGGGAAGCAATAAAATCCTCTTTTGAATAACTTCTTCAATAAACCCAAAGAAGGGAATATTGGAGACAGTATAATGTGTTGGAAATAGCACAGATGTATTTTTAAGTTATTTAAATTTTAAAGCAGAAAGGTTACTAGGTAAACTTTGGGGAAGAGAAAAATTCACCTATAATTCCCCCACAATATCATTTTGTATTGGCTTTCCTAGGCTTTCATATAAATTATTGCACATGGCATACATGTGTTCCACATGATAATGAGAATGAAGTGATTCTAACATTATGCCAATGACCTCATGCTGCCAGGGCATGTTTATGGTATTGCACAGAAAATATCGTAAGATGTCATTTTCAGGTTGAATCTTAACAAGGAATTTATACTTTTTATCAAGGGGAGTTTAGATATTCCCTCTTTTGGGAATGCTGGTGGAGACCAAGAGGATGTAGACACATAAACAGTCTTGAGGGTAGAGAAGAAAAGCCATTCCAGGATTAACAAATGCAACAGGAACCCAGCATTTTACAGATCATTTTGTAGAGAAACCAAGTCTTCCAGGCAAATCAGATAGTTCAGCAAAGATAAAGAAAGAATTTCTCTGTAATGAGAAATAAGGGACTCTGAAAAGTCAGACAGTTCCACTCAGGCAGTGCAGGCTACACAGAAAAGGATCTGCAGAACATGGAAGAAGAAGCAAATAGATGGGGCCAGACAGACCCTGTTCCATTATTCATACTAATTAATGTCTTGAAGAGGAATTGGAGACTTGTAGGAGAAGCTACCGATACCCTTTATAGCTTTGTAGTGTGTATGTATCTATAATAAGCAATTTGGGTTTAGAGTCGCAACAATTCCTTTCATGATCTTAATAAAGTCCCTGTTGACGAATCTTTCTGGCATTATCATAGACCAAATTTAGGTGAATCCTGTATGACAATTAAGGCATCAAAACCAGATAAACAACAATGCATACCCCACCCACCTGGACAAAGCTTATTGAACAAAACAATTCTAAAGTGGTGAGCTACGTGTAATATTCTGCTGGACTAGGCAGAGAGGACATAGAGGCTAGCACTTCCTGTTGGGAATATCCATCTGAAATCCATAAACCTTAAAATCTGTTTTGCTAATCCTCACAGACACCTCAGTTGCCTGTGTTTCTCTGCATCACAAACTTCTACCCTCTACTCACTGGTAAGATATGAGATGAGGGCCAAGACACGGTAAATTCCAAAATAACCATGTGGCAGTATATGAGAGAAGCACAATGAAGAATCACAACCATTTGGTGCTAAATATGTCTCCAGTCATAGAGATGGAACATCTATCCGTTGGGGTGAGAATGTCCAAGATGGCTTCTTTACTTACATGCCTGGTATCTTGTTTGGGATGGCTAGACCAGCTGAACTAGCCAAGATCTCTCTCTCTCCATGGGACCTCTGCAAAAGGTTAGCTTGGGCTTCCATGCAACATGGTGATATCAGGGTACTTGAACTTCTTACATAGTAACTTGCTTCCCCCAGAGCAGGTGTGCCAAGAGGCCCTGATGAAAGCTGCAGGACTTCTTATAACCTAGCTTCAGAAATCCAAGAATTTCTCTTCTGGTACATTCTATTGTGGCACACAAGCAAGTCATTAAGGCCAGCCCAAATTCAAGGAGAGGGAGATAACTCTCTCAGTGGGAGGAATAGCAAAGAATTACAACTGTCTTTAATCTACCACAATCATTCAGTGGGTGTGCTCAAGGAAAGCATATAATAAAGCTCTTTAAATCGTAATCAAGAGTGACAGTGTCCTAAGCAGCCTTGTTAGCTTCCTGTCACATTGACCCCTGCAGCTACTGAACAAGGTATGCCTGATATTTACCCAAAGTTAGAAGACTAATTGGGCTCGTTTCACCAGCCGAGTGAGTGAATCTTCACTGTGCAGCAGAACTACCTGGGAAGGTTTGTTTATTTTGTTTTGTTTTGCTTTTAATATAGATGTCTGAAAGGCCAATCTGATTGGTCTGGCATGGAGCTTAGGCAATGTTATTTTTACAGCTTCAAAGATGATTTTCAACCCCAGCGTGAGAACTACTGACAGCTCCTTCTTGGACTTCAGAGACTGCTTTAGTGGGTGCTATGGGACAAGAAGCACCACTGAGGTGTGGTGGTGTCAGCAGTAGCAATGGACAGGAAAACCTCCTAAAACACACTCCACAATCTTCTAACCTGCTTCAGTCCGTAGGTGTATATATATGAGTGTATATATGGACATACATGCACATACCTACCTGTATATTTAGACATCTTCATACATATGCTTTAATCATGTCATAAATACAATATTTCAGCTAATGGATTTAATGTAATTTACCTAACCATCCCGAGTCTTTGATATTTGTGTTGGTTTTCTTGTTGTTGAAATAACACCAATAAATTTCAACATTTAGCCCTTTTGAATTAGTCTTAAGGACTCATTTCCTAAGTTTTCAAAGTTTTGGGTCTGCTTTCAAATGAACCGTGTGACCTTTATCAAATTATTTCACTTTCTTTGGTCTGCAAATGGAAAGGATTGAGATTTATGGTCCTTTCTGCATCTCAAATGCTTTGATCTCAGGGGTAGGTGAGCAGGGCTGCCATGTTGCATAATTCCAAGACACTGATAATATCAAAAGTTCCTCCTGGAGTTGTACAGTGCATAGCCAAGCAGACGTATGCAGTGACCCTGAGTATATGGCCTTTCTTCATTAAAGTCCTCCCCTGTAGTTTCCTCCACATTGCTAGTATATTCTGTGTTTCATTGCAGTTTGGGGAAATTTCTGGTACAACAAACATGCTCTCAGGATATTACTGATTTGTTCCTTTTAGGCCTTGCCTGTCTTCACCATTTTTTGCAGGTAGTGAATTCTCTTCTGCTAGAGGAGGACATTTGGGCCTTACCCAGTGGTCTTCTACCCTCCCAGCTGCCTCTCCCCATAGATCTACCAGTTTTCTAGGAAAAGCTAATAGGGACAAGGATCTAAAGCAATGTCTCTCAAACTTGAAGCAATGCCTGGAGAGCTTGTTAAAATAAAGATCCCTGGACCTCCAACCCAGAAATTGTGATTCAACAGGTCTAGGGTAGAGCCTCAGAAATTGCATTTCTACCAAGCTTCCAGGGGATACTGCTGATAGCGGGCAATATACCATATTTTTAGTAGAAATGATCTAAAGCAATCCCATTCAGTACATTCAGTAAAAGATGATATGTGGCCTTTAGAATTCAATTTTTGCTTCTTCTACTCCCTACTCACCCTTTTTCTCACTAGGCCTCTAGGCTGGCTGCATATATAAAATGTCTCTATAGAGTAGGGAAAGTGGGATCACAGCCATTTGCCTGCTCCTGAGGTTAAAGACTTCAACAAGTCCAAGTATGTACAATGGCACCCAACCCACTCACAACTGAAGGGGGCCATCCTGGTGGACTTTTGGCTTTTGGCCAATGGCTCCTTGTTCAGACAGCTTCCTGTCAAATCTGTCAGTTCCCACAAATCTGGCTTTTCAAAAAGAGCCAAAGCCCCTATAATGGCAATTTTCAAGTTAGTTGCTTCTGGCTTTATTAAGTTCGACTTTGCAAAGGATGTGGAAGCAAACTCATCTCATGTTGAATAAATGTCCCCTGAGGAAATGAGCCAATATCCATGGGTAGCCCCACATCGATCTCTTTCCCTCTGCCTGCTGGAGCACCCACTCTTCTCTCCAATGGTTGTTTCTGGTCTAGTCCAAATACCACCAGAGAAAATATTGATACCTTTCTATTCTGAACCCAGGTTGGGAAACCTCCTTATTTAGGAGAAATCAGGTGTAGTACTTACTGTTGATTGCCTTGCTTGTATTCATTTCCCATCCTACCTCCTTTCTCCATTCCAAGGAACCCTGATTTTATTCACATTTCCACCCTCAGAGTAAGTCCTGATTGCTCTAAGCTAATCCTTGTGATTCTATTTCCCACACCCATGATTGATTTAGGTTAGGGCATGTGACACAATTCTGGCAAAGGAGACCTTGGCAAAGGAGACCTGAAAGGACGTCTGCTGTAGGGCTTCTGGGAAAGGTTTCCTCTCGCATAAGGGAGACACATATGAAGAGTCTCTTCTTCCTTTGCATGTTGACATGTCTGGTGGGACACCTGGAATAGCTGTAACCATCTTGTGACAATGAGAGAATCTGGTCTGAGATCAAGCTAACATGCTGAGGGTGAATGATATCAAAATAGAAGAGCTCAGGTCTCTGGACCACTGAATTCCCTCTACCCTGAATTTCTTTTTGAGTAAAAGAATACACATTTCATTGGTTAAGTCAATTTTAATCAGGGATTCTGCCACTTGCAGTGAAAAGCTATAAATTCATATATTTATTAATTCTAAGTATATTTATATCTATAAATACACATTTTTTAGGAAAAAAAATTAATAACACATAAGAGAACAAAAGAGGAAAAAAACACATATACAGGCAAAAGCTTTACAGAATGTACACTCTGTAAATGTAGAATGTGGAATACAAACTCTAAAGACAGACTTATGGTGCAATTCATAGAGCATCTAACTCTCCTTGCCATTCCTCAGACATCCAGACAGCAGACCCATGAAGAGACAGATGGGTGCAGTGTCTGTCAGTAGGGATCTCAGCTCCTCCCAGACTTGGCCTCCTAATCCTTGCCCAGGTGCACGCTTCCACCCTGAGAGTGGCTTTTGCACTCAAGGGCCTTCATGGGTCCTGCCCTGGTCCCTGCAGGTGCATCTCTGGCTCCTTCAGATTCCTCTCCCTGGGCTTTGGGTCAACTGCTCTGACCCTCTGACCCTGAAGACTTGCTGTGGCCTGTTTCTTTCATATTCGGATTGACAGAAGCATCTATAGGGAAAGCCACTGTCCTCTTTCTTAATGAAAGGAAGACTCAGCTCATCCAAAGTAATCCCGGGATGGAGAGTTGGATTTGTATGAGAGGAGGGGTCACTGTGCCTCACATCCCTAACTTGGGGCTCCAGAGAGTCACTGTCCTCACTGACCTGGTTGCCACCACCACATTGAACTCAGTGGGAAAGTATAGCTACTGCTCTAGTTATCCATAGTCCTGTGAAATCAGGCTTGAACATTTAATCAAACTGTTCTAAAGGAAACTCAGAAAATAATGTGGTACTAGAAAACCAATTTGTAAAGTATGATTTGCTCATTTGCATTTTGGGGTCCCTGCCCTTGCAGTCTTCACAGATCAGTGGAAGACACACATCTTCCCTCAAAATTCTAGTACTGGGAAAGGCAGATAGGATTATGGCCTTCAAGTATTCATTGAATGGAACCACGGGAATTTTTTTCCAATAGTCTAAAACCCAGTAGTGAACACAACGTGACTGCTTTCCCAGAAGCTGTTCCCACTAGATTCCCCAAAGTGGGAAAAAATACCTGAACCACCAACCGTTGCAACCTCTAAAATATTTGTAAATCAAGGCTACAATAGGGTTATGTACAAAGTATTATGGGAGCAGAAAGAAAGGACTCAGCTGCTTAGGGGTAAAGGGCATATGCATTTATGTAAGAAACACATAGTTCTATTTATATAAAATAGATTTATAAAATAGACATAAGGTTTAGAAAAGAAGAGCCACTTTCATGATTTTGTTTTTTTCCAGAGAAAATGATATTTGGGCTGCAGTCATAAAAGATAACAGAGGAACAGTTTCTATCAATCATTTGCTGAGCAGAGTCTTACCCACATTGAATGCCCCATGTTGAGTGAATGAATGGATGGCAAAAAATGTGTGAAAACTGAGAGAAACTCAAGGATAAATGAATATATTTATAATCATATTTTACTACAAACATCAATGACATGCCAGGATCGATATAAGGAGTAGTTTCTGGTAGTTAAAAGCAGATAATCCATAGCTCTTACAAATTATTCCAGAGAATAAAGGAGAGAGAGTTCAACTAGTTTTAGGAGACTAGTATAATCCTGATATCTCAATTGACAAGCATTGTATAAGACAAGAAAGTTATAGACCAGTTTCATTGGAAAACATGTATGCAAATTTCTAAATAAAGAATGAATAACTTGAATTCAGTAGTTTACTTTTTATATAAACTGCTTATCAAATACATTTTTTCTTAGAAATTCAGAGATTGTTCACCATTAGAAAATGCATCAATAAAGTTTGCATTAACAGGTTAAAAGAAGAAAAACAGAATTATCTCAATAAATTTAGAGAAAGGATTAATAAAAATTCAAAATAAATTCATGATTAAAAAAACTTTCAGCAAACAAGAAATAAAATGGAATTCCTATTTGCAAATCCTTAGCCCAATGAATGGTATTTGCCAAAAACCTACAGCAAATATCGTATTTATTGTAAAATTTTAAACGCATTCTCTTTAAAGTCAAGCTATCCACTTGTATTAGTCAGCCAAAGGGGTGCTAATGTAAAATACCAAAAATGGGTTGTTCTTTATAAATGGTATTTATTTGGGGCAGAAGTCCACAGATACTAGGCCATAAAGTGTTAAGTTTCTTCTCTCACCACAGTCCATTGTCACGTGTTAGAGCAAGACAGCTGCCGGCGTTTGCCAGGGTTCAGACTTCTGGGGTTCCTCTCTTCCCGGGGCTGCATTTCTCTCAGGGCTTAGCTCCTGTTTCCTCCACAAGGTCAGCTGTAGATGATCAGGCGAACGGCTTGCTTCTCTTCTCCTGGGGCCTTCTTTCCAATATCAAAACTGCTTCTCAAAAGACTGCTTCAACTGTCCTATGCCTTGCCTTTTATATTCAATTCCCCACCCACCAAGGGGTGGGGCTCAACGCCCTAATCCTAACCTAATCATGCCCAGATTAACAGATCAGTTTACAAGCATGATTCAATTATATTTTTGGAATTCATAATTACATCAAACTGCCACACCACTCTTTAGCAATGTACTGATGATCTTAGTTAATGCAATAAGACAAGAAAATTAAACAAAATACAAGAATTGGAATTGAAGAGAGAAAATTTCATTGTTAACAGATATGGTTTTCTATATAGAAAATTCAAAAGATTACTCTTATGAAATATCAAGACTGCATGTGTTTGAATATTAATCTACTTAAAATGTCTTCAATTTACTTTGAATATATTTTTAAAAGAGGAAATATGCTTTTAACAATGTTCTTAAATGTAAGAGAACCTTCACGTTTCTTTTACAAGCTAACCTAGAGAAAGCTTTGTCATAGTAAATCAATCATGACCAAGGTGGGTGATAAAATCAACCCACTGTGACCGAATAGAATTTTAAGAGAACAAACATAATTCTTTATAACAAACATTCTTACAAATTTAGTTTCCCCAAAACATATGCCAGTCTCAAAATGATAAGCCAACAATCCTTAGAACAATTAAAGCAAATATTTGGATATTATAGGAAAACTTTTTGGCCTTCTTAGCAAAACAGGTTAGGAGAGAACCTCAAACTTCATGCTGATAAGATTCAGAATAAGTATAGATTTAACTTAAATTTTAATGTAACCAATTTGTAAATATTCAACTAATTCTTTATGTTCTAAGAAGATGTAATAACTAGCTGATTGGGTTTTTTTGAAACCATATAAATCAACATTCTACCCTACAGTTTCTAGTTAAATTGCCAACGGAGGCCTGTACTTTCTGTATGCCACTATTACTTCTAGATATTAAAAAATATGGAGCTTAACATTTTTTTTTTTTAAGATTTTATTTATTTATTCATTTATCCCCCACTTGCTGCTTGTGCTCGCTGGGTCAGCTAACCATGCCGTGCGGGCGGGCTTGCCTTCACCAGGAGGCCCCGGGTTCGGTTCCCAGGGCCTCCCATATGGCAAACGGGAGCCCTACTGATTGAGCCACAGCCGCTTCCCTAGCTTAACATTTTTTCCACACATAAGATAAATCATTTAAAACAATGAAGAGCATTCATCAAGTTCGATGGATAAAAAATCAACATAGAGATGAATAGAATTCCTATACTAACAACAATCAATTTGAAAAGATTATAGACAAAATAACCTCATTATCATGCAAATATTCTCACTGTCCTGATTCTGTGATAATCAGAGGAGACTAAACATTCACTATATTAGAAAGCATGCATGTGTCCCCAGACCTAGTTTTTCTCCCTAGGTCTGGTTTTTAGAATGCTGGTGATAAACTAAGCCTGATTTATTTTATGACCATCCTGTATGGGAAGACTGTAACTTTGGGTATCTTTGGTCAATCTTAAGAGATATAGTAGGGGGACGGATGTGGCTCGGGTGTTTGGGCATCCATCTCCCATATGGAGGGAGCTGGGTTCGATCCCCAGGAGATCTCGGTAAAAATTAAAAAAAAAAAAAAAGAAAAATATAGAAGGCGAGTGTGCCACCAGGCCCCGTCTGTGGATGAGCCGTCAGGCCCTGCAAGCCACGCAGCAGGATGATGACGTAACTGGAGGGTGACACAGGGAGAGCCAAGATGACACTTGCCGAAAAAGCAGGAACTTAAGGTGGAGCAGGAGGTAGGATGCCTCTCTCCCACATCAGAGGTTCCTAGGATCGAATCCCAGTGTAGATAGGAGGAGAGGGATGAGAGGAGAGGGCAGGAAACAGACACAGAGTGTTCCAAACACTCTTCTATATGCTGGAATTCTGCAGTACACACAACAGACTAAATTCTGCCCTCAGAGAACTTCCATTATACATATTAATTCTCCCCAAATTAACTAATATACTGGAACACAATTCCAAACCAAATCTCAACAAAATTTTTAGTGGAACTTAAATAACAGATCTTCAAGTTCATGTTCAAAACTAGAGATCCAAGAATAGCAAAACAAGATATCAAGATGCGTTATAAAATTATAGAACTGTATAGTATTGATGCAAAAGTAGAAAAATAAGTAAATTGAACTCAATAGAGAACTAGAAACAAATATGGGAACTTGACATATGATAGATGGATTATTGATCAATAAGGAATAAGAGAACTACTTAGTAAATGGGATTGAGATAATTGACTATACATCATAAAAGAAATATATATATATTATCTAAAATACACAACTTAAAGCCATTAGGAGAAAATATGGTAGATTATTTTTTACGACCTTTGCATGAGGACGGATTTTCTTTAAAAACACAGACACACACACACACATACAAATTTAAACACACACACACAAAGGACAAATAAATTTGACTATAAAATTTTAAATTCCTTTATTCCAAAAGATACTACACAAAAGCAAAAGACATGAGGAGAAAGATGAAAATACTTATAAAATGAAACAAATAGAGAATTGGTACCCAACATATACAAAGAATCCTTACTAATCAATAGAAAAGATAACCCAATTAAAAATCATTGAAGGACTGGAATAGACAACTCACAGGAGAGGAAATATATAAATTGATGCTCAACTCAGTAATCAGGGAAATTCAAACTAAAATATAACATTTCATCCATTAGATTAGGAAAATTTTAAAGTTTAATGTTAAAGGTTGGGGTAAAATGGTATATTCGTTTTCTATTACTGCCATAATAAATTATCATGAACTTAGTGGCTTAAAACAATGCAAGTTTATTATCTTCTAGTTCTGTAGATAAGAAGTCCAACACAGGTCTCTTTAGGCTAAAACTAAAGCAATGGCACGCCTGTGTTCCTTCCTGAAGGTTCTAGGAGATAATTAGTTTCCTTCCTTTTTTCAGCAACTAGAGTCCTTACATTTAGCACCTACATTTTAGGACGAGCAGTGACATCAAATACTTCCCACACTACCGTCTCTCTCTGACCACAGCTGGGGAAGTTTCTCGAGTTTTAAGGACTGATATGATTATACTGGCCCCACCTGGATGAATCAGGCACTCTCCCCATCTCAGGGTTAGCTGATTACCGACCTTTATTGCATCGGCAACCTTTATTCCTGTTTGTCATTTAAAGTAACATGTTCATAGGTTCTGGGGATTGGGATGTAGACATCTTCAGGGGTCCATTTGGGGAAGCTTTCATCTAAGGCTGGCAGAGTGGTGTCCCCATTTTGGACAGAAATTGAAATTGAAATGAAATGGGGAATACGCCAGAAGTCACTTTTCCACTCCCCAAAAAAACTGCTAACAAAGCCCTCTGTCCTCCCTGGCCATCTTTGTATATGGAATACTGGAACCCTGTTTTGTTTTGTTTTTCAGTATGTTTGATTTACAGCAGTAAAAGGAGCAACATTTAGCAAAATGCTGTTTATATCTCAATGATAAAATATCAAATGTCCTTATCTAATAATAGTCCCTTTTTAAAATTTGAGCTGGGTTTGGGAAGGCAAATGGAGATGGGGCTGAAGGCTTCCCAAGCTATCCTTTGGCATTGCCACTGTCTGGAGGTGAATTAAGTGTTCTGGAAGCCTAGAAGACTGGAGACACAGGCACCAGCATCATATTTGAATATGAGTTTTCAGTAGGAAATGGCGAGGCAGGAAGTCCAAGAGCTATTCCAGGACGAGGGGCTAGCAACATCAGGATACTTAATTATTTCAGTGCTTGGCTCCCTCCCCTTCAGCTCATAGGGAGGCAGACGAGGTAACTCACTCAACTCATAGTGGGAAAGAGATGGACCCAAAGCAGGGAGGGAACCCAGAGGAAACAGGGCTAAATCAGCCTCATCTTGGATAATTTCAGCCATAGGAGTCCCAAGAGGTAAGAGAGGGGAAAGCCTCTCTAACCAGAGCTAAACATTCTTTTTGTTTTCCAACAACAGTGCAAAGTGGTTTTTTTTTTTGTTTTTTTTTTTTAAGGATGGGAAAATTTAATTATTCTACAGCAGTCTTTTAAATATTTGTATACAATCAACTATAGAAATATTGTTCCCTACAAGCTAAAATATTACTTCTTTCCTCAATACTTAGTGACCAAACCCCCAAATGTTATATTTAAGGCACAATCATCCTCACTACACTTTTGTACAACAAAATGCTTCTTGGTTAGTATCAATGTAAGGCAGAACTTGAAAGAAGGAAAACTTGATTAAGTATTTACTACAAAACTCTTGATCTAAATGATTGCTTTTTTTTCCCTCATAAAGCAAAAATAATGCTGACTTTCCTAGGAAGGACTGTAGAGAGGATAAAGAAGGCAATGACTCTCTACTTCTCTTAGGTATGTCTGAGATGCTTATGAAAATTATTCTAAGCTACTTAAGATTCTCAAGAAGAAAAACTATAAAACAACTTTTTGCTAACCATGGTTCCCCACCCACCTTTCCCCCACAACTTTTCCCACAAAAGCAACCTCTACTAATAAAATATAGCATCTGTTAGCAGGTAGCTCCCTACAGGATCCTCTCTCTCCTTGAGTGCTTACCACAATCTGATTTCTGGACAGCTGACCCAAAGTTTGTTGATTTTACTGATCTTCAGAAAGCCACTGACTGGCTAAAGTCTTATTGGTGAACAGAGTAAAAAATCAGATGCCCCTGACATACTTTACAGAATGAGAAGTTGGACAACACAGTTATGTTTGGCTGCACTGTGGTGAAACACATGAGGCATCTTCTTTTTGTCTTCAATCAGCCACGTTTGGGCTGAGTAGCTCTATTACATCTTCAAAAAACTGAGCTCCAGTTCTTGATGGAGATAGAGGAAGGTCATTGAGGAGGTGGTTCAGCTCAAGAGCTAAGTGAAAAATCTGTCTTTTGATTCAGTCCTGCTTGTGGATAGAAGTCATCTTCTGGATGGAAGAGGGAGTGAGATGACCTAGAGTCTTGAATTGGTGGATCTGCAGGAACAGAAACTGATAAATGACATCTTGGAAAAGGACTGGAAAAGTAAGTGCTGCATCTTCTAGCTCATTGAGACTACAGTGGACTAGTGTTTCATCCAAATCTAAAACTAGGGAGAATTCTGGTGTGCTTCTTGTTTTCAATGGAAGAGCTGGTTTCCTATTTAGTTGTTCTTCTGTTAGTGGTGGAACATGCTTGATAAAATAGTAGGGGTCAAATACTTCCTAGTCTTCTTCATAGGTGGCCTCTGCGTGGGCTGATGAATAACCACTATCTGGAGTTACTGGTGCTGTAAGGGGTGGGATATCACGACTAACTGTTTCTTCTGCTTCTTCTAAACCGTTATTTATTGATGGCTTCACTTGAACTGCTTGATTTGTGTAAGCTGCTCCATTAGTTGATGTAGTAGTACTGGTAGTGATCTCATCCACCTGTTCCATATCAAGTTGTTTTACTGTCTCTTCAGCTTCCACAGCCTGACCTGGGGAATCTGATCCTGCTGTTCCATTTTTATTTGCTGGTGAAAAAAAGTTGAACACAGGAGAAAATATGGTCCCCAACAATGTAGTCCTTGGAGGACTGCCAGAGGAAGGACTATCTTCTAATTTTCCATTTTGTTTTACATGTTGATTTGTCATTTCAAAACCACCAGCTTCTCCATTTACTTGACTTTTCCATCTTACTCGAGATATCTGTTTGTTAGGCTTTCCTCCTGTTCTTGGTGTTGATGTGATCAAATTATTATCTATATCACGTTCAATTCTACTCCGTTTCGAAGGATTTTCTCTCTCTTCCTTGGGTGTGCTTCCTTTAATGAATTTTTTTATTGAGGACAACAAGCCAGTTTCATCCTTTGGTGGTTTTTCTCCTCCCGAAGGCAGGCTATCATCCGCCTCTGAATATTTCCTCTTTGTTCTGGCAGTACGTTGTGTTTGGATTTGATTTGATTGCTGAGAAGCTTTCCGTGTTCTCAGCCTCATTTTTTATGGGTGCCACATGTAAAACAGAGCGCAGGAGCCGCCATAGGACCCGGTTGAGAAGGGGAGGAGATCCCGGCAGAGGGCCTTGGAAGAGGAGGGCTGAGGTTGGTAGCAGCGGCAGCGTCTGGCCGAGGGAAATGACCTAACTGTGACGACAGAAAAGTATCCTCAAGCTCCGACGATAGTCCGGACTGCGCAGTGTATGGTGTCTTTCCCGCTTACCCCGCAGCAGCAACAGAACTAGCTCCTTCGGCCCGTCGCCATTTCCCGCCTACCCAACAGTGCAAAGTTTTACGTTCAAGTTGATGGTGTCTAATTAGTCAATGTGAGCCTGAGGCTAAACTTAAAACAGGTCCCTAACAAAGAGCATTATCTTTGTGAAATGTAGAAACCACCACCTAGTGAGAAGATTTAAAGAGCTACTCCAACAATTCCAGGAACTAAGACCATTGAAACTAGACTGAATGAACTAATCCTATCCATGTTTACTGTGTGCCTACTACGTACCCACCATTCTTTTTTCTGGATACCGTTATGATTGTAAGGTAATGAAAATGTTCCACCATTTGGAAAATAGAGCCAGGCTCCTAACTTGCCAAGATACACCAAGGCAGGGATGAAAATAGGACCATCATGCCAGTCACAGATCGGGATCTCTCCGCCTCTGCATCTTCTTGTTCTTTAGGAATTCTAGCCCCTTCTAATATGACATAAATAGTTCTGAGAGCCTACAGAGGATGCCTCATGGGGTTCCACAAGCTGCACCTCTTGATCCCTCTGTAGGGATGGGGGTGGGGGGTGGTGGGATGCCAGCCTTTTTCCTTAGAGCATATTTGTCTGGAGCTGCTCTAGTCCACCTGGATCCACTTCAGGCTAAAGGCCACAACTGCACCTCCCACCTCCCAGCCTGCAGAAACTTGCTACCAGTGCTGATGCCTCTCAAAGCACAGTGAGATGTTACTGAAGCTGTGCTTTATGATCGTCATCATCATAGCAATCATCATTTTGACTTCAACTTTTATCTGTATCCCAGAGCTCAGGCACAGATTCCTGAGGGCAGATGCAGGCCTGAACTCAGAATCACCCTGCCCTTCTGATTCTGGAAGAGGCACCCTTCTCTTGCCTCTCCTTCCTTTAGGGTAAAGTCTTTCCCAGGAGGCTCTTGGTTCCCCATAAGCAGACCTCTGGTGGCCCCGAGGATCACTCAACATGCCCAGCTAGTCCCACTTCATGAGCAGCACATAATTTAGTGTGGGAAGAAAGGATACTCATGGGGGCAAGGGGATGGGATTTTTTTTGAGACTGGGGAAAAGAATGATGGCTGGAGTTGGCAGGAAATCATTGAAGGAAGAGGAAAGGACAAGGCTGCGGTCAGGAAGGAGAGAAACACTGGGCGAGGAAGCTGACAAATTGTAGAGTATGGAAAATTTCAGTAGCCTTTCACTTCTATCTCCTCTCCCTTCCTTTTCCTCCATATGTCAAAGCATTTCCTCACTGTGCTCACCAAGTCAAACCCACCTCCATACTGCCACTTTCTCCCTCAGACACCTTCTTACAACCCAAACGCATTTGGCTCTGGGCCCTTCCAAGAGATTGCCATCATGGAAGAAAGCTAGTTGATTAATTCTCTCTATAACGTTAATGACTAAAGGAGCTCTAAAATATTCCCCCTTCCAGGGAGGAGTGTGTGATTTCAGTCTAACAGCAGGCCCATAGGGAGCCAGTTTTGGCTGGGGATGCTTCTAGAAAGGCTCCTGAGCAGATGCCTGGAAACTCAGGTCTGCCCACGTGGGCCCCATCCTCCAGCAGGACCTGCCCTCCAACTCTCCAAGCAGCCTGTTCCCAGCGTAGGGATCCACACTGAGCACAGTTTCAGGGGATTATGCAAAGCTGATTGCTCTCCCCAGGAAAAGCCTATAAATGTTGTTATTTATTCCCTTAAATAACACCAGTCATATGCCCTAAATGCTTTGGAGATATGCAGAAACAGCACAGCGGGTTCAGGGGGCCCAGGTGATTCTTTATCATTTTTAATTTTTTTTCCTAATAGCTGTTTATAATAATCCTTTGAAAAGCCAAGAAATGCAATCAGCTCCTTTGCTGGATTAACTGTATTATCTGATACACCATGTGGAATGTTTTGTTCAAGGCTGGATCTGCTTATTTAAGCAGGGTTGACCAAAGGGTTGGGCAGAGGTAAGGGGCCTGGGGAAAACTGAATGTTAGAATCTGCCTCCATGGTGAGAACACATTTGCCAAAATAGAGGAAACGGCCTGTCTTCTCCTCCAGGATCCCTTAGGTCTGCCCTGGGTGGCTATAACATCACATCCTTCATTTTTCTCTTGGAGGGCATCTAGTGGTGTGGTGGCTTGGAGCTGTGCTCCCCAGAAAAACACGTTCTTAACCTGAATCCATTCCTGTGAGTGTGAACTCTTGTACATAGGACCTTGGTAAGCACATTTCAGTTAAAGTGCGGGCCGGTTGCATCAGGAGGCTCTTAATCCTATTCCTGCAAGCCTTACGAGGAAGGTCACAGAAAGGAACGAAGCCAGAGGGGCAGCCCAGAAGCTGAAAGCCAACAGAGTCTGGCCGAGAAGGGAGAAGCCAGGAGAGGTAACTACTAAGGACCGCTGGCAGCCAGTCCCAGTACGTCACAGTCTTCTGGGAGATGACGCCTTGATTTTGGACTTCTTCTAGCCTCAAAACCATGAGCCAATAAATCCCCGTTGTTGAAGCCAACTCTTGCATGGTATTTGATTTAGCAGCCAGGAAACTAAAATAAGTGATGACAATTTCCTTTTTTTTGGTAACCTTTCTAAAAGTATAAGAAGCCAAGAAGGGAGTGGCTAATGCTAGAAAGTCTTTCCTGATTCACTCAGTGGAACCTAAAAAGGGGATGATGCTAACCACCTTATAGGTGAGATAATGTATGTAATTATCAAGCACAGAACCTGGTACAGAATAAGTGCTCAAAAATGGTAGTTTGCTTTTCCCTGTCAACATCCCCCATGAGAATCCTCCCTACGTGAATGATCCTGCCACATCAGCAGGCCTCCACTGACCTTGGAAAACCAGGTCTCCAAATCCCTTTGTACGCAACTTTCTCTGGATGTTCTCCAACCAGGAGGTCTGGGACCTCAGGAGTGGGTCCTTCAGGACCCTTTGCAAGGTTCCAGTGCAAAAGAGCTCATAGATTTGAGACATAGAGATAAATGAAAAATGATGTATCCTCTCAACTGTCACACACCAAACATTCTCAGGTAACATGCATAGATGGGCCACGTGGATTGTTGAACCAAATAACTGGTGACAGCTGTTGTTGCATGAGATTTTGAAATGGTCACTGGCCTTGATATTGCAAGTCAACATGGTGAGTTCCATGGTGGCAAGAGCAGGTCTGGAAAGTGTGTAGAGTCCATGGAATGAGAATAGAAAAGGAGCATGTTTTGAAGGAGAAGGAAGAGGACTTTGAAGGAACAGGAGGGGACAAGAAGGAAAAAGAGAAAGAAGAGAGAATGAGAATGAGGCCTAGTGTTTCTTTAGCCCCTTCTCTACACTAGATTTTATGTTCAACCCTCTAAATATCTGATCTCATTTAACCCTCATGAGGTTGGAACTTATTACCATTCATAGATAAGGAAACTGAGTTCAAGTAACTTGCTCAAAGTCACATAGCTAATAAGTGGGGGAATAGTTGGGATTCAAATCCAAGTCTAATTCCAAAGCCCATGTTCCCATCCATTATATATATTTAAGGCCAGAAGGGAAAACAGCAGGAGCTCCTCTTAAGACTGGGCCTTGAAGGGAGAAGGGACATTTCCGGTGGGGGTGAAACTAGGGGAAACGCAAAGGGATGGGAAAACACAGGGTGTATTTGGTAAGCATTGGTGCAGAGTGGTTTCCTGTCCATAATATGACCTCCCTATGATATTTTAGGTTTTTGTGGAGTGGAAATAATACTGAAAAGGCTATTATGAGCAGTAAATGAGATAAAGCTCCTGGCAGAGAAATTGGCACTCAAGAAATGGTTGTTAGTCAGCTACCCAACAGATACTTATTCAGTGTCCTCTATACACCTAACAAGGAGAGGTCTGTCTCAGCAGGAGTAGTCCAGGCCTGGCCCTCATGAAGTTTCTATTCTAGTAGGGAAGACTAACATGAAATGATTTTTGAAAAACACATTACAATAGAGGTGATGGCTTCAAAAGAGAAGTACAAAGTATATAACCCTTTATAAACCAGAGCTGAGCGTGGAGGCATAAATAGGAATGACCTATGCAAAGTGAGTATGTGTGTGTGTGAGTGTATGTGTGTGTGTGTGTGTGAATGTGTGTGTACCTTGTGTTGGGGATTTTTTAAGCAACGGAAAGCTCTGAAGAATTTTATTAGGGAAGTGACACGATCATACCATACCTCCCATGATCCGACGTGACTATTAAACTGAATCTAGATTGCTAGACTCTTCGATAGGGAGCGACAGAAGAATTTTGAGTAACAGAATAATGCCATCAGCAGAACAATTTTTAATAAAGTTATTCCCAGAGTCATGTCCATGAATGATTGGAAGGGAGAGAGGCTTCAGGTGGAGAGGTTAGTCGGAAGCCCTTGTCAAGGCTGAGGTGATGTAGGTCTGAATAGGCTGCTGGCAACAGAAATTGACAAGAAGAGACAAATGCAAGGCACATTTTTTTAAGGAAGGAATGACAGGATTTCAAGCTTTATTAGATGTGGGAAGTGAAGGAAAGGGAAGAGTAAAAGATTACTTAGGAAGCTGCAGACCTAGGAGATTGTAAGAATGGGTATGTCACTGCCAGAAATGGAAAAGTCAGAGGAAGAGATGACTTAAGGAGGAACATGGGGGACTTCCGTTTTGGACATGTTGAGTTTGAGGTGACAGCATGTCCTGGGAAGAGCACAGTGACTTGGACATACATCTAGGAAATGTTTGCTCAATTGAGGAGAACTGTAAGTATGGAATAGGAGCTCCTGAGAGAGAGCAGCTAGGAGATGGGCCTTCGAGAGTCGTCCTCTGCCAGAGGTGGTAGGTGACAGCAGAGGCCTGGAAAAGGTCAATTAGGGGAAGACAGAGAGAAGAAAGACTGAGACACAGAGCATGGAGGGCCACTCCCAGTGGCGGGGATAGAGGCAGAAAATCAGTGAAGGAGCAAGCAGGGCGGGAGGGCCAGGGGCTGGTGGACCGTGGAGGGAGGCCAGATGCTGTCAGAGGTGGAGGAGGCAGGACAGAGGCGGCTGTGGCACAGAGGCTGAAGGTGGAGCCACTCAGCCGCCCCGTTCACTGCGTTCCCGTAGGTCCTGCTCTCTGGGACCTGGCCCATCTGCTCAGCTCCAAGCCCCGGAGACAACTGTTGGTGAGAAATACCCTGCTGCCTGGGGAGTGGAGCAGGGCTGGCTGCATAATTTGCAGGACCCAGTGCAAAATAAAAATGTGGGGCTCCTTTTTCAAAAAGCAGGGAAAAAGTACCATTGAAGACTCTGAAATATAAAAGGTTTCCCTTTCTTTTGTGGTCTCTCTTTCTCAACCTGTTGTGGTGTTTTTCAATTTGTTATTTAATAAGCTGTGTCCCAGGCAGGAGCAGGGAAGTCAAGACAGGCATTTCCCCCTTCCCACGGGACCAGGCCATGGCATGTGGCTGACCCTCAAGTGATTGCAGCCTCTGCACTGGGACATACTCAGCACCTGGGTCGGAGCTGGACGAGTCACCTCCCAATATGGTGTGGCATTGTCGGCCCAGGGCAGGGGCTGTGCCACCTGGCCCAACCCAAGACACCACAGGGTGTGCACGCCAAACCTAATCCTCCCCGGGCTTGCACCCAAGTCCCTAACACAGGTGGAGGGTGGAGGTGGTCGCTGAGCAGGGGAGGGGAGCCAGGCAGGGACCGGACACCAGAGGGTAGGGAAGGTCCTGGGAGGAAAGGCAGTGGCGGAAGGCGTGACTGTACATGAGCCAAAACCCTAGTCTCCAGGGCATGTGCCACTGTCCCGCCAGACTTCACGTAAAAAAACAGAAGTTCAAGGGTAACATTATTAAGAATTTCAAGACAGTGGCAGCAGAGCATCCAATGCCAAGTGCAGCACCCAGTGCGACCTGAGTGATAGGCCACCGTGGAGCCAGCTGCTCCCAGTTGCTGAAGAGGCGCTCTGGGACTGTTTCTTTCCCGCTGCGCTCTCTCCACCTCTCTCTTTCTCTCTCCCCAGTCCTACCAAGGTGCACAGCTCTAGGGGCCACCATCACACTGTGGTCTCTGTGACTGGTCCCCTCGAATATAGCATGAACACAAAGTGAGTGGTGCTCCTTAGACTTTTCCAGGAAGTTGGCCTGCTTCTCTTCCTCCCTCCCTCCTTCCTAAAGCAGGCTCGGGGCACTGAGATGCTACCGTGCAGTCGTTATTAGGTTTCCTGTTTCCAGTCACCACAGATAAGCCCCAAAGGGACAAGAAGAAATCAATTCTTTATCAACCAGAGTCCAGACCTCGGCTCCTGAGGCAGGAGGACAGCTCTGATGCGGAGTTCTCAGAGCCCATCTGCAGTGACCACGTGGTACAGGGCTCCCTTGGACCCCAAACAGAGCTCAGCCCGTCCCACCCCAGGGAGCCGCCCCAGGGGAAGGCAGAGTCCCCCAAGCTTGCCTGGCCCAGTGGGCATCCTGCCAGGAAAGCATGGGGTCTTCCAGTGTGCGTGCTTCCGCCTCCTTTTGCCATCCCACCTCAGCACCTCCTTCTCGGGGCTTCT
This sequence comes from Tolypeutes matacus, assembly GCA_026826555.1. Classification (NCBI taxonomy): domain Eukaryota; kingdom Metazoa; phylum Chordata; class Mammalia; order Cingulata; family Chlamyphoridae; genus Tolypeutes; species Tolypeutes matacus. The sequence goes on from JAKSZT010032012.1 coordinate 17,910,741, forward strand.
TCCCCCTCGAGCCTGCCCCAGCTGGGGGCCCTCTCCTAGACTGAGGGGTGGGTGGCGTGTCTCCCCAGGCTTTCTCTGCCCCGGCCTGCTAAGGGATGGCCTTGCACCCCTCAGCCTCCTGTAGGAAGCCCCGACTGGGGCCGTGCTGAGGATCCGATTTCCATGAGGACCAGTGGTGGAGTGGCCTGACTGGCCTCGGTTGTTAAAATGGTAACTGAAAGAAGGATCGAGAATACAACTTTCTTTCTCTAATTCCAGAGCCTTCACCAGGACTCCGTCCCCACGTACATTTTCCTTTCCAAGCACCTATAAAAGAAGCATTGTATCTAAACCAGTCAGTGCTCTGGGGCTGAATTAGACCCCCTCTTGATCAGAAGCTTAAAGACTTTACTAAGAGGCTGGATAAAGGCATGATCCAGGAAGAACGGGACGGAGCGGTTAGAGCTGCCCAAGGATGTGGGATCCCGGTGTGGGCAACCAGTGACGCCTGCAGCATTTCCTGCTCTGGAGACCCTCCTAACCCAGAGCGGATCTCAGCCCTGCTCTTGAGCTGACCTGGACTGAGGCAGACTCCAAGTGACAAGCAGAGTTTGGGGGTCACAGACGCAAGTGCTGCCGGTGATGATGGGGTGCGTGGTGAGGGCATTGGGCTGGCCCAAAGTGCTCCACGCAAGGAGAGCCCCCCCCCCCCATGGGCTTCAGGCTTCAGGCAGATGTGGGGGGTGGGGGGCAGAGAGGGGAGGGGCTGCGTGCTCAGGAGGGGTGTGCAGGGGGAGGCCACAGTGGCGGGGGAGAGAAGTGGAAGCACAGAGCCAACAGGGGCCGGGGCGGTGGCCAGGGCAGAGTGGCAGCATGGTGCCGCAGGTGAGAGCCCAGACTCGGGCTCAAATCCCAGCCCTGCCACGCCCTGACTGTGATCTCAGGCAAGTTACCCAAACTCCCGGTGCCTCCAGTTCCTCATCTCTAAAGTGAGCACAAAATAATCATATCCACATCATAGGTTTGTTGTGAGGATTAAATGAGTTAATAGTTACAAGGCACTTAGAACCATGTCTGGTACAGAGGATGCATCATATTTTATAAAACAATTTCTTGAATCCTAGAACAGCAAGTCTCAGACTCAAGCGTCAGTCATGTTGGCAAAAGCATAGCCCAGGTAGCCAAAAATAACTAAATTCCCAATCTAAAACGTGTGTTTCTCGAGAAACATTAAAGAGAACATAGTTTGTAACTTCCAACAATTTCTGTTTCCCCAATCCTCTTACTGCCATACTGCTCTGCAGTCTTCTCATCTCTCAACTCCTGTCCCTTCAACTTGCACCTCAACCTCTGCCCACAGGTCTGTCTCGCTCTCTTTCCTTGGATGGCACATGTGAGAATATGCCTCACAGACCTCCTACTCCTAACTGAGCCTCAGAGATTGCCCGAGCTTTTTGCAATCCATGACCATGTTTGCATCAAGGTCATGCTTCCCATAGGCCGTTCCCTGCCAGTGGCTGAGTGTGAGGTAGTCCCACCCCGGGGCGGCAGGAGACGCCTCTGTTAGTCTGCTTCTGCTCAAAGACTCCTAACCACAGGGCAGACCAGGAGGCCTCCACCCAGTCAGACCAGCCTCCCCAGCGCCCTCCCTCTTTCCTTCCGTGCAGGCGTTGCCCTGTAGAATCCCTGCACGTTGAACCCCATCTTGGCGTCTGTTAGTCAGTACCTAGACTAACGTCCTCCCTGCCACTTAATTTATTGTACTGACCAGTCAGCCTTTCTAGCTAAGTCCTTCCTCAGCCCCCCTCGCAGAGATTCAGCATCGCCAGTACAGGAGCTTCTCTGCTGCATCGAGAGGGCCTTGGAGAGCGGGATAGGGGTGAGAAGCTGAACAAGACGGAACCTTCTCGCTCAGATAATGGAGGGATAGTTTACTGGGAATATCTGCTCATTGCTACATTTTTATCCTGGAACTAATAGCACCAAATGACATGTTTAGTTCTTTCTGTGTGACAGGTACTGTGCTAAGAACTTTACCCCTATCATTTCATTTAATCCTCACCACAGTCCTGTGAGGCAGGTATTGCTATTAACATTTTACGATGAAGAAAGCAAGGGAGGTTAATGATGGCCCAAGGTCCCTCAACCTAATGTGTAAGTGGTAGCGCCGGCCTTGAACCCCAGGCTGCCTGGCGCAGTGGGCATTCTATGGCCTGGAGCACGGGCAGTGGCAGCTCTGCGACTGCGGTCCTAAGAGGAAAAGGGAGGAGGGGGAGGGAGCCAGACCCCAGCTGGGCCAAGTTGACACACGAGATCAGCCGTCACCACCTCCTTGCAGTTCAGTGTGGCTGTGTGATCAGTCCTGACGAAGGAAATGCCGGCAGAAGTCACATGCACCACTTCCAGGCCTGGCCCCCAAAAATCCCCATGCCATCCCCCCCTGCATCTTGAGGTGACCTTGCTGGAGAGGGCAGTGCCAGGGCCCGTGAAAGCCTGGATCCCTGCATGGTTGCATGGAGCACAGCCTCCCAGCCAACCTCTGCGGACCCACTGTGCACTGATGCGTGGCTGCAAGATAAACTTTATGCTGTTATGCCACTGAGGATTTGAGGCTTGTCATCAAATCACCAGGGATTGCTGGTGTCTTTGCATTTCCTGAGCAACGGCTGACAATCCAGGCATCCAAGTGCAGTCAGGATACTTTGAACCCCTCAAGTATCTTCTCCCTAGTGTTTGCGAGGGTAAAGCTAGGGAGCCCTAACAAAGAGACACAGGAATCAACACACAGCTTGATTAAGATAGACATTGATGTCTCTCTCATGTAACTGTTCAAGGTGAATGTTCCCAGCGGGCAAGAGGCTGTTCTCCATGCAGGTTTCCCAGTATCTTCTAGGGAAGTGGTTCCCAAACCTGGCTACACATTGAGTTCCGTGGCAATCAAGTTGGAATACCACTGTTCTAGGATATTGCACTCCTCCACATGTCTGACGCTGGATCATAGGATCACACAGGCCTAGACGTCCACACTTGGCTTACACTGACATTCCGTTGGTGAGAGTTTGGTCATGGTATATAAACCCTTAATTGCAATACTGTGTGGTGAGTGATAAGAAACTCATTATAACTAGGAGGTGAGGCATCTAAGTCACATGGGAAATGAGAGCAGGCTCCTTGCAGGCTTGGAGGCCCGGAGTCTTGCTGGCTATGTCTGACTTTGGGCTGGCTTGCTTTGTTTGATTTCTAGCCTTGGCCTTTTCATCTCTAAAATGGTGCCAATAACGGAAACTACCTTGGAAAATTATTGTGAGAATTATACAAGGTAATTCTTGAAGTACTTAGCACAGTGCCTACCCACAGTTTACACTGAATAAATACAAGCTGCTCTGCTACTGTTATTTTCTGGGATGGAGGAGGACTGCGGAGATTGGAAGCCACCATGGGGCCAAGGTAGCCAGCTCTGGGGCTGGATTTTAGCTTTTACCCTTGAGTTAGTTGGTGAACATGAAGTAAGCAGCTAATACAGCTGCCTGGAGAAGGGGTGGTATGTGGGTGTGTCTGTCTGTGTTTGAGGTGCAGGTCAGAGTGGGGACAGCAGAAATTGGCCGTTTAAGGAGAGAGGAGGCACAGCGCCGCCTGCCTTTGCCCAGAGTCTGACAGCAGTGAGTGCACTTGGTGCGAGAGATCCTGCTTACCAGGCTCTCTACCTGCTTGGCTCCGCGTGTGGGGTGAGCCGTCCCAGAGGGAGAGGCACAGAGCCTCCTGAGCCTCCCTGCCCTCACCTCTGCAGCAGGCACAGCTGAGGGCTGTCGACAATTTCCAGCTCTGGCTTCATTTCCAACCACACTCGGTGCTGAATGTCTCCTAAATCCTTAGTATTTGGTCTCTCTCTCTCTCTCTCTCTCTCTCTCTCTCTCTCATTTGCTGCCTGCCCCTAACAAATGTGTCTCTGTGTTTCTTATGATGTGACTGTGCTGTTTTCTGGAATGTGCCCCTCTCTCTGCAGAGCCTCTGAGTCTAGCAATGCCCTTTAATTCCAGCACTTTCTCAGATCTATATTTCTCTCCCTTTCTCCATTGAAATTAAAGCAAAAAAAAAAAATCAAGATCTCACATGTTCTGAGGAAAAGGAAGGCTCGGGTAAATAGTGAGCAGGGTTCAGAGATTAATATGAGTGTTAAGAATAGAAATAGAAACCCAGGGAGTCCCAGCACCTGGGAGGTGGGCAGAGCAAATGTCTCTCTGAGTAGCTAGAAATTTCCATTGAGCATCGACAAGTGTCAATTCCAGGAAGAGCAACCAAAAGAATGGGGTGCATTTTGGGTTATACTGTCAGGCCAGTTTGCTGTCCCCCAGGTCCACACAGACCTAGTTATGACTTGTTTGGTCCTTAAAGATTTTCAGGGACAGCAAAGGCCCCAGCCTTCTCAAGCCCTGCTATTGCCTCTGACAGCTAAGAGGAAGGTTTCTTTTCTCTCTTCTCTTCTTCCTCCCTACTCAAAGCCCCTGAGTAGCTGTAAGTGTTGTCTTGCCATAATAGCCAGGGAAGGATTAGCAGCTGTCCTCTCAGTCATCACACCCTCTCCCCAGCCCTCTATCTCAAACACCTGCCTGTTGGTCTCTTTCAAGAAGTTGTCTTCAAAGATTCACAAACCAAAAGAGAAGAAATTTGGGGGTGGGGTGAAGAGAGAGAGAATTTATCTCCCTCTGTCACAGCACTCTCCAAACCAAATAAAGAAGTATAAATCATGCTTCCTCTTGCCATCTGTGGTCACAGCAGCTGGCTCTGCAAGGAGGAAAAGCAGAGGAGAAGGAAGGCAGAGGGGACAAGCCTGGGCTGGGTGACCTGTCCATCAGCTGTGGGCTTCTCGTTTACATGCTGTTAGAAAATTCTTTCCAGATTTTCCAGCTTGTAAAATGACCCTTGCTGGACATTTCTATCTGAGGGAAGGGAGTTATATATAAAGAAGTGAGCAAGAAAGACACAAAGCCTGCCCTCATGGAGCTTAGAGTCTGATGGGGGAGGCAAGCATGTAACAATCCAGCGTGACTGTTGCTGTGAGAGGGAGTGCATGTGTGATGGCACCACGGGTGGAGCCTAAACCAGGGGAGGTGTCAGGGGGCCTTTCCCAAAGGAAGTGATGACCAAGCTGAGGCTTGAGAGTGGAGCCAGGAGAAGACAGCCAGGAAAACGTGCATGTTTGAAAAGCCCCTCAAATGCACTAGGGTGGTGGGTTGGTGGGCAGACCAGAGGCGGGAGAACCCTTAGGAACTGTGGCAGCCATCTAGGGAAGAGGCCAGCTAAATGGCTGTGGGAGGCAAGAGAAGAGAAAAGTTAATGGTTCCTTGGGAAGTCGAATTAATAGGACCCGGTGAGTGATTGGAAATAAGGGGTGAGAGAGGAATTGATGCTTGGATTAATGGCTTGGGCAACTGTGGAGGTGAAAGATTCAGTCTCTGAATCAGGATACGCTGTGTGGGACAGGTTTGGGCATGGGAATAGGTGGAGAGTCCCAGATGATCTGCTCTGTTTTGGCCACGTTAAGAAGAGGCTGCCTGTGGCCAGCCTAGTGGAGATGGCCATGGGCAACTAGATGAATAGAGACCAAGGAGGCAGACCAGGGTCAGTTCCTGTGTATCGGGGAGTTTGTAATTCTGATCTAGATCTCTCTTTTGACCTTGCCTGTTCTCCATGCCCCAAGCTGGGCTCAGGCGCCTCTCCTGGTGTTCCCATAGCTCCCCTCCCCCACGCCTTGCAGGGCCCATCGCCTGTGGCTGGATGTGTCAGCCTGGTGGTCTGGCTCCCAATTTAGAGTGTAAGCTCCCTGCAGGTAGGACTGTGTCGGTCTTATTTGCTGTTGTCACCTGGTAAAGTACTTACTAACATGTCTGTGAATGAATGAGTATATGAATGAATGAACCATCTTGTCAATGGGGTACACACCCCAGAGGGATGGAGTTACGTGGATGCCACCCGCGTCCTAAATCTCACCTGTGCTACAGCAAGTTTCCTGATTAGTCTCTGCATCCCCACTCTTGCCCCTCTTCAATCTGTCTGCCACACAGCAGCCAAAGACGTCTTTGTGAAATATAAGTGGAATCGTGTGACTCCCTTACCACAAAGGCTTTGAGGCTTTTCAAATCCTGAGACTCAAAACAAAACTCATTAACGAAGCACAGCAGGAGCTGCCTGATCTGCCCACCCACCTCTCCAGTCTTAGGCCCTGCCGCTCCCTCCTTGCTCATTTTGCTCCCACCACACTCAGCATCTCCGACTCTTGTCTTGCCAGTGGCTGAGCATTTGCACACACTGTTCTTTCTGCACGGAAGACATCTCCCCTCTCTCTTTGCTAGGTTTATCTTTCAGGTCTTTGCTGGCTCCATACTCTAAATGAACTTTCTATCCCCTGGTACTCTGTTCTTTTCCTTCACAAGACATCACGAGAGGGGAAAATAGCAAGTGTCTGTTTCCTTGCTTACACCCTGGCCCTCTCCTGTACTGCAAGCTCTATGCCTACCTGACGTCTAGTGCAGCGTCAGGCATACACGCGGGGCTCAGTGAGTGTTCCGTGAATGAATGAATGGGCATGTCAGATCAGGGCTGTAGAGGGAAAGAGGCCATGCCAGTTCTGCTGAATTAGGGAGAGAGGCCTTACCAGATCAAGCACATCAAGGAGACGAAGACCTTTTGGTCATCCACTCTGTCTCTCAGTCACCCATTTATGCCCTTAACAATCATTTATTGGGTGCCTACTGTGTGCGCCAGATGATGGCAATTCACAGTGGACAAGACAGACGTGGCCCCTGACCTTTTGGAGCTTATATTCTAGAAAGCCGGTAGTGAGAGAAAGGGTACAAATAGTAAACACTTAGACAAATAAAATGTTAAGAGGCAGGGAGAAGATAGACATGACGCTGCTTGGAAAGCGTCAGTTCGGGAGTGTCAGGGATTGGAGCCTTGCCGGCTGAGGTGTTTGGGGGCCTGCTCCTAAGTCCTAAAGGCACAGGTACCTTGGGGGCTGCTGAGCCTCCCCCTGCTCTGACAGGCCCTCTCTGTAGGGCAGATCGTGGACAAAAGGTGGAGCAGCCTGTAAATCAGCCAGCGGTTCCCAGAGTCTGCAGGCTGCTTCCTTCCCTGGTTTGTCTGCTGAGGAGCAGGGGTAGGGGTAGGAGACATTGTGAGACAAGGCGACAAGCCCACACCTCAGTCCCTTCACTGTTTTTCCCTTTTTCACCTTTGGATGACATTTTCAGGTGCCCAGAAGGACAAAAAAAAAAAAGTTCTTCAAATCAGAGGCAGGTATTTTGTGAATTTTGACAAGACAGCCAAAACAGACAGACAGATCTGCTGGGCAGGCTGGGCACCTGCCCTTCCCCCACCGTCCCACCCAGCTTCTCCCCGCCTCCACTCCAGGGAAATCTGTGGAGAGGGAGGCGGAAGGTGTGGAAGAGGGAGCAGCCACTCCCGCAGGAAAGGACAGGCAGACAGCTCCTTGCCAGCACTGCCAGCCCTTGGAGGGAAGCAAGCCCAGCGCGACGGGCATGCTGTTCAGATGTCAAGGCACCTACCCTTTCTGGGCTTTGGTTTCCTTCCCGGAAAAGAGGCCTAATTATACAAATGGCAAATGTTCATCGAGTCCCATCCAGATGCTGGCACCACTGTAAGGACTTGCCTGGATGATCACAGCTGCGAATTTTAATTTTTTTTTTTTTTTTTTTTTTTTTTTTTTTTTAAATTCCATTTCATCTCCCCACAGAATTTGATTGTAATAGTATATATTCTTATGTTTTAAAGTCTTTCATCAATCCTATCATACGTAAATTAAAACGAATTTTTAAAAATTTCCTATGACAGTCTCTAAATGATAAAATATTTTTCTTCTGACCGAAATATGATAATTATCAGTGTTATTATAATTGATCAAAACAACATTTTTGGTAAAAATAGTAAACTTATAAAGCCAAATTATTTGGAGAGTGTCTCTTCACTAGAAGACTTGGGGTTCTTTTTTACAATTAATTTTTGTGTCCATGGAAGAATATTAATTAATGTTACATTAATAGAAAAAAGCAGGGAAGGTAAATGGGAGGCTTACCACAGGAAACTTATTAATGGTTGTTGTTAAGAGCATTCTTTAAACTTTCATTAAATTAATCTAAATCTCATGAGCTCTTGGTAGCAATGAATAAATGAGCAGAGAAGTGGCTGACAAGGAAACTTCCACCCAAGTAAAAAATGAATATGGATACACCTCTAATATATATTCCTATTCCCTGCAGTTGTCATGTTGAGCCATTGGAACTCAAGTGTGGAACTTCTCACCTTCTCCTCCTTGAAATAATGTGAAATATGTAACTGAGACATAGGATGAGCCACAGGCGAATAAGCCCTGCTCGCCAAATTCTTTCTCTTTATTGAGAATGTGACAATGCAGAGGGTGTGCTTCATAGAAGACTTTTTAGAAATGGTAAATGTTCTCATTCTAAGCTATACAGAGCCTTGCCGTGCATTTGTTACCTGGATGAGATGAGGTTCCCTTCCGTGTTTCTCACTGATGCTCTTACCGCCCTCAGCTCATGAGCTCATTCCTCGGGGCTGGGGATGCAAGAGGTGAGGCTTTTAAACTAAAACTCACCGTTCTCACCGCCCATGAAACCAGAACATCCCAACATGCCAGACCTGATCCTTAACAGAAATATGTGTGAGACCAGGAAGGATGGATGCCTCCTAGAGGCTGACGGTGTCTTGACCTAAGAAAGCTTCCATGGCACTAATTGGAATGACTCTTCAATCTCCGGGTCACCCCCCTTCTACTTGGAGAGGAGGCAAAGCCAGCAGCCTCACACTTAGTGCTCTCTTGCATGCGGGATTTGAGGTCTAGTTAATTTTCGCCATTAGACGCAGTTGTGTGAGAATTGGAAGGCAGAAGTGTGAGAGAAGCTTCCTTCCTGGGGTTTTGAATGGGCAACCCTGGTCGGGAAGGTTGGGATTTTCCTGCAGAAGGTTCCGGTGTTTATTCTCCAGCTTCAGTGTTTTTCTCCAGCTTTCTATTTACGTGTCAAGAGATAGTCCCAGCATGAGCGACTTCTTGACTCCGCTCTCTAAATCTTGGACCACAGCTTTGGGTTCCAGTCTCCAGGTTGCTGGTGTTCAGGTACTGGCGTGGCGGGAATGGTGGCTGCAGTCCCAGGTGAGCTCCCCATGGCCTCTCTACTGCTCTAGAAATTAGTCCAAGAGACTCAGCCTATAACTGACAGTGCAGCTTTTCTAGTGGTTTTGCAGCTACCTAATTCTTTGCACTAAATCCCTTCTTGCTTGAAATATCTAGAAAGGTTTCTGTCTCCTGCACGAAACCCTGACTGGTATATCAATATTTTGAATTGTCTTTTGCTTGATGCTCTGGAGGTTTTTTACCTTTGTGCAAAGCATGCATTTCAGTTAGATTTAGGACAGGTGAGAGGAATGCTTTTCTTTTGTAAAATGGAAGGAAGGTGATTTTGAAAGGGGGCGTAGGAAGGCAGAAATGGTGTGACAAGGCAGGCATGTTCCATGGCAGATCAGTTTTAGAAAAGAGTGTGTATGGATGTTGCTGATGTGGATATCGATTCCCTTAAATGTACCCACGCTCATGCAGCCTCGGGAAAGTCTCATGTGCCCCTAGATGTACCCTAGTTTGGAGACTGATGCTCTAAAAAATGTCTCTCTAAAAACTCTTATTACAGGAAGAGTAAGACATCCAGATGTCAGCCATTAACCCTTTAGTGTGTATTGGCAGATTCGTGTAGTTTTCAAGGAACAAATGGCTGTAATTTTTATCTGGGGGTGGCAGTTGGAAATTGCAGGGGGCAAGTCTAGGCTTTGATTATGCAGAGAAAGCATAGGGAAATCTGCAGTGACCAGTGGAAGGTAAGGAGGCTCCATTGCAGCTTTTATCAGAATTGTATTTTACTAATTAATTAGCTAATTGCATTGTTTAATGTCCATCCTGTGCTTCGGGCACAGTAGCAGTCGATCAGTGTTCAGTGAGTGAATGAAGAGTTCCAAGGATTGCAGGGGCACTAAATGGTGTGAGGCCGTTTCAAAACCACCTTTAGAAAGCATCTAGCGAGACAACCAGTGTGGAAGAAGAGGCAGGAGTTAGAGGCCCAAGATCTGGGCTCAGCGGTGCAGCACTGGGGAGTTACTTCACCTCGAACCTTCTTTCTACAGAGAAAAGCTTGATCACGAAGGCATCCAAATCATGGGATTCTTGTGACATGTACATGAAATAACATAGGTGGACGAAATGTACTGTGAGGCACAACCCACACGATGTAATCTAGTTAAAAAGTGTGTATCTTATTGCGTATGCTTTCTTTTTGAAATATGCACGCTATTCGAACTTAGCAGAAAGTGTTTACAGTGAATGGTTTTGTTAGCATTTTATTTTTACAGAAAGAGCAAAATTAAGCGAAAAAGCAATCCTTTGTCTACATTGATGACAGAACAAGCACACGTGGAGAAGCCAGGTTAGACCACAAAAAGAAACTCTTGACCTGGATGCTGCAAAACCTAGAGCAGGTGACCCAGACTCTTGCTGGCTTTCCTTCCCTAGCGGGGTGCAGAGGAACGAGCCAGAGACCCCTCGATGGTCCTTTTACCCTCTGGCTTCTCTCGTGAAAGGTTTGGCTCTTTATCCCACCAGTGGATGGAACTAGTTCCCTGGCTCCAGATTCTCTTTCATCACATCCATTGTTCCTGCACCTCGTACCCACTTCCTGCCCGACAATCAGTGTAATTATTTGATGTTTGATGCAGGCTAGACACCTGCGCTCACGGCTCTTTCTGGAGACATCTCCCAGGGATTAATGGCTTTAAAGGTTTAGATCATCACCTTTTGGTCACGTCTCCTGCTTGAGCCAGGCAGGGGCCTACATTCTGTCTGGCAAGCTTTCGGGGAGCTGAAGCAGGGTGGTGACTCCTAAATTCTGTGCATTTATTGGCCCACCCAGCAAAAGAGAGACAGACAGACAGACAGACATGCAGGTGGGCACTCAAGCACCTGTCATTTCAGCTTATTTGCATCTTAAAAAACAACTGAGAGTAATGTTAAAATTAGACTGTACTAAGGCAGTTGGAGTGAGGAAATTAGTTGAATGCTTCCTCAGTAATTGTCAGCAAGGATGTGAAGGGTGTGCTGTACCTGAGAGAAGCTGATAATAAACAACTCGGGGAGCCAGAAATAAACACCCAGATCTCCTAGTTCTTTTGTTCCTTGGAGGTTCCTTTGGATGCCCGTGGGTGTCTTTTCCCTGCTCCTTTTCACTTTTTGTTCTGAAGGACAGAAGCAAAGGTGGCCACTGATGTCCAAAGTCCACAGCAGCAGGGGGTCCCTGGCCTGAACAGACTCCATGGTATTTGTGTTTGTCTGAGCTCGGCAGGGCTCTGACCTTGGCCCAGAAGTGTCAGGTGTGGCACCTGCGCCTTTGGGTTCCCTTGCAGGGGCAATAACATATGCACCTAAATAGTGTGATTCGAGGTAGAAAGTGATCAAAGAGGCAAAACCAAATGCCATGGGCATGCAGAGAAGAAAGCAAGTGATCTGAGAAACTTCATACTGGAGGTGTCCTTTGGACCTGGGCCTCGATAGGTGGGGATATTTTGGACATGATGATGCTAACACAGTATGAGCCCACCAGTGGCTCAGTTTGGATGGATCCTAGTTTGTGTGAAGTGGAAATAAGGCTCGAACAAAAGAGTAAAACGAAAGCACAGAGGACCTTGAATGGCAGGCTAAGTCATGAGTAACAAATTTCCTGATAGGCATTGGGGAGCTGCTGAAGGGTTCTGAGGAGGAGTGGCAAATTTAGAACTGGGTTTCAGGAAGGATTACATGGCAGCAGGATCTGGGATGGCTTGGAACAGAAGAGAAAAGAGACAGGGATAAAAGACGGGATGACAGGCTGCAATGGGGCAATGACAATGGGGCAGGAGATAGGGACATCCCATCTGAAGACTAGACAGACGGGCTGGGCTGGTCTCAGAATCTTAGCCACCAACGGAGACCAGAGCATCCTTGCTACCCACAGAATAAAGCATCTAGCTCTTGGCCTACTCCCCAGGCTCTAGGCCTACTCTAGATTGTGATCCAGCCTCCTTCCAACCTCCTCCTTCAGCAACATAGCTCCCTCAACATACATTGCTTTAGATCCGGTATGAATTTTCTTACCTCCATGTTTGGTGCTAATTGTATCTCCAGCCTTCCATCCTGCTCCAACCTCTATCACCAATATCCCAGCCTACTCTATGATTTTATCTCTAAATGCCATGACAAGGTGAGTTGACAACCCCAGTGGATCAGTCCTTACATTCTGGTTCTGGAATTCTCTGGGGAAAGGCATATGGAATGCATGTATGTGTGTGGCAGGGGAAGGGTGGATTAGAAAGCCAAGTGCACTCCACTGGGGACAGAGACTCCAAGGTAAGGCTCGTGTTTGCTTTACCTTCTCCCTTCTCCTCTGCCCCGCCCCAGTAGATAGTTCATAATGCTGTGCTGACAGGAACTGCAGCCAATCGCTCTTGGGTTTCAGCAGATGATAAAGTGACAGGAAGATTGTACCACGTTCTCCAAAAAGGCCCCCTGGGGATGATGTTGAGCAGGATGATTGATTTGGTTAGATTGTGATGTGTTATTTAGGGAGAAGACAGAAGAGCTGGGAGAATGGAGAAGAAGAGAAAGGGAAGGGAGGAAAAGCAGTGAGAGGAGGAACAGCCTTCCCCACACATGGAGGTGAGCTCTGGCACTCTAGACAGGGATCCCCTTGCCCATGATAGTAGGAGAGGATGGGCATCTGGTCAACCAGCAGCTCCCACCCCCAAGAGACCTTGGAGAAACAGGCAGCACATGGCTCCATTGAGTGGCAGGAGTTGTCTGGGAAGTTCTGATGGAGGGAGCTCTCTATGTGGAACCTGCTGACCTAAGAGGGTTAAGGCACTGAGTGGGGATTGCAGGGAGCCCCAGTTTCAACTGAGGTGAATCAACTGCATTGAAAGGAGCCAGGCAGAGAGAAGCAAAGATCTGGGAAATGCATGCTGTTCGCGGGCCAGGAGAGCAAGCTTCAGGTACAATGCAGCATCTACAGAGTAGAAAAGCTTGGTGTGATGTAGGGAATTAAGTCATCCTAGAAGCATGAGCAGCAGGGGACGAGAGAGGAGTAAAGAGAAAGGAGGATGGGGGAGAGACTAAATATGGCAATGAAAAGTAACCTGGGAAGATAAGGGCAGGTGGGCATTGATATCACTCTCTGAATAGCTCCAGGTTAGGGGCTTTGGTAGGGTCCTTCCTTCCCCTCCCAACTTACACTTTGGGAAATGTTATTTGGAGAGGAGATGGCTGGTGTAGAAATCTTGTTTAGAGCAGAGCAGGGAACAGGGGTCACCGTGTACCTTCGTCACTGTGGGTCTGAACCAGAGGATGTGGCTTAAGCTGTCAGAGGGAGAGACTTAGGTTCCAGAAGAAAAGAACACGCTCCACAGAGATGACGTGAGATTCTACAACAGAAGAAAGGGAAACCCTGGGCACGCTTCCATGGACCATTTCGGAACTCCCAGAAATCCTTGGCTGCAAGAGACTGGGCAGGAGGGATGGCACAGGATGAGCTAAATGCCTCCTGTTGCAATAGTGAGGTTTCTTCTGTCCCTTTTAGATTCTTAAATCTTCTTGACAGCAGGCATCAGCTCCTGGGTCTCTCTGGTCAGACAGAGATAAAAATGTATCTTCTAAGAAGGAATCTTTATTTCCTTAGATTGGCTCCTGAGGAATGGTGAAGACAGAGGGCAAAGACCTGGAAGGGGCAGAGGCTAAACTCATGCCCTGGGAACAGCATGGGCCTAATGCTCCAAAGAAAAGATTTGGAGGGTGGGAGGACACAATGAGAGAGAAAGATGGAGGAAGTGGATCAGGAGAGCCAGGACAGGCTGGACGGTTTTGGAAAAAGAATTGGAAGAGGGATTCAAGAAGCTGCCATATACTTATGCCACTACCCAAACAGCACCGTTAAACAAAATGGAAAAAGCCATGCCTTCTTTGAGACACGTTGGTGCCATCTACCAGAAAGTTGGGGCAATAACTATAGATCTATTATGGCTACAAGGTGAATGGTGCCCCCTAGAGTTGTACAGTGCCCAACCTGCATAACTGTATACTACAACTCTGCTGCTGGATATTGTAGGATCTCGCTGAGACAGATAAGGAAAAGGGATTTTAGAGTGCTTTTCTCTGTGAGACGTGATATATTTTCCCCTTTGCCATCTCTTCAAGAACCTTTGGGAAAAATATCACATCGCTATATCAAAGCTTTTGGAGTCACATTTGTTTTTCTTTTTAAGATGGCACTGTGTGAAAGCAGGCCTTCGGGCTGAAGCAGAATGGGTTTGGATGACACTCATTATTTGCCCACGCAGATAACAGGCTGCACAGGGGGTCCACTCAAGGACTGATGACCTGATGGCAACTTGGCCTCAATGCCACAGTAATCAGTCATGCAGTCCGAGGTCCTCTACTGTCAGGGCATCACCGGGAAAGAAGTGCTGCTGGGTCTGTCCTACAGGACCTCATGTCTACCGTTTCGGTGTCTGAAGCTAAATTGTGCGCCATGACCATCTTAAGTTCTGAGGCCAGCTGGGAATGGTGGTCCGAAACCCGGCTGTCAGTTTAAGGGTGGAGAATCAGAGCTGACTTACAGGTCCAAATGAGAGCAGGAGAGCCTTGAAAACAGAAAAGCTGCAAAGCAGGAGGAGCCGAGCAGAAAGGCAGGGGGGCTCTCGGAGGAATTCTGGGGCCATCCGTTGAGGCCTGCAGAGATTTCTGAACGACCCCAGCATGACTGAATCGGGGGTAGGTTGGGTTCATTTAGAGAGGCCAACATCACAGAGGAGAGCATCAGGGCTGTGTGGGACCCCCTTGCTCCCGCCGTGACCTGCCTTGCCGGAAAGAGCTCCTCGGAGGTCTGCCCGGAGCAGGCTGGCTAGAAACATTCAGGGAGCAGGCAGAGTAGGGGAAGGCAGGAATTTTCAGCGTTGGTTGAGAGCTTCATTCAGCCTACTGGAGACCGGCCCCAAGTCTCAGTCCCGGGGCTCAGGGACCTTCCACTCTCAGCCCCCAGTCTCCCTGCAAGGGGAGAGGGAGAGGGGGCCAGAGCTCTGGCTCTCAGGGGCTGGCTAAACGGAATTATCGTCGCAGAATAAATCCACGCCAGGCGGGTTTATGAGGCGCTCAGAAGCTGCAGGAACAATATCATTTAGAAAACATTTATGCCTGCAAGGCGAGTGCAATCCCACCTACCTCCCCCCTTTATTTATGAGGCTTGTTGGGTAATTAAGTGAGAGCTGGGAAGGAGAGTGGTGGGAAGGAGATCACCCCTAAATAATCCTGCCTGGTGAGCCAGCACCATCTGGGTGTTGCACAGCAGGGATGGCCCCCAGATGGGTGGAGAGTTTATCAGCAGCACCTGGATCTGGGGGTGAGGACTCCGTAACGGACTCCCACAGATCTAGTCTGAGCTCCCGGAGGGCAGGGGTCCTGCCTTCTCATTGTTCTAGCCCTGGCACCCAGCACAGCATCTGGCATATGATAGTTGCTTAATACATGTTGTGAAATACTCATTCGAGAACAATTTAATGCGGCCTACCATGTGCCCGACGCTGGGCTCGCCACATCCTGCTTCATAACAGTGAACAAAACAGACAAAGCCGCTACCCTCATGGAGCTTGGAACCCAGCAGGGAGGCAGGCATCAAAGAAATAACGTCTCAAATGACCATTTCCCTGTGGTGGGCTTGCCTTTTCCTACCTACTATATTTAAGGAAGCAGAAAAAGAATAGAATGAAGAAAGTATCCTTGGACATAGTGCCTCACAAGCCCAAGTTGTTAGAAGGGATCAATATAACTAATTGCAATGGTTAATTCTATGCGTCAACTTGGCTAGAATATGGAGTCTAGTTGTTTGGTCAAACACTGGCCTATTTGTTGCTGTGGAGGTATTTTGTAGATGGAATTAGCATCTACATCAGTTGACCTTAGGCGAAAGATCACTCTCTACAATGTGGGTGAGTCTCACCTTAACAGCAAGCACTACAGGTTCCAGGGATGAGAAGGAATTCTGCCTCAAGACTATACCCAGGACCTTCCTGAGTGTCCAGCCTAAGGAATTTGGACCCAAGAATTCAACATCACACTCATCAGAATGTCCAGCCTCTGGCCTGCCCTACAAATTCAGACTTGCCAGACCCCACAGTCACACTGTAATAAATCATTTAAACACACACACACACACACATTCTGTTGGCTCTGCTTCTCCAAAGAACCCTGACTGATACCCTAACTCAAGGTCAGGACCACGGCAGACATTCTTTCAGCATAAAAAATTTCCAAAGTTCTGTTGGCAGAAGGGCAGAGGCTCATGTGGAGACCTGGAGAAGGCCTTTTGCTGGTTAGTGCTCGAGGCTTGAGCTCTGCTTTGTGTGCCAGTTTTTATATCTCAGAGTGGCCAGGAGAAGGAGGAGGGGGAAGCACGCTGCCACCTGGAGTCAGCAACCAACTCCTCCACCTTAAGCCTCAAAATTTCCCGTCCTCATTCCCACCCTCTCACCTACAGGAGAAACTGATGACAGTCCTGGCCTGAGTCCTGAAGACATCTGGGCACCAGAAAGGGGGTTGCCACCAGGGGCTGGACCATATCAGCATGTGACCTCGTCTTCCGGAGGTCAGAGTGTACACCGGAGACCTGGGAAAGGCTCCAGTCTTGGTCCAAAGGTGCTTGAGTATATTTCAGAACACATTTTCCATATCTAAAGCAGAGGTGAATCTGTGAGCACCAATTAAGCGTGTAAAGTGCACATCCACGGTTGGCCTTCTGAAGAGATGTGCATCTAGGGGCACACACAGGCACTTTTGCACGTGTGTGGGTGTGCTGGTGGCTGAGTGAGAGCCAGCAGTGGAGCGCAGCCTCGGCTCCGGCTGTGAGATTCGGAGACCAAGGTGGTTGGCCTCTGTGAGGGCCTTCCCCGGTGCCTTCCCTCCCTGCACGTGCCTGAGAATGAAGCAAGTGCGAATCTGGGGACTTTGGAGACCGGGTCTAAGAGGCCTTTTCCCCCAGGCCTCTTCGAATGTGTGCTGTTGAGCCTTCACTCTCAGGGAACCGGCCCTGAGGGCTGTGCTCCTAGAAGCCAAAGCCAAGTGCACAGGCCCTGGAGGATGCGACCTGACAGGGAGAGAGCATGGGGGCCAAGGAGGCACCTGCGTGGCGGGGAGGAGACATCTTGGAAGTGGCTCCTCTGGCCCCAGCTGCCCCACTGGATACAAGATTCAGAGATGACTCACCCAGTCCAGTTCTTCCAAATTCCCGTGCCATAAAATTGTCAGCCCAAATAAAATGGGTGTTTTAAGTTACTGCTTTTTAGGGTAATTTGATGTGTAGCAATAGATAAACAGGAACAAGGTCAACAGAGCACTTAGCTCTG
This sequence comes from Tolypeutes matacus, assembly GCA_026826555.1. Lineage (NCBI taxonomy): Eukaryota > Metazoa > Chordata > Mammalia > Cingulata > Chlamyphoridae > Tolypeutes > Tolypeutes matacus. Next base: position 17,928,216 of record JAKSZT010032012.1, read on the forward strand.
GTAAGAAGAGGCCTTTTCACCAGAGCCATTCCCAATTCCAGAGGAGCAGAGGCCACCTCCTCCAGCTCACGCCCTCCTGGTCCTGGCTCTCAGTGTCCCTCTGCGTTACCTCCAGAGCCTCCACTCCCTGGCCTCGGCGACCAGAAGGCTCCAAGCCCTCAGAACTTGCTTGTCCTGGAACGTAGGTGTAGGCGACGCCTTCCTTTGCTGCTAGAGTGATATCTGGGGAGGGTATAGGACCCTCTGGCGACAGGATGCTGGCCAGGCTCAGTGCCGACTGCAAGGAGATGGCTGGAGTCGGGGAGGCAGGGAGGAGCAAGGGGCCATCAGTAGGCAGGACCTGGGGTATGTTGGGGGGATCAAAAATCACTCAGCAGGTGAGGCTTCTGAGAAAAGTGTGTTACGCTATTAAGTGATACCAAATTGAGCTTTGTGAGTGAAGTAGAGTCTATCTTTAAGACTTAAAAAAGACATTTACCACCAATTTCTGCGAAGTGCTTTACTTATGCTATTAAGTTTCCATCCCATGCACAAATGAATCATGCAGGGAACACTGAAGCTTAGTTTCTCCAGGCAAACAGTGGCCGAGCTAGTGCCTTCCAAGTCTCTAGTGTCAGTGCAAAAAGGATGTTGGAGGCAGTTCTGGCAGATTAACAAATTAGCTCTGCTGCTTTTACCTAAAGTGTTGCCAAACTATCAGAGTCTAAAACTCCTGGATTGAGAGGGGCCAGGAAGGGAGCTGGCTGCTCTCCGAGCAACCCCAGCTTCACTGATGCCTCAGTGTGTTCCCAGGAATGTTTTGTTTTTAGGGTGCATAAGAAGCCACCATCGGAGAGTCGGGACCCTTTCTCCTGACCAAGGGTGCCTGGTTTCACAGTATCTGAGTAGTAGCCCATCAACTTCTCTGTGGAGGGGCAGGTCCCAGGAGGGCCTCTGGAGACGTAGGAAACTGCTTCAGGCTGTGCTCTGAGAACCCTGAGCTCCATGCTTCTTGTCCTCTGCAACTGGGGATACTTTCAGAAGCACAGATCTACTCCTTCTTCCCTCATGGCTGACCAGCTTGTCATCCTCAGCTTTCAGGTAATTGTAGGATGAAAGAGCTGTAAGACCTTTTACCCACATTACTGAAAAATTCTCTTAGTTTATTGTACTAACTCCAACTTTAGAGGATGGTGGAGTTAGCAGGAACTTTATGATCCGATTTTAATGACTCCAAATATCTCCCCCTCAGGGCTTGCCACCCCATCTGAAATTCTATCGTTTAAAAATTAGCCCTTTGGGTGAAGGTATTGCATCTTCAGGAATCTCCTGTTCAATTTCAAATAACCCCAACCGTGATACCATCGGATCCTCATTAGCCGTTAAGATTCCACTCCTTCTCAGCAGCTGGACCTCCCGCACACTCAAGGCCCCATAAAAACACCTCACTCACGTATTTCCCTGACTCGGTGCGTCCACACTGGTCTTTCTGCCTTCCTTCTAAAACTGTTCCCCATACTTCTGGCTTCTGATCACATGATGCCACTTCCTTTTATGGCTTTATCTCACTTTTCTGATTTATCTGTTGCATTCATTCTCAACTGCAGTTCAGAATTTCCCCCCAGTTGCTCTGCTGGAGACCATCCCTGGTAAACACCTCTGCTCGGCTGCCTGAGCTCTGACACCTGGATGTTCCCCACGGAGAGTCGTTACCCCAGGGTTGATTAACAGGGACCAGAGGGAAAAAATGGAGGACCCCGGGAAAGGTCCTGCTGAGCAACAAGCCTCACCAGAGAAGGTTTGGGGGGCTGCTTCAGGGGGCGGAGCACTAAGTGGCAGTCTGGGCTCGGTGAGGAGGGGAAGGTGAAAACTCCACACGCAAGCGCTACCGCTCCACAGCGCCCTCACCAGCAGCCGGGTACATTCTGCTCCTGCGCCCAGCCCTGAGCTCCTGCGGATGAGTGAATCCTAGGACACAACCTCTCAGCATGTTCCTGAATCAGGGCGCTAGGTCTGAAAGGGACCTTACAGATCTTCCTCTCGCCAGGCCAGAGAGGGGAAGGGCCTTGGCCAAAATCACAAAGCCAGTCGGGGGGACGCTGGGCTCTGCCACCATCACTCCCCACTCCTCCTCTCTGCTTGCTCTCAGGCTGCTGGCCCCTAAGGACAGCAGCATTTCCAGGGAGTAATTTCCTTGAGCTGTGGGAAGCAGCAGGGGCTGTGCAGAGAGTAACCTGGGCTGCCCAGCAGACCACACCCACTTGGCCCAGTGAGCTGGACTCTGCCACATGTTTAAATCCATTTACCTGGGGGCAGGAAGGGGGGCAGCTTACGATTAATCGACTTCTTATTTGCTATGTGATTATTATCTTGCCCAGAACAGTCCCTGAAGAATTTCCTGCTAGGGGACCTCTGGAAATCTGAGTTGGGTGGTGTCCATCCATTCATCCATCCGTCTATTTAACAAACACTTCTGGGCACCAACTTCTGCGTGGCTCTGTACCAGGATCCAAAGTGAGCAAGACCGACAAGGTGCCTGCACTCAGAGACCTTAGAGTCTGACGAAGGATATAGATGAATCAGATATTTTACAGATTAGTAAGTGCTGGGCTTTGGAGAAGTGCAGAGTGTTGTGGTAGGATGACCATATAATTTATTATCCAAACCAGCACACTTAGGAGGGTGAAAGGGTAATCTTTTAAGGATCATTTGAAGGCAAGAGGTGCAAACCTAGACCATTCTGGGTAAATTGAGACACCTGGTCATCTTAGTTATGGGGAAAAAAAGGAAGCAGAAAAACAAGCCTACTAGAAAAAGGGACCCACAGGGGGACAATGTGGCTCAAATGGTTGGGCATCTGTCTCTCATATGGAGGAACCTGGGTTCGATCGCCGGGACCTCCCGGTAAAAAAAAAAAAGAAAAAGGGACCCACAAACTGACTCAAAATTGTTTTACTACAGTGAGGATTTCCACATAAGCAAATTGTAAGAACATGCAAGAGATTCAGAATCTAGCTTTATTCAGCCTATCCACTGGACATCACAACTGTTTTTGTTGTTGTTTTGTTTTTTTAATATACATATTTTTATTAGAGAAGTGAACTTACAAAACAATCATGCAAATATGCAGAATTCTCTTGCAACACCCTCCAACATATTACATTGTTATGGGACATTTGTTACCAATTATGAGATAACATCATCAAACTATTACCACTAATTATGGTCTATAGCATACTTTTTCCATAACCCCCTATTTTTAACACAGTACTTCTTTGACTTTGATGTGAGAATTACAATATTGCTGTTTATTATAGTCCATAATTTCATTAATTGTATTTTTCCCATGCATCTCTATAGCATTACCACATTTTAACAGTGATGTACATTTGTTCTAGTTCATAGAAGAACATTCTTGTATTTGTATTTTTAACCACAATACTCCCCCACCTCTGGTTTCACTATGTTATCCAGTCCCAAGATTATTCTCTAGTTTTCTTTCAATCACAACTGTTTTTAGTTTAACCTCTGGCACCTCCCAGGACATTCCTGGCCAGGCAGATGACCATCCAGTAAGGATTCCCCACCTCCATTCTTAGGGAAGCAAAGATGTTTCTGAAAAGTACCAGGCACAATCCCCAATTTCAGAAGGAATCAGCACTCACAAGCAGCCCCTGCCCCTCCAGGGTTTAGAATGTCCTCTTTTTATCCAAGACCAGAAGTGGTCAGGACAAAACCTCTTTCCCAAGTACCAGACAACATCAGTTTTTCTATCTGCTAAACGATGTTTTTGCCCTTGGTTGAATCAATCCTTTCCTATAATTTTAAAAATGTGATTTCTCACCTCTTTTCCTGTCTCTTTTCTTGCCTGGCTTTTAGGTTTCTTGTCCCCATCATGTCCCAAATGTTTTTTCCACCATTACTTCTATCCTCTCTCACTCATGTTCTGACCCATTGCCCAATGAGCAACCTCCAAACCCACACTGGCAGCATTCAACCATGTGACGCTCTCATCTACAGCAAAAAAAGAGAATAAAACTGAAATACGGGTACCAATGGGGGAGAAAGGATCTGTTCATGACACACCCTGCTAGGATCTGAACAGAATTACTGATCAGCTGAGCTCCCAAAGACACATAACCGACGATGGAGCTGCTGGTCACAGCTCCCAGGTGATAAGGAATTGAGATGAGTCCTCACAGATGTCACAGGTGGGTGGAGTTCAGTGGAGAAAGTCAGTGGCCGTGGAGGGGATGAGATAGAATTTCAACAGCCAAGTGCTCCCATTTTCTCATGTAAACCCAGCCTGGACCACGATGCCTCATCAGTCCAGACTTCTTCCATCTGGGAAGGCCTAGCATGTCTGGGAGCACCAAAGTGACAGCAATGAGCAACCTTAACCCACACTAGCGGCTCACCTTCCCCAAGCCAGGGCTGAACTGATTTTAAATTGGCTGTTTGTAATTAGTCTTGTCCTAACTAAGACCAGTTAGGAGGTTGGCTTTATAGATAAGTGAGGTAAGTTCCCATGACATTTTATGGAAACTCCTTCATAGAATTGAAATTAGGAAAAAATAAACAGTGTTTTACTCCATTCGTGAAACAGCGTTTACTGTAAGGGGCAGCTTTCAAATTCAGCTACTGCAGATGGGGTGTATGTGTGTGTGGTAAGGGGGAGATGGGATGGAAAGGGGAGGAGACAAAGATGGTAGAGTTGATTCAAAGAGAAAGAAAGAATACAACCATAGAGAAAAGGGCTTTTGAATAAAATGGGAAGTCTTCCATGTGCATCATTAAACCCAGAAGGTAGGAACTGCCTAACCAACCCCTTGGGGTAGCATAAAATGCTGCCCACCAGCGAAGAAGATGTTCTAAGCCACAACGACTTGGCAGAGGCCCTCACATTTGGGAGCTGTCCTTTCTGAGGAGCCTGAGTGGTGTGTAGTTCTGTGTACTAACAATTAAGAATGAAAGTTGACAGTAAATGAGGAAAATAACATGATTGATGGATTCTATTTGGTAAAAGCAGTTATCTTATATGTATTCAATTTTGAGCGGCTGCAGGCAGACACTGAGACATCTTCACAATCTGGTATCATCCCTGATACCCCAAAGAGATTTTTCTGATGGATGCCAGTCTGGAGTGCAGAGAAGAAGATGGGGTGACAGATTCAGAGCAGAGAAGACTGTGGGACGACAGACTCAGAATCAGGGGAATTGAAGAAGCACCTCTCGGCCAGGCCAAGTCAAGGACAGCGCCTGGCTTCTTCTCTTCCATCCTCCACCATTCTTAGAAAGAAGGGATTGGTAGTTGACACCATTCTTCAAGGTCATTGTTTCTGAATATTCTTTGCAATAAGCTGTATTGAAGCTTTGTGTCTACATACAGTTTATTCTCAAATATGATTTCACTTCTTCCCAACTAATCCTGTTGTGTGTCCTAATAAAATACCCTTTATATAACATAAAGAAAAGGTACCTCAACGGGATAAGCCAGATTTTTATCCCACTTGCATGGTGGTGCCCAGATTACTGCCATGAGAATGAGCCACCCCATACAAATACACCCCACATGTTTACAGCAGATGCAGTTTACCTTGAGATCTTTGCAAACGCTCGGACACTTTTTAAATTAACACCATCGAGGCAGATTTAGATGAGCAACTGGCAGTGGGATGACATCGACATGAACAGTCAACATATACACGAGCCTCAGAGGCAGGGTGACCAGCTGGCAAAGGACTTGGCAGGAATAGACTGCTGGTCCCTAAACCACATCAGTGTCCAGTTCTGGGGTCAGCCCAGGTGGTGGAATGTGAAGGATTTAGACAATTCAGACCATCATTTCTGGGTTGTTATCCAGATTTGTGTTTTCTATGGAAGAGTTAATGGCTTTGGTTTATAAGAACCAATTAACATGTGACAGATTCCTGGAGTCTCCGAAAACTCACTCCCATGTTCTTTCCCCCACCCTGCCCATTGCTCACTCTCTCTCTCTCTCTCTCTCTCTCTCATACACACAAACACACACACACACACACCCTTTCTCTTGCCATAACAGTTGGACTATTGTGAACTGGAAAGCTGATGGGGTAAAGATGTCTAAAGAATGGGGCTCCCCAGCCTACCTGAGTCACCTAGCGCATGTCAGAGCTGAAAGAATTCTTGGAAACCCTCTAGCTGGGCAGTAGAGAAAACTGAGACCAAAAATGAAATTTAGTAACGCAGGTGGATCTGTGACTTACTAATTCTCCTTTTCAGAAAGCCCTGATTTCACCCAGAGCTCTGGCCTGCAGGCATGTGCCCACATGCCTGCACTCTGCACACCCCTGAAGAGTACCCCATGCCCCCCTGGTTCACTCATTCCATGCCACAGTTTTCCCTAAGAGACAAGGGGGAAGGATGAGAACAGTCATGGAGCAGAAGGTTAACTCTCCAAGGCACCTCATTCCCCAGTATCTGGTCCAACCCCTTCCCGTTACTTGTTAGAAGACTCAAGTCTAACACAGTGACATGGAGATTTGAAAAGCCTCTCACAGTCAGCTAGAGGAAACCAGGCGGAAACTAGGTCTCCTCATTCGCCAGCACTTGGTCCTTCTATCCAGGCCTCCCTGCTCCTCCGTGTCCAGGACCCTCCAGTTCTGGCCCCAGCTCCGTGTTAGTCTCCAACTTCAGGCAGCAGCGGGTGTCGAGGGGAAGGGAAAGGGGACAAGCATGTGACCAGGTGGCCCCTAAGGCCAGGCACAGACCCCAACCCCTCTCTTTTCCCTTCGGCTTCACACAGCCAAGCCAGCAGGGGAAAGCCATAGTGAGGTCACCACATTCCTGGCCGATAAAGAGCATCTTTGTCTGCCCTGCCAGGCCTCTGGCTCCAGATGAACAGTCTCTCCCCACTGAAAAATGAGCATTCTCAGACTCTCAGGACACACACGGCCCTGGAAAAAAGTGAGGACACACAGACCCACAGAAGTGTGCACATGTGCCAACACACACCCACATCCCCCCACACACAAACACACAGCACAGCTAGGAGCTAACCCTGAGGAATAAACATACTAGATCTACAGACCAGTTTAGCTCCGGAAGGAAAAGATCCTCAATGTGATTGAATCTACCAGGATCAGTGTCCCAGGGTTTGATAATCTTTAATTTCCTCAGTTTTCTTCTCTGTAAAATGGGAAGAGCAATGTCTATCCTGAATTATTGTCATGAGGAATAGAGAAAAAAGCAAAATTCTAACCTAGTGTCTGGATCAATAAAAAAGAGTTTTTGCTATTATTATTAGTAGTAGTAGTAGTAGTATTTTTATAGACACCTTCCAGGGGACCTTCCAGTTCAAAATGACTCTTTCCTTCTGTGAGAATTTCCTTCTTATCTGGCAAAGTGGATGCCCCCTACACCTGGCCACTCTGATGGGAAAAGAGGTGCCAGCAGGAAGTACATGACCTTCTATGGCCAGTTGGAAACTCTTCTCCAAGGACTTGGAAACGGGGCGCAGAGAGAAATTAAGATTCCCACGTGGCACAGCCTGTAACATGCAAACTCAAGAATCTGGGCAACGCCGTTGTGCAGTGTGGATGGGGGGACACAGGAAGCAGGTCTGCAGGCCTGTGAGGTGCAGGCTAGACAAGCAGAGAGACACTGGGTGGAAGACAGAGTTCTGGCAGCACCAGCCCCTTCCTGCAGCCCAGCTACCTGCCTTTCTTTGGCTACCACCAAGGTGACCCTACAGCCTCACAGGACATTCCCTCATTTTCCTTACATTAGCTGGAGTTAGTTTCTGTTCCTTGCAAGAAATTAGTCCTTACTAGAAAATGATGACGATGATGCCACCACTGCAATGATGAGTCTATGCACATGAAGGGAGATTTCATTTTTAACCTCTTTATCCCCCAGTCCTCTTTAGACTGTGTGTTTGTGTGCCTTTTAAAAAGGTAATGAGGCAGACAACCCCAGAGCAATAGCAAACTTTTGCTGAAGAGTTCCTGCCATTAAATCTGAGGAGCAAGGTGGCTGGGAGTGAGGAGGAGGACATCTGTCTTGACTCGCTTCTCTCTCTGCAGTGTGTGCTAGCACACTCTTGGCTTACTGAGAAATGCCTGGACCTTTGCAGCCCTGTCATTTACCTTGAACAAAAAACTGAGCCTTTCTGAGTGCCAGAAACATTTAAATAATAGTACTAGTGTTAACAGCTGCAGGTAAAGCACCTGACACGAAGGTGAATTCTCAATGAGTGGTAGCTATTTTAATTAAGTGCCCCAGCCTTATTGTAACCATCATCCACAGAACACCCTGGCATGCATTTCCAGAGTTCCTTTAATATTTATCCTTCTCAAAAAAGAGACAGTGTCCTGTTTAGCAGAAAAGTATGGGGACTTTTCTTTCCCCCGTGGCTGGTGTAACGCATCCCGAGGTAGATGTTTAGATGTCTAAAACATCCTTGGCCAGCCCTCTCCTTCCTTTCTCCTTGGGCAAGTACATTTACTGATGGTCAATATTTCACTAGGTGCACAGGGCAGATAAAAACAAACCAAAAAGGACACATCGTTCTATTCCCTCACAAGCAGCTTATTATGAGTGGTAATTTTACAAAGCAACTTAAGGTCCAGCTAACGTGGCACAAATGAAGTGCTTGCGTGCTCTGAAGGTGCTGGGGAGAGGGTTAGACAGATTAACCAAGTTCCGAACCTAAGTGTGAAGACTAGGGATGGAAGAGTTAGTCATGATGACAGGGAAATTGGGAGGGAAGAAACAACAGTTCAGAACTTGTTAACATTCTCCATGTGTCAATCAGTTATTCAAGAGAGGATTCAATTAACCAATGAGAACCTTGGGACAGAGCAGGTAGAGCAGGCGATATAGTTTCTCAAGTTGTCTAAGTGGTAGCTGGAGTCATGTGAACGAATGACTGCCCGATACAGTAGTTTTCAACCTTGGCTGCACATTGGAATCACCTGGGGAGCTTTCAAAACCACTAATCAAAGCCTGGTCCCAGTCCCAGATTATCTAATTTAATTGGTCTTGGGTACTGCCTGGGAATCAGGATTTTTTAAGGTTCCCCAGATGATTCCAGATGCAGTCAAGGCTGAAAACAGAAGTGGGATACGAGCAGGCCGCTCTTGTGGGTTGTGTCTGTTGATGAGGATGGGCTTGGTATAGAAAGCTGAAAGGCTGGGGGGCCAAGGGTGAAGGAAGTATTCTCATAAGGGACCCATCTTCACTCTTCCCTGGAGTGAGACATCACCCCTAAGAGCAACCTAAGTCTCAGACACCCCTCCAGTGCCTTCTCTGTTGCTACACTGCTCAGACCCCCCAGGCTAACCCTCACCTGGTCAGTGCCAGAAGAACTTCCAGTGCCTGTGGCCCGATAAGACCATTCATTGTGAGAAAAGTGAGGTCAAGCCCAGCTGAGTGGGTGGCACTAGCCTCTGCTGGCTATCTGGACAAAGAGGGTGTTGGTAACTGCATATTTCCAAAGTTCTGATTACAATTTGTGCCCATTGAAGCTGTTCCCCTGGCCTATTTCCTGGCACGTGGTGGTGGTTGTGGGAAAGAAGCATTGCAGGGCAAAGCAGGAAAGAAAGTCATTCCACAGCTTCAAGCCCAAGGGGGCTTTTGAAATCTCTGATTCTAACTCATTCCAAATGAGCTGCAATCCTAGTATTTTGGGTCTACATCTGGACTTTGGTCAACCCCCACATGAGAGTCACCCTGGGCTACACTTACAAAGGAAGTGTAAAGGAGCCCTCTGCACCTGTAGAAGACACAATGTGAAGTGGCTCAGGATTACTGCTCTCAGTGACACCCACCACCCCCCTGCCCCAAAACATGCACACTTAGCCGCAAAGCCCCTGTAGCCACTTAGTACAGCGTGGCCTACAACCCACGCTTGGACAAAGTTGATTGGATGAAGGTTGAGGCTTTGACCCAAGCTGGCCAGATTCTCCCTCCAGGAATAAGTAAGACCAGTCACTCTCTCCCTGTGGCGGGGTGGGTAACTCAGGAGCTACAGGTGGCCATGTTTCCTGCCCAGTGGGCCGAGAAGCAGAGGAAGGTGGTCTTCAATGGAATAACCAGGGACATTATCTCCCATCTGTCCCATCAGTACCCACCTGAGGTCCGGGTACAGTCCTGTCCTTGGGTTCTACAAGACATTTGTACTGCCTTTCTTATAATAAATTGTTCTTTTAATATTTAAGCTGGCTTAAGTGAATTTCTATTATTTTGAATCAATAATAAAAAGCTAACATTTATGTAGCATTTATGATGTGCCAGGCACTGCTCTAAGTTCTCTATGTGTATCTAGTCGTTTAATTTTTACAACAACCTTATGACGTGGGTACTAGTATCTTCAATTTGTGGATGAAGAAACTGAGGCACATGGAAAACAAATGAGTTGCCTAAGATTCTGCAGGCCAAATAGTGTAAAGTAATATGACCCTTATGGATCCAATTCAGATTCTCTTTACCACCTTGTTATGCAAATTCAGGCAAGAGACCAGACAGTCAGAGTACAGTTAATACCAACTCAAGACATAGGACAAAGTGCTCAAATAGCTGCAGTTCAGAAAAGAGCATCCACAGACAGAGCATACCAGGGAAGCTTCCGGAGGAGATGGGCTGGAGGTGACCCTGGAGAGGCAGACAGGATGGAAGCTCTTCCACGGGGAGGTGGAAAGAGAAGCTATCAGCACTGGCGCCGGCTCCTGAAGTCCAGACCCAGGAGGCGCAGCCCTGGAGGTTTTGAGCCTGAGATCACTGCAGGAGCGTCCCCCTCTGCTGGGGGGGGAGCGGATAAGGCAGGGCGCCCTATGGAGGCTCTGGCAGTTCCCTGGGTGAGGCTATGAGGGCCAGGACTGGGGGCAGCAGGAAATGGAGAAGACTCTGGTTTCCTTTTCAGACGTGCTTATACTTCCCTGGTTTGCCTCAGAGGCTCCAAGTCCATAGTGTCTCTTCCCTCTTTCCTCTTACAGAACCTGCAGTCTAAAGTAGGGAACAAGCCAGTCCTCCTGCAGTCAGAGTGAGCACTGCGGATAGAGCTGCTGTGAGCACAACACTGGGCTACATTCCCTAGAGAGCTACAAAGCACCAGAGGAGCAGGCCCCTGCCCTGGGCAAGCAAGCCTGCCTGCGGCACGGCTGCGTTCCCAGCCTGCATCCAACGAAGACACACTCACTTCTGAGATACACCAAAAGGGACCAAAAACCCCACGATGCTTCAAAACTTTTCTGTGATGTTGGCATAATGTGAACCTTCGCCAACTCAGGAAGCAAAAGATGGCGGAAAAAAGAGCCGTGCCTGAGCCTAAAGCATTAAAGTAAAAAATGGATTTCGATAAAACAGGATATGAAAACAAGAAATAACTGTAAGTGGAATTGAAAGCAAATGGCATAAAGCCCCAGCACAAGGCTGCTCGTTGCAATTCTGGAAACTTAACTCCTCGCAGCTGCACAGCCATTAGTAGTCGTGCCTTTTTTCTTTCCACCACTGTGAGTTCATCACTTGTGGTGCCGAACGGCAGCTCTCAGGCTTCACACCTCTTCTGCTGCCCTCTAAACCTCAGGGGACTGAGGCTGGACAAATATCCAGTCCTCCCCAGGGAGAGGGGACATGATCTGCTCAGGATCAAAGGGAGATTCCGGGTCAGCCTCCAGGACCTCCCTACCCCTCTTGGCCTCCACCCCCTGCTACATCTGTAAAGAGCCTCAGCAAGACAGACGTCATGGTCACAGCCAGGAGAGGCCTCCAGGAGACATTGGCTCTGCAGTGGCCAGTTGTGAGGGAGTCAGGAGAGTGAGGACCAGCAGGGAGCCTGTCCCCATGCCCCAAAACCTCACAGCATCACAAGGGCAGGTCCTCGCCAACCAGACTCCAGGAAATTTTCTGATGTAATCCTCAAGTCCTGGTTGGAAATCATTTTCTGGAACACTCTGCTCTTGCCTGTGCCAGAAACCAGCCAGCTCATGCCAGGCCTACCAGCTGCCTTGCTTCTAACTATCGGGGTTGGAGGAGATTGGTTTCGATGACCTGTAACGTGTCCCCAACCCCAGAGACTACGACGCTGGGACTTGGAATTATTAATACTGAATATTGCCCCCTGAAGTTACTCATAATAGAAAGACTCCTATTTATGGGGCCTCTTACCTGCGTTATCTTCTTTAACTCTCATCCCAAACCTAAGGGGCGGGGGGTAGGCATTATCAGCTCCATTTTTCACATGAGGAAACTGAGGTGCTCAGGGAAAACTGTATGGTGAATTTCGCATGGCCTAAGTTCATGAACCTGCCCTTAAAACTCATCTCTGTGTCTAGCAGGAAACCTTGAGCAAGGGACTCGACCCCTTACGAGGAATAATGAGATGATACCAGAGGTAAAGCACCTGGCACAGAATAAACGCTTAACAAACAGCAGCTGGTGCTGCGGGTGGCAGTTGTTATCCTTGTACCAAGTAACTCCAGCTATCGAGAGGTCGCAGTGGGACTTACGCCCTTTGCCTCCAGGGCGGCCGCACCCCCTCGCAAGCCTTTTATTGAGCAACAACAATGTGCTAGGGGACTGGCTGGGCACTGTACGTAAATGACTCCATTCAGTCTTCCCAACAACACCGCGAGGCAGGCCGGGTGATCCTCCCTGCTGCACAGATGAGGAGACAGGCAGAACTCCATGCTACCCGTCTTCAGCTGGTAAGTGGCAGAGCTAGGCTTTGAACCCTGAGTTCTCTGACTCCAAGGCTAAACGATTAACTTCTGTACAACTGGCTTTCCAGGGACAACACTTTACCTCTGCCCCGATGCTCTACTATGTCCTGTGTATACTCAGAAGTTAAGTCAAGGATCTCACAGTCCACGGGCTATTCCTGAGTGGGGTGGGAGCCAGGAATCCGGTGGCTTTGCCAGCTTTGGAAGCTTTGGAGGAGCAGCATCCATTTCGGAAGCCAGCTTGCCGATTGGAGTTCCCCCAACTCACTTGGCCCTCCAGACACAGATGATGGAGGAGCGTTGGTCCTTCCAGAGGCTGAGTTCAGGGAGGCTTTTCCCAGCCCCCGGGCCTGAGCCACATTAGCTGGAGATTCATTTCCCTAATTGCCAGACATCAGTCCGTGCCCACCTCAGAATGAAGAGAGCAGGTAAGGAGTCTGGAAGGGATTGCTCAGCAGGGACGAGCAGGGAGGTGAGTGCTGGGCCAGTGCAGGGAAAAGCAGTGTCAGAATCCTATTATTCCCCAAATGAATGGCGTTTGGTGCCGCCGCCGGTGTGGCTGCATATGGTTTGCTATTACAATACAAATCAAATCACTCAGTTACTTCAGACAGAAGACAGGCTTTTCTCCCGCAGAGGACAGAGCTGCCTGCCACCCGCGGAGGTTCTGCTGAGAATCGAACCCTGCCCCTTCTGCTGATTTACTGAGGGCGGCAGCCGCCAGGTACCTGTGGCTTGTCTGGGAGGCAGCCCTGCACAGGGCAGGGGGAGGTCGAGAAGATTCGGGGGGTGAGGTGCCACCCCTGAAGACTCGCCAAGGCGCCTGCTTGAGTGCAGCCTGCCAGGCTTGGAAATGAGAAATGCAGGTCTTGTGTCAAAAGAAGCACTTTTGAAGTCTCTGCTTTCATCTCTCAGTGTTCCCCCAACCAGAAGTGACAGGGAGGGATAAAATGCAATTTATTCACCAGCCCAGGAGGCTCATTTCCAAACACAATAGCTGTGCCAGGCAGCAGGCATTCCCCAGAAGAGACGAAAGGCAAAAAAGAAAAACACAAGAAAAAAGAAAAGCGTCCGATGGGAATCAGGCCATTAGAGGAGGGCTTTGCAGCGGGACCTGCTGAGCAGGTCTGGAGAGCCATGGCCACAAAGGAAGCAGAAGCTCTATTTTGTGCCTGATCACCTCAGCCTTGGCTGCCTCTGGGAAAGGGAAATGGAGGCCCTGCTTGGTGTTAGGAATAAGACCAGGAAGGAGCCAGGCCTCAGGCAGCGAAAGTCAGAGCCTCTCTCAGCCATGCCCCCAGGCCCAGGGCAGGTGGGCCTTCCCCTCCCTCATGGAGGTCTGGGGTCTGTGGGAATGGGCATTTTCAGGCTGATCCCCATAAGGCTGGAAGATTCTTCTGGAACCACTCCAGGCTGCAGAGAGCTATCACTGCTTCTCTGAGCCGCTCGCTCCTTCTCTGTTAAAAGGAGAAAAGAATTAAAAAACTCCACTGTAATATTAAAGGGGATATCATGGGCGGAAAATACCTACAGTGGCAGCTGACATTCAGAAGGCATTCTAGACTTTTTAAAAATGCTCCCTCTTCCTAGACTGCCTTTACCCCATCTCTTCCCTAGGCAAACTTTGAATGTACTTTCCAAATCTCTATTTGCCTTCTCTGTGAAACTTTGCCTTCCTCTCCCAGACACTCAGACATCTCTTTGCCATGTTGTCATCATGGCTGTTAGGGTATCTGTCACACTGCCCAGGAGTACACGACCTGAAGTCATTTTGGTGGGACACCAAATGTTAAAATCAATATTGGGCCAGATACTTTCGGGACTTGGAATTGTCCTGAATGACACTGCAACGATAGATAGAGGCATTATATATCCTGCCATAACCTGCAGAATTGAGTGGGAGAGAGTGTAAACTACAATGCAAACTATAATCCATGCTTAGTGGCAGTGCTCCAAAATGTGGTCATCAATTGCAGCGAATGTACCTCACATTAAAGAAGTTGTTAATGTGGGGGAAACTGGGAGCTGTGGAGAGTGGGGCATACGGGAGTCCCTTATGTTTTTATATTTTTTTAGGTAACATTTTATGTAATCTAAGTATCTTTTAGAAAAAAAAATGTTGAAAAAAAAAAGAACTTTCTCTACAATTTTGAATAATGGGAGTGGCAGTGGGCATCTTTTTATTGTCCCTCATCTTAGGGGGGAAGTTTTCAGTCTTTCAACATTGAGTATGATATTTGCTTTGAGCTTTTCATAAATTCTCCCCATCATGTCATTAAAGTTCCCTTCAATTCCTTAAAAAAAAAAAATTGGGCCAGAGACAAGTATCAACACCATAAAATGAACTTCTGGAATTCAGGGTTAGCTCTGAAAATAATTTATTACATTATTATAACAAAAAAAAAAAAAAAAATTATTGTGGCAATTGTATAATTAAAAATGTTCATTCTTAATTTTCAGATGTTCAGTGCTGTAGTTCAGGAACAATCAGTAGCACCATCCTGCCAATGTCACTGAACTCTCTTCTGATGGGGGCTCAGTTTCATCCAAAGTCCGTGGGAGAGCAGGAAATTGGAGAGATGCTCTGCTTCCAAGGCACCAAGGCAATGCCTTTCTTTCCCTTTTCAGGCTCATATTTTTTATTATGTTTTGACAGAAGATGGTTTATCGTGGATATTGTTGCACAGGAATTTTGAGGATTTCTTCTCACGAAATCCTGAGATTGACACATTGCTCTTAATTCAAACTCTAAATTATAAAGAATTTGCAAATAGGAAGGACTCGGGGTCAAAATGGAACTTTAAAACTAAATACAGATCTTAAAGGTTATTTTGTTTAATGGTACAAATGCTAATACACCAAAACAATTCTACAAACTATAAGAATTATGACATAACCTGATTTCTATAATTCATTCTTGCATTATTATTTTAATTTTTATAAATATTTCTTTGCTCAAAACCGATAGAAGGTGGTTCTTAAAGTTATCTAGCTAACACACTCTATTTCCTTTTTAATGGAATTATTTGAAAGTTCTGAATGACTTTGCACATAAAATGAACAACTTTCAAAATGTCCATTAATTACGGCACCATTTTAATCTTGCAATAATAAATATATTTATTCCTGAACTAGTAGATAGAATTTCAACATATAAAGCACATAGATTTTTTTTCACTTCAGTTTTCATGTAGTTGATGACCTCTATACTTGTGTCACAAAGGGAATATGTAAATAGAAACAAACCTTAATGGAATGCCTCCTTTATATCACTGATGCCATCATACTTTATATGGCTTTATATTAGGAACCTATGTGATCTCATTACTCATACAAAAGTTTAAAGATGTCAGAAACGAGGCTGGAGTGGACGTTGAACCGCTCACCTTCTGAAGGCCAATGCCTAAGTGAGACCCAAAGGGCAGCTCTTGGCCAGAGCTGAAGATCAGGGCTGGCAGCAAGGCTCCTCTTGGTGTTGTTTCCAGGGACACTTGGCTTCTCTTCTCTCCCTGCCCTCTGCAGGCACGACCAGAGTCTCTTCCAGCTTCTTCACGGCCACCCCCCAGCCAGGCTGCAGTGACATTTCCGATGCTCTTCAAATCACTCCCGAATTGCTTCCTCCCCCACTTCCTGGGAGGCTCTCACATCCCGACATCCTGCGGAGGTGCTCTGCTCGTCTGCAGCAGGCCACACCACTGGTTCGCCTTTGGAGCCATTACATTTTCAGTGACACAAAATAAAGGGCGGGAAGACCGTGAAAACAGAGTATACAGCACGCCCTGCAGATATAGCTGAGGGGGTTTGCAGGACAGTTATCGGCCAAGCCGATAAGTCTCTTTAGGAGTTTTCTTTGGCTCATAGCCCATGATAGCATTCAGAGTCTGGAAAAAATGTATTAGCAGCCGAGTACTGCAGTGATACATACAATAAAGATAAATGTAAAACTACACCCAAGACCAGTAGAATTAAACACACTATGCATGTCTGCCAATCATCTGTTTACAGGTGATGGTCTTTGCCTCCAAAAAGCTGAAACTCCTTGTGTTGAAGAGCCAAGGCTTTTTTATCTCTATGCCCAGCTCTTAAAGTAGAACCCGCTATATCACAGGAGCTTAACAAACATGAGATGAATGAATGAATGATTGCTGGAGGAACTACAATTCCCCACAAATCAGGTCCAGAATCGACGCTGGGCACCCGCTCCGCCTGGGTGCCAGCTGCCTCTTCAGCTGCCTTGCCAGGGAGCAGGAGCTTGGAAGACTGCGGGCCACAGGGCAGAAGGGGTGTGGCTGGACCCCCGTGGAAAGAAAGGAGGTGCCGGCTTCCCGCACCCGCTCAGTGGGGAGGGGGCCCAGCGGCAGCTTGCTCCAGGGCTGGTCCTGCCTCTCTTCAAAGGACTTCTGGCTCAGTCCCAGACCCCACTCAGCAAGAACCCGACGTTCTCTCCTTGTGGTCAGGCCTCACCGAGCACTAGACTGGACACGGCAGTGGGGCCTGTAGGACTGTGGACATGGGTGCATTCCCCTGGGCACCATGGGGGCAAAGGGAGGCCTGCAGGACACAACCCCCCCGCCCCTTGCTGAGCTAGTGACACATGGGCACAGATGTGTGACTGTCTCTCTCTCTGTCCTCCTCACCTGCCTTGGCTCTCTTCCTTCTCCCCACTTCTCCCTCTCCCTCAGCTGGCCACCCTCCTGGACTATTCTATATTTAACTCTCTCAGCCTCATTAACTAGAGAAGCCCTAACTTTACCACCAGACCAATTCAGAGGAGTTATTTTTCAGCTACAGATATTCTTCCTTTTGAGTATTAATTTCCTTTAACACTTGCCCTATTAATCACTTTAACAATGAAATTAAGACAATTATTTTAATGAGGTAACGGGTGATAAAGAGCGGGCAATACACATTTATTACACGGCAGGCCAGAGTGCCTTGGTAAGAGTCAGCCTTGTCCATAATATATGAGGTTGGAACGTGCATCTGGAGGTCCGGCTGAGGCCCGTTCTGTTTCACTGGTTTAAATACACCCATTTCTGTCCGTGTTGCTGTGTTTATTCTCCCAGGCCCCATAAAGTAGGATGCCAGTCACTGGGAGTGACGGGTTGCTATTTTCCCCTGGAATCCAGCAGCAGCACCAAATCCTGGGATGTCAGCTCCAGCCCCTCCCCCTCTGGAAAAATAGTCTTCCTTCCCTACTACCGTCTTTCTCTTCCCTCCATGTCCTCTTCTCCCACCTCTGCTTCCACCTTCCTGCTTTCTCCATCTTCCTTCCCGCATCTCTCTCTTCCTGCCCCTTCCCTCCGTCTCCTGCCCCCTCCCCTTCCTCCTCTCCTTAACGGAAGGGAACCCATTCCTTTGACTGAAAAGCAAAGGAGAAAGGGAATTTAAACTTAAAAAAAAAAAAAAAAAAAGTAGTTCCTAGGTATTTTATTTTAACTTTTTTTTATTGTGCAATATACCATATATTCAGAGACATGTACAAAACAGATGATGCAGTTTAATGACTTGTGACAAAGCAAACTTTGTTGTAACAACCATCCAGTACAAGAACTAGAATACGAGATACCCTCTTTACCCCCCTCCAAATAACCGTCTCCCCACCACCTATCAAAGATAACCCCACTCCCCTGCCTTTTGTGGTAATCACTCCCTTGTTTTAGAGTTTTACCACCTATGCATGCAACCCTAAAAATCATAGTTTTGTTTTACCTGTTTCTTTTAATTTTATTTAAATAAAATCATACCATAGATATGCCTCAGGACAGACCATACCCGTAACCGAGTTTGATGAGACTTTGTACTCAGCACTATTACTGAAATGACTTAAGGCTTTGGGGATGCTGTGATGGAATTAATGGATTTTGCATATGGGAAGAACATGTCTTTTGGGGGTCCAGAGGGTGGGCTGAGGTGGACTGAATTGGGTACCCTATTCTGGACATGTTCTTGGTCTTGGTCTGCAGTCTGGTAGGAGTGGATCCACTGTCAAAAAGACCTCTTCAAGATGCTACTTCAGTTAAGGTGTGACCCAACTGAATCAGGTTAGGCTTTAATCCAGATTACTGGGGTCCTTTATAAAGCAGAGAGAAAGTCAGACAGAGAGAGAAGCCACAGTAAGTAGCCAGAAGCTGGAAGTCAACAGAACCTGGAAGAGAAAGAAGATGCCACCATGTGCACAGCCATGTGAAGGAAGAGCCAAGGAGCAGGGGTTTCCAGCAGCCAGCCCCAGGCTACAGTCTTCTGGGAGAAAGCATCACCTTGCTGATGCCTCAACTTTGAACTTCTCCTGCCTCGAAAAGCTGATAAATTTCTGTTGTTAATCCAACCCATTGTACGGTACTTGTTTAGCAGCTAGGAAACTAAAACAGTTTTTCAATCCCTATTAAGCCCTTCCTTAACTAATTATTTACAAAAGAATTCTTGCCTCTGTCCCCTTCTGGGAAATCCAAACTAAGAAAAGTGCCCAGGTCAATGAAAACCCAAGCGTATGATCTCAGACAAACCTTTCCCTATGTGGTCTCAGTTTCCTCCACTCTAAAATAAAAGAGTTGAATTGCTGATTCCTAAGACCCAAAATTCTACTGCTGCATAAAATTACAGAATATGGGTGCCACAAACATGCCTGAGAAAGAACAGAATAAGTTCAACCAAGATTCCAAATTCTCAAAAAGACCTAGGCTCAACCCCCCCCCCCCCAAATCCCTGCATATTGACGGGACATCCCAGACCAGTATGTGTAGGGATGGGGTGGGGGTAAGCAAATCAATACTAGAAGGGGGAAATGGTGGTAGACTCGGGGAAGCTGACATGAAAAGAAAGAGTTTAATACGGAAATGTGCATGGCAGACGTGAGGTATTACTCCATGAAGCCAGTCTGTGATGCTGCCAGGAGCTGCTGTGAAGAAAGGAGGGGCTTTTCTGCTTCCTTTGCCATCATCTTCATGCCATTTGCACAGCAACTACACAAATAAAGAGCTTTTGCAGAGCTGATACCCTCTCATGCCTACAACAGCCCTCCAAGTTGGTATGTCTGTGCCTTTTACACTCAAGGGAAAACTAAAGATCAGAAAGGTTAAAAGACTGGCCCAAAACCACAAAGCCAAGGCCACAAAGACTTATCCAAGGTCACAGAGTGGAAGACTTGAGTCAGAAGCCCATGTCAAATGTCTCTAGGTTACAGAGAAAAAGAGAAGGGCTGGGAAGCCCTCAGAATAACAAAAGCTAACATTTATGGAGCAGATGCTAGATACCAGGCCCTTTAGCGATCTTACTTCATTTAATCCCCAGAAGATGGGTGAAGCAGGCTTCATACAGGGAATCAATAGACGGATCTGGAACCTGGCAAGAAGTCCACGTGGATATCCATACCCCCAAGATGGCTGCTGGAAGACCCTCGCGAGATTTCTGCCCTTCAGAATGAGGTTTCCTCCGGAAGCCAGGAGAAGCCCCAGATATTCTCCAGGGACATTATCATTGGGCCCACCCGGAGGATTGATGAGTGGGGTAATCAATCAAAACAGCAAACAGCTGGAACTCCTCCCATGCCATTAGCAAAAGGGTGGAATAATTAATGGTTTAAAAGCAGGCACAAAAGTCTCTCCCGCTCTCTCGTTCCTCTTGGCTTCTGCACCCTGCTCTCACCGTGTCCCCCTGCATGGATCAACATGCAAGTAAAACCTGGGCATTTATCATCTATAATGGGAAATTGTAGTCTATAAAACGGCCCTCTTTATCACTCTTCAGTGGGACCCATGATCTGTTATTTTCTTCCATTTCTCCTCCTTCCTTACCTTAATAAATTACTGACCTAACTAACCCAATGTGATCTTGAAATTCATTTCTGCAGCATAATCAAGAACCTAGACAAAATTCAGTAACATGGGTACCATTATTAACCCACTCTACAAAAGAGAAAGTGACATACAGAAGAGCTAGGTAACGTGACTGACAACACACAGCTGGCCAGGAGAGGAGGTGGAATTCAAATTCCTGTAATGATTGAGCACCTGTTGGCTAAATAAATATGTTCTCCTGCCAACCACAACCATGACCAGAAGCTCAGTTCAGAGGAATTTATAGATGTGCTTGGGGCCCAGAACAGACAAAAGCCTAGTGAGATAAGGGTTTGGGGCAGAATCAAATTGACACTGTGGAGGAAAATTCAAATGGCTATTCAGAGATAATTTCAACCCAAAGCTTAGAAGATGCCTCTCCCCACTATACACACATGTAGGGACCCAGGAAACTGAAAGAGAGAAATACATCTCTGCTTGAGCAGGAAAAATGTCATAGGTGGTGAACCAAGGGAGACTGGGCAAGACTAGGCAGGAATCATGGAAGTCTTGTCTAGAGAGACCCGGCAACTAGAAAGAGGGTGAAACAAGAGACAGAGTCATGCTCTGAGTTAACTGAAAATGGTGAAACCCCATCATTGTAATTGCATAATCTGCATTCTCTTTGTACCCTACATCTCAGCAAAATAGGTGTGCTCTTAGATGACTGCACGTGACCTGCAGTAGCATGGGCACAACTCTGCAAAGCAGTAGGGGTCCCTACTGTGCACCCCAGGATGCAAGTGTGGAAGAGAAGAACTTCCCTTGGTCTTCATCAGACAATAGGACACAAAACCAACCACAGGAAACCATTAAGCCCACGGCCAAACCCATTGTTGTTACTCAACAAACATTGAGCATCTCCTATATGCCAGACACTCTGTCAGCTCTGGGAATACAATGGTCAAGGAGTCAGAGATATGGCTTCTGCTTTCATAGAGCTTATTCTGTCAGGGGAGAGAAAGAGAGCAATTACTAGAGTATGTAGAGTAGAGGGTACTGTAGCTGAAGGGCATCGAGCCCAGGCTTGGGGTCAGGGAAGACTTCCTGGAGGTGATAAAACCTAAACAGGAATCTGAAGGATGAAGAGGAGTAAAGTGGTGAATTGGGGAGCAGGAAGTATTTGGGGAAGGCGAGGTGATCCTGGCAGAGGGAAGAACTCTTGCAATGCATGGGAAGGACTAAAGTGTTTGGGTGTGACTGAAACAGAGGAGGTGAAGTGGGAAGAGATGAGAAATGAGGCTGGGGAGTTGGGAGACACCAGACTGTGAAGGGCCTTGTATGCCAGGTTAAAGAGTATGTGTGTCATGCCTTCTCCTCTTAATCCTTTACTTACCTATTCACCATTCTTTAATTTTGGCACTTCAAGAGTGTTATATAAATGGAGTTATACAGTATGTAATTTTGGGGGGTAGACTTTTCTTTCCAATCAGCATAATTCTCTGGCAATTGATCCACACTATTGCATGTATCAATACTTCATTCCTTTTCATTGCTGAGTAGTTTCCGAATGTATGGGCATACCATAATTTGCTTAAGCATTCATCCATTGAAGGACATCTGGTTTGTTTCCAGCTTGGAACGGTTATGAATAAAACTGATGGAAACATTCGTAGACAGGTTTTTGTGTGAACATAAACCTTCGTTTCTCTAGGATAAATGCCTGAGAGTGTAATTGCTGGGTGGTAAGGTAGTTAAATGTTTAGTATTTTTAAGAAGCCACCAAACTGTCTTCCAGAGGGGCTGTACAATTTCATAGTCTCACCAGCAATTTATGAGTGATCCCGTTTCTTGGCATCCTTGCTAGCATGTAATGCTGTCACTATTTTTATTTTAGCATTCTGATAGGTGTATAGTGATATCTCATTATGGTTTTAATTTGCATTTCCCTAATGGCTAATGATTTTGAAAATATTTTCCTGTGTTTATTTATCATCCACATAACCTTCTCAGTAAAATGTTTTTTCATGTTTTTTATCCATTTTCTATTGGATTGTTTGGTTTTATTACTGCTGAGTTTTTAGAGTTCTTTATATACTCTTGATTAAACTCTTACCAGATATATGGTTTCCAAATATTTTCTCCCAGTCGGTAGAAGGGTCTTTTGAAAAGGAAAAGTTTTTTATTTTGATGAAGTCCAATTTGTCATTTTTCCCTTTTATGGATCATACTTTTGGTGTCAAGTCTAAGAACTTTTTGCCTCACCTAGATCCTGAAGATTTTTTGCTATGTTTTTTTCCTCTTAAAGATTTGTAGTTTTATGCCTTACATTTAAGTCCACGATCCATTTTTAGTTAATTTTTGTATAAGGTGCAGTGTTTAGGCTGAGGTTCGGCTTTTTTTGTCAATGGATGTCCAATTCCTCCAAAACCATTTGCTGAAAAGGCTATCCTTCCTGCACTGAATTGATTTTGCACCTTTGTCAAAAGTCAGTTGGACGTATTTGTGTGCGTCTATTTCTGGGTTCTCTATTCTCTTCCTTTGATCTATGTGTCTGTCCTTCTGCCAGTTCTACAGTCCTGATTACCCTAACTATACAGTTAAATCTTTCATTCGGGAGGCTGATTCCTCCCACTTTATTCTTCTTTTTCAAAATTGTTTTAGCTATTCCATCTCCTTTGACTTTCCATATAAATTTTAGAATACACTTATGTATGTCTATAAAAAATCTTGATGGGAATTTGATAGGAATTACGTTCAATCTGTATATCAATTTCAGAAGAATTGATATATTTACTATGTTGAGTCTTCAAATCCATGAACAGAGAATGTTCCTGCATTAATTTAGATCTTCTTTGATTTATATCATCAGATTTTGTAGTTTTCAGCATTCAAGTTCTGTACATATTTTATTAGATTTACACCTAAGTATTTTGCTCTCTTTTTTTTTAGTGATCGTATATTGTATTATATTTTAATTTTGGTGTCCATGTGTTCATTGATAGTATATAGAAATGTAATTAATTTTTGCATATTTATTTTGTATTCTGTGAACTTGCTAAATTCACTTATTAATTCTAGGATTTTTTTTTTTGTAGATACCTTGAGATTTTCTATATAGATAATTACACCATCTGCAAATAGAGACAGTTTTATTTCTTCCTTTATGATCTGAGTGCCTTTTATTTTGATTGAAACCTGGACATTTTGAGTATTATGTTATGAAACTATGAGTTTTATTTAAGCCTTTGGTTTTAGCAGGCTTCTTCTGACACTCTCTTGGCAAGGGAGGGGTCAGTACTGGTTATTGTCAGGTGGGGAGAGAAGTTCAGATTCCCCACTCACCTCTCTTGACACCCAGGGGCATAGGGGTTCCTGGTTACTGCTGGGGGGAGGGGCAGCCTTCTGGTTCCCCACTAAGCCTCCACTGATATCACCCTATCTGGGGGGAGCAGGGGTGCCTCGTTTCTGCCCCCACAAAACTGCCCTGACATCACTGGGTTGGGGGTGACCTCGTTTCCACTGGGTGGGGATTAATTACTAACTCTCCACTAGCTCTCCTCCAACACCACTCAGTGGGGAGAAAAGATGCCTTGTTACTGCCTGCTGGGGTACAAGTCCGGGCTCCCCCGTGACCTGCACTGACACTGCAAAGGGCAGGGGGTTGGGATAAAGGCCCCTGCTCTCTACCCAGCCTTCTCGGACACCACCTTGGCCGGGGAGTTGGGGCCTCTTGTTAGAGTTTGCCGGGGGTGGAAGTCCAGGCTCTCCACTCGGCCTTTGCTGGTATAGCTTGAGTTTAGCAGCGGTTTTCTCGGTGATGTTGGGCCGCAGCAGAGTGGTTATTGTCTAAAAGTGTTCTGTCTTGCTGGGCTGCCCTGGCCCTGGTCCTCTGGCTGGAGAGAGCAGGCCTTTTTGGGACTTTCTGTGCCTGCACCTGTTGGCATTTCCCAGTTGCCAATGTCTTCAGCTCCAGGCCTGGGATATGTGAGACAAAAGGAAAACTCAGGTCCCTTGTGATCTGCCTTTTCCTCTCTACCTTTCAGAGCCTTCTTGTGTTTCTTTTTATATACAATGTCCAGGGTTTTAGTGAGACTGAATGCAAGGAATGGGGAAAAGTGTGTTTACTCCATCTTCCCAGAAGCAGAGGGTACCACTGTCTTTTAAGACTGCCAGTGCTTACAGTCAGTTCCTGAGCTACCTTGAGCACAGGCTTTTTCCTCCTCCTCGGGCTGGTTTCACAAGGTCCCCCATAGAGCATGAAGGAGGGGCTCTGGTGCAGTGGCAGTGAGTGCCATCGGCGGCCTGGGCTACCTCTTAGGACAGTTTCCCTGCGTCCTCTGGTCCTTCTTGGCCTTGGCCTTGGATGTACCACTTCCATCGTACAATGAATTGTGGCTGTGCCTGCTACCCTGATAACAGACCCAGCTCGTGCTGGCCGGCTCTCACCACATTATCTTTCGGTGCCCCGTTGTCAGGCATTCCATTTCTAAATACCCAGTGCCGCGGCAGGAGTTGTTTTTAAGAAGATGTGTAATTCTCTGCTGCAGATGGCATGGCCTGGCTCCAGAACTCGGAGGGCCTGAGTTGTGATTCTCCCACTGGCACTTTCCACAAACCCATTGTGGCATCTTTTTCTGTCACTCATACCTCTGACGCCACAAGGTTTGCTGGGTCGTGTGGCCCGAGCACAGGGCTGCTTGCTCTGCAGCCTGGAGCTGCTGCGGAGCTCCTTCCTGTTCCGGACCCCCTCAGAGCTGGTAGGCCTTCAGGCTACCTTGTAATGGGCCAGAGTAGTATCCCTAGGTCTGGAACATGCTGCCTCTAGAATCCAAAGGGGGCACCAGGTGTTGTGCTTCCATCGTCATGGTAGGAAGCTCAAGGTGCAAACGTTGGTCTTTGACTTTGAAAGAAAGCATCCCTGCCCTGGACCCCTCAAGTGGTACAGCAGGTCCCTGGATACTCCTAGGGTTTCTCTCTCACCCTTTGGAGCGCATGCGTTTACCAGGGCCTCTGAGGCTTCCTCAGCAATCGCAGGACTGTAGACGAAGCCGCCCTCTGCAGCCCAGGCAGACCCTGAAGGAGCTAGAGGCTGACACTCTCCCTGTCGTTCAGCAGCTGGTGCTCCATGACCACCACACCTGTGGTGTCAATCACTCCCACCCTACAGGTGAGGGAACGTGAATCTGCCCAAGGTTCCGCAGCTAGTAAATGGCAGAGTCAGGCAATCTGACTACACAGCCCACTGCATAAACCATCAGGGCAGTCTGGCTCTTGTAAGCATTTGCTAAATGGTAGCTCAGTGTTATTATCACTTGCCAAATAATTAGACTGCACGATACTGAAATGTGACTGGCAATTAGAGCAGGAAGAACTGATTTTCTCCTAGACAAGGCACCAGTGAATAAAAATAGATCCCAGATAACAGGGGGAAGCGCTAGCCTGGGAGGTTTGCTGGTAGGTTCCGGGGCTCCTTACCCAGGCTGCACTCCCTGAATTGAGGGATCCATCCCAAAGCAAAACCGGGTCTCTCTGTGTCCCCCACCCGGGCAGGGGGTGTGCATGTTGTCCAGCAAGCTTGGCTTCCCGGGAAGAATGAACAAGGAGGCCCTTGACCTAGGCAGGCGGTGACCCAGGCTTCAAACCCAGGACAGACAGGGCCCTTCGCCTCACGCGCGGCTCTGCCGGGGCCATTTCTGAAAGCAAGCCTTGTCTGGGTGAGGGAGGGTCCTGGGGGCCTCTCTCCACGCTGCCTTTAGGCAGAGCACTCGGCAGGGATCCGGCAACCCCGCAAACCTCCAGGCCGGGCGGCCCTCCCCGGCAGCGGGAGCGCCGCCAGCTCTCTCCCCGCACCCGCGCCTCCCTGGCTGGCCGCGCGCCCGCTCTTGCCCGCTCCCCCGTCTCGCACCCTGCGGGAGCTCGGAGGCGCAGGCATTTGCCTTTCATGAAGGAAGCAGCCCCCTCAGTCTGACGCCTCCCCGGGTCGATAAGAGAAGGGCCGCTCAGCCTGGCCCCCAGCGGCTGAGGAGGTCAGATGCTCCTGTCTGCAGACGTGAAGCGAGCGCGCCAGCCTCCCCAGGCCGCCCCGGGGACAGCGACAGGCGACAGGCGGCCGCTCCAGCCGGGATGGCCGCACTGTCTGGGCTGGGCCCGGCGGCTTTCAGGCACAACCGTGTGCTGTTTTCCAGGTCCTAGCAAAGCCTCAGAACCACCCTGGGAGGCTGGGCTGAGCACAGTCCTTTGCAGAGGCGAGCAAGTCCACCCTGTCACTTAGCTGGCCTCGCACCTCCCGAGCCTTTTGTGCGTGGAGGAACTCACTCACTACTCCTCAGAACCCGGCGAGGCTCCTGCGATTATAATCTCCACTTTGCAGGTGCGGCGTCCTGCTTTCCTAGGGGCTGCCTTAACAGAGCACCACAAGCTTTGGCTGAAAAAGACAGGAATGTGTTCTCTCACGGTTCTGGGGGCTGCAGTCCAAAATCAAGGTGTCGGCAGAGCCATGCTCCCGTGCAGCCTGTAGGGGCGACTCCCCTGACCTCTCCCGGCGCCTGCTCGCTGGCAGTCCCGGCTGTGCCCACTGGCAGCTGCAGCGCTGCCATCGCAGCCTGCGTTGTCACGGGGCCTTCTCCCCTGGGTCTGGGACCCTTTGTCCAGTTTTCCCTCTTCCTGGAAGTGAACCAGTCAGATCGGATCAGGGCACAGCCTAATCCAGTTTGGCATCATAATCGCTAATCACGTCTTCAAAGACCCTATTTCCAAATGAAGTCACATCTCAGGACCGGGGCTTAGGGCTTGAATGCATCTTTTTGGGAGAGATAATTCAACCCATAACATGTAGTAAAATTAATATTATCAGATACTTAGTGCACTGTTCTAAGGTATAGATATGTAATATATATATACATATATGTACATGTATACATTTATAATATACATTAATTCACTCAATCCTCTCAACAACCCTATTCTAATAGAACCCTATTCTAATTTCCATTTTACAGATGAGGAAACTGAGGCACAGAGAGACAAATAACCTGCCCAAGGTCACACAGCAAGTGCGTTTTTGGAAACATCTGGCTCTACATGCTACATGTCATATTGTCTCTCACCATACCGTCAGCAGAGGTTTTCCAAGTAACTTGTCCAAGGCCTATTTACTCAGCCTGACTCTACAACCAGTGCTCCTATTGACCGACACACTGGAATAGAAAGGTGATCTTGTGGCTTAGAAAATGAGTCAAGTGGGCCAGAGAGGAAACACGTTGCCTTTGGGGCCTGTCCCAGCAGCCCCTGCCCCCCTCACTCTGGGTCCTGGACTGAGAGCAGGCCCAAGCCACCGGGCAAATCAACCCGCATTCTCAAGCCCAGGGTTGGAAGCAAATCCAGCTCTAGGCAGAAAAGATTGGAATTAGCATCTGAAATCCCTCCCACAGCCCAGAAAGCAGCAATCTGGATTACAGTGGGAAATCAGACTTAATTCTCTTCCAGCCCTGGCAGGACTTGCAAGTGTGCTCTGCCTTTGCCCCATCCCCATTCTTCCCATCGACAGTTCTCTGCTCTCCTAGAAGACAGCACGTCTCTGAAGGCGCGTCTGGTTACAGTCATGGGCACCAGATACAGACAGCCAGTCTCCCTGTCCAGAGTGGCTGGTGACACTGTCAGAAACTTTCAAATATAACTCTGATTGCTAAAATAAATTATTAGGGCACCTTCTCTCTCCTACTCTGAGCGCTCCATTAAGCAAATAAAATATAAGCATTTAGATACACTCCCTTTTTCCTTTCCCTCTTTTGATTAACTGCATAATAAAAATGATATTAAGTGGGGATAAATTTCAAAGAAGCCCATCTCAGTGACAAACCATGATCGGGACAACAGCAAACAAGGGTCACGGGTTTTTGGGTTGCCTCAGTGTCCTGTCAGCCCCACCCCCGAGCCTGCTATGGGGCCCTCTGGTACTTCTCAGCCATCTTTTCCTCACTCTACTCCATGGTCTCAGGCTTCGTTGGAGGCATGTTACCTTCAGACAGAGACTTCATACAGGTTCCTAGGCCAGACACTGGCTTCCACCCTGCAGGGAATTTTTAAGAGGCTCTGCCTAAGACTGCCTTTGCCTAGAAACCACCATGTGTGCTCATGGCTGGGGGGAGCATGCCTCACTTTGCCAGGGCACCTGGGTATCAGCTGCTTTCTTGTCTCCTTCTGATCTTCTACCTTCTCCGGGCCTCTGATAACTACCAACTCCTGAGCTTTTACCTGGAGTTCTAATCTCTTTCTAGGCGAATTCCGTCCCTCTGGTCTTGCCTTCCTGGGTCCTGGCTTCCTACTTGTCCTGACCTCAGGTCGGTCCGTTATGCCTACCTGTCTCTCTGGTCCTCAGGTCTGCCTTTGTGCCCCGGCCCACCATGCAAGATGTGAACTTGATGCAAGGCAGCCCAAGCTCCCGGCCCCCAGCATCCTTGGAGCAAAAGCTCTAGACCAGTAATTCCCCTTTCTAGATGCATGAACTTTGGACCTATTAGAGAAAATTTCACCCTACGATTTTTTTCTTAGGTAGTGGAAAGAATGATACACATGCATATGCTTAAACACTTAGACTTACCCAACAGACTTGTACATATATTCATATACACATAAGCATATCCATGTATATGCATGCATGTGTACACAGACTTATATACATGTACACATACATAATGGAAACACACATGTGCAGTTATGGCCACTTACATATACAAACTCACAAAGATTGACACCAAACACACACACACACTTTCATGCATGTATACACATTAGTAATTAAAACCAAATGGAATTTGCTTCGTATTTTATATTTATAGCTCCAGTGTCCAGCACAGTGCCTAACACGTAGTAGATGTTCAACTAAGCTGTTTTTTTTTTTCTGAAAGACAATTCACTGTACACATTTTATTTACAGTTTTGTACACTAAGCTGTTTTTAATAAATGGATTAAAGAGGCACAGCCTCTCTCCCACCTGAACACACACCTCCCTGCTCTCCTCAGACCTGCCTCTCCGCGGCTGGCCAGCTGACACCTGCTCTGGGCCGGCTTTGGGCAGGGTGGCTCTGTGCCCATTCTCTCAGTTAGCCCTCCCATGTAGCCACACCTGTGTCTGGAGAGACTCACCTGGTTCTCCGAAGCCTTGTCCCTGGGACAAGGGAAATCAAGCTACTGCCTCGCAGGGCAGGGGATGAACCTCCAGACGGTGTGCTGACCTCTGGCCTCTCCCTGGGTGAACCCAGGTGTTCCTCCACACCTGTACTGGTGGCCCTCCCCACCATGGCCACCTCCATCCTTCACGCCTCTGTGAAGACCCATCCCCCAAATTTTCATACTGCAAAAAACCTCTTATTTGCCCAGAGTATCTCCTGTTTTCTTTTCTCGCTCAGACCCTGTGACAGATTTCTTAGGGGCCATGTCACGCCTCCCAGGCTGCCGACTCTACGAACTGGGGGAGGCTTTCTCCCCACGAAAACGTGTGGCCTCGGAGCCTCGCCGTTCGCCAAGCTGTGAGTCACCAGACAGGAGCGGCCACTGCTTCTCCACCCACATCCTCCTCCTCCACCTGAACACCTCCTTGCTCTCCTCAGATCTGCCCTCCACTGCGGCTGGCCAGCTGACATCTGCTCTGGGCCAGCTTCGTGCAGGGTGGCTCCATGCCCATTCTCTCAGTTAACCCTCACGGCAGCCCTGTGTGATACGCATTTTTATCCCCATTTTATAGATTTTAAAACTCGGTTTCAGAAAGCCCAAGATCACAAACGTACATCTGCCTGGCCCTTTGCATCCTGCTAGGCGAATCCCATCCCCTGATTCCATGTCCCACCGCTAACTCCATATACTGGAAACTGCCTGAACCATCAGCCAGGAGGAGGATTCGAATTCCACCCCTGTGCTGCCTCGTTCCTCAGTTACCTCATCAGGAAAGCTGGGGTCTTAAATTCCTGAGTGACCTGGGTATAAGCAGGGCTGCCTTATTCAGTTGTGTGGTTTACAGCCTGCACAAAGGGACTCTGCCAAGGGGGGCTGCAATCCAGCCCAGGGGCCTCTGGCCAAGCTGTGTCTCCTGCAAGGATGTGTCTCTTTCTAACGCAAACGAAGGCTCCTTATAGGCTAGGGCAGTGCTGGTTTTAAGAGACACTGAGGGTTAAAATGCCTTGGAAATCTTGAAGAGAGAGTGGTCTTACTGTAAACAAATTTGCTGGGGCCTCCAAGCAGTCAGCAGAGGCAGACCACGTTTCCTGCAGCTCCTGCTCCTCCCTAGGTGTTCCTGTCCAGGTGGAACAAAGTATGCAAAAAGGAGTCATCAGAGGCTGGTCCATTGCCATGAGTTTTCACGTTGAATGAGGGGCACAGGGCTGGCGTGGGAGGAAGACGCTGGCTAGCCTACTGTTGGAGGATTGCATTTCAAGAGAAAAATTTTTAAGTGGTGTCACTGAGAATCTCACCTGAGGGACAGGGTCGGAGGAGTACCAGTGAGCAGCCAGTGTCCTGGGCAGCTACAGAGAGCAGCACTGGGACTGAGGGTGGTACAGGTTCAGCTGAGCAGAGGGAAAGAGTCTCTGAGAGACGTTTGGAAGATGAAATCAGTTTTTTCTGGGGAGGTTGCAATGTCCCTGCTTCTTTCTCCAGCCTCATCTCTTCTGTCACCCCTCACTGTTATGGTCCAGCCACATTGGCCTTAAGTCCACCAACAAGCCAAGAGCTCTCTGGTCTTGCGACTTTCTTATATTTTGTTCCCTCTGCCTGAAACTCTGTCTCTCTTCTCCTCTTCTTCTGTCTCTCTCTCTACTCATCCTTCATCTTCTTTAACCCCTAAATGAAGGCAGACATCTCATCCTATTACACATGTTCGTGCAAGCTGTGCTTTTCATCGCATCACCAGAGTCAAAATGTATTAAAAGCTGACAGCACCCTGCTTAGGAAAATACCCTGATGACCAGCTTCAGGTAGGTCAGGGCAAGGGGATGGGAAGGAGTCTACACAACAGACAAAAAAAGAAAAAAAAAAAATTTAGCAAAACTGTTTTGTTTGAGAAGATGAGGAAAATTTGTATTTCTCTAACAGAAGGGAGTATGAGGAGGAGTTAGGTGCGGTAAGGCTCGGTCCCAATCTGAGTAAGGTGTGGGATGAAGTGGTGGGTGAAAATTCCCCAGCGCTGAGAAGTCTGCAGGACATTTTATGATGGGGACACTTGATATATAGTTTGAAGTTGTTTGGATCTACTCTGATACATCCTTCCCATCAGTATCTGCAAGAAAGCCTAAGGACCCACAAACTGCCTCATATAAGCAGGGTTTTCCTGAAAATCAACGATGGAGCTGAGCTTCACGCCTGGGTGCTACGCGCCAAACAGCAACAGAAAGAGGAGGTGGACCATAAACTGAGGAGGCGGGAACTTGGCTCCCAGCTGACCTTCCCTGCAGGAATCCTGGAGTGAGCTTTGGCCTTCCTCAGGGGCTGGCTGGCCTGTGAGTTGGTTTATCTAGATTGTGGTAATACCCCGCTAACATCGGGTTTGCATTCACAATTATGACTATTGTAAGTAAATATTTGTTTTATCATTATTCAGCACTTGCCTCCCCCACTAGACTGTGAGCCTCACAAAGATGGAAATTGTGTGTGTCCTAAGCACATAGCATCACATGCTGGACATAGCTAGGAGTCAACTATTCATTGGGTGGGTGGGTAGGTGGAAGAGAGGGAGGGAAGGAGGGAGGAAAGAAGAATGGATGTCCCATCATTGGAGTCTTTAAATATTTTCTAGGTGAGGTCTTTAAGAAAATATTGCAGAAAAGATTAAGAATCATGAGGGAGGATAAAAGATAAAATTAAAGATTTCTTCTACCACTAAGGCTTTCTGATATATTAGGGCCATGGGATTTCAGTGTATATTCTAATGTAGACATGGGCAGGGAAGGTGGAGCTGGGGCCCACAGATGCAAGCACATGCTATCTTTCTATATACCTTTTAGGGGAGAGGGGCATATTTTCCCTATGTTAAAAGTAGGTAACTAGACCCTTAACCTTTTTTTTACAACAAAATTCCTGGGCTTTTGGAGCCTGCTCTTAAAAGTCAGGGTCCTTTTTAAACCTACTTAATAATAACTGAGTTGTTTTGAGCTCTAATTTTGTGGCAGGCACTGTGCCAAGCATTTCACATGGACTAGCTCCCTAACTACTCGCAAAAGTCCTGGAGGTAGATGTCATTGCTCCTACCTGACAAACAAAGAAGCTGAGGCTCAGTAAGTCAAAGTAACTTATCCAAGGTCCTCAGATAGTAAGTGCCCAGACTTGAACGCAGATGTGTCTGGCCTTCAAGTCCATGCTCCACATCATTTAAGGATCCCCAGGTCATTTACTCTCATTCGTGACTCTACCTGCAGTGAGTTGAATAGTGTCCTCCCCCAAACTCACGTCCACCCAGCACCTGTGAAGGTAGCCTTATGTGGAATAAAAGTCTTTGCAGATATACTTAGGAATCTCACCAGGACAGCACCCCGGATTTAAGATGGTGTCCTAAAAGAAAGGAGTGGGGTCTGAGACTCAGCGATACAGGGAAGAAGGCTACGTGGAGACTCACATAAAGACAGGAATTGGAGTGATGCATCTACAAGCCAGGATTGCTGGCCATCACTCACAGCCCAGAGAGAAGCACAGAATGGATTTTCCATCTGGGCCTCCAGAAGAAATCAGCCCTGCTGATACCTAATGTCAGACTCTGGCCTTCTGAACTGCAAGAGGATGCGTTTCTGCTGTTTTCAGCCACCTTCTTTGGGGTTGTTTGTTACTGCAGTGCTAGGAAGCTCATGTACTACCTCGTGCTCAGCCAGACGCACCTGCCGCTCCTGCTGGTGTGCAGGGGGAGGGCGGCGAGCCATCGGCTCAGACAAGGGGTCTGGCCAAACTCTCAGTGTGTCTCATGCTTAATAGGGGAGACCCAGACTTCCAGCATCCTTGGAGGCAGAAGAAGGGCCCTAAGGGTCTTAGGCTTAGGAACAGTGGGGTTGAGTCTCCTGGAGGAGGGTGCTGGAAGCCTTAGGATGCAGCACCTTTCTGCCCAGGTCTCCTCTGACTGGCAGAAGGCCAGGAAGTTGGGGTCAGTTCTCCAGCTCAGCCATTTCTGGAAACCTTCTAGGTTTAAATTGCTGACAGATAAGCTAACCATGTCTCCCAGCCTTTCTGCACGACTGTGCTTCCATGAAACCCGTTAACTTCTCTTCTTGCTTTGATCAAAGCCCTCTGGGGAAGCAGGAGAGGAAGGGGAGGAAAAGGGCCTGGATTCCAGGGCTGAGACTCTTTGGAAGGTGGCCAGCTCTGCCTGCTGAGCGAGGGGGAAGGCGGCAGGCAGACCCGCCCTCGGAGCCCTGGGACGGCGGGAGGCGGGTGGCTGGAGCCCACGCACTGACCCTGCATGCCCCCTCCAGCTCCAGTGTCCAGCCCTGCCCCCCGCTCTGCAGTCCCTGCCCAGGCGGATGGATTTGGAGTTAGCAGAGTCTGAGTGGGGTGAGTCACCAAGCACCAGACCTGAGGCAGTTTGCTTATTGCCTAATGGGCTCAACTAAACAGCCCCTCTGGTAGGTGCCTGCTGGGGACCCCCTAGCAGGCGTTTCTCAGAGACCCGGGGCTCAGGAGCTTCAGAGCCAGCCAAGGGAAAGTAACAATTTGGAGGCGACTCCCTTGGGAGATGTAAAGACCCCTCTAGCTGTTGGATTGTACAAAGTTAGGAAATGAGGAGGCTGGGGTAGGTGAGAGAAGAAAAGCACCTTGGGAAAGTCTAGGGTCAGCAGATAAGATGCTTCACTCCAGAAGAGAGCAATCGTTTTCCCTCTATTACTGATGGAGTGTAGGCTCCCCCTCAACCCAGGTTCAGGCAGGAGCCATGCCACGCCCTTGCTCCCTGGGCTTTATGGATAGCAAGCCTGCCAGGGGACCCCGGGGGCATGGCCTCTTCAGCCCCAGCCCCTCGCAGCCCAGGGTGGCAGCGCCCGGGATGAGCGGCAGCCTCAGGAAACCTAGAGCCCCAGTAGGACCCCTGGAATCCAGCCTGACCTGGAGGGAGGGCCCCCTCTGCTCTGGGAGCGCATCCGCACGAGAGAGAGGTCCCGGGGTGGTTCACCACCTCCCGATTGTCCTGCCACCTCTGAGGCTCGGTCTCGGCTCAGGCATAAATCCCTGATCTGAAGGCTGTGGCCAGGCTTCCTCTCCACACTGGCCCCTGTCCTCAGAAGCAGGCCGTGGGAGCAGCAGGCACTTCCCAGCCTCCCCTCCAGCGTAGACGGAATCTGCACCCTCTCTCAGAGCTGCTGGTTCACCCCCCAGCCCCTGGGTGGGAAATCAAAGACGTGGCTGCCCTCCTGATGCGTTATCACGTCCTGCGGGGGTCCTGCCATCTGGAGGACAGGACAAAAAGCCCAGATATGAAAGGGCCCTGCAAGGTTTTTTATTTTATTTTTTCCTGCCATCTCCCCTCCATCCATGTCCCTGGGGAAATTGTGCCAGGGACTGAGCTAACTCTGGACTCATCCACACAAACTTTTAATTTGAAAATTATTTTGAAGGAAAAACCTTCCTGATCCAAATGAAGGCATTTTCAAAGAACACAGAGCCCAGTGAGGCGCTAAGCTGCTTCTTAATTGCTCGGTAGGAATGTTTGCCAGCTCCACTCCCATCGACACCTTCTGTAATCTTTGCTATCAGCCCACGCTTGTGGATACAACCCAGAAAGTTCTCGGCTCATTTGGGGGCCTCTGCATCATACTGTACTTATATTTGTTCATTTCTTGCACCAAATTAATGACACCTTCCTGAAGCAGAGACGTGACTCAACCCCAGGAAAGCAGCCAGAGGTTTTCAGAGCCACAAAGACTCTATTTCGCTTGTATTCCTCTCCGGCTGTGACCTGGGGTCAGAGATAAAGTTGCTAAAGCTCTTTTTTCTTTTTCTTTCTCCTTCTTTCTTTCTTTCTTTCTTTCTTTCTTTCTTTCTTTCTTTCTTTCTTTCTTTCTTTCTTTCTTTCTTTCTT